>JAUKNK010000143.1:395000-835000 GCA_030765055.1 Mantis religiosa | reverse complement strand
TAAATGGAAACTCGAAAAGTCCGAACGGCGTAATGATGACACTTTTTGTAAATCGGTGGAATTGACATAGGATTTCACGAGATCTACGACGGAAAAGATTAAGCATCCACGGAGCTGGTGACTGAGGTCGTGGATGTGACGTGGGGCATACCTGTCTGGTATTCTCCGAGAGTTGATTACTCTCCGCAGGGGCACCAGCCTTCTTCCTTCTTTGTTACTAGATGGTGTGGCGAGGCCATGGTCCCTCTGAGCGTCCTGATAAGCCGTCCTTGAGTATGGCATCGGATTCGTTCTTCGCATTGCGGAGGTCCTGTGTGTCAGAATGAAATGCACTGTGTTTTACCGTACTCTCTAGGCGTTCCGGCCGGTCGGGTCAGATCAGGAAACTCTGTCAGGATATTGTGATTAAAGGACAGCAGAACTTATGTGCCATGGATGCAGGGCAACTGGATATGGATAGTCTGTGGCACCGTAGACTAAACGCTTGCTGCGACAGTCAGGAAGAAGATGATAGTGGAAAAGGAAGTCTGACACGATGATCGGAATAGCAACTTCACCAATGACAAATTTCCAAGAGAAATCTCGTCGGAGTCCAAGGTCCAGCTTTAAACTCAAGACGCCATAGATGCGGATATTGGAGTTGTTGGCTGAGACGAGTTCGTAGTCCGTTTTCTGGCGACGGCCTTTCAGCCCATTACGCCAGAGGTTCTACTCCCATTAGTCCTGGACCCGTAGGACCAGGACCCGGGCCTCCTTCTACCCGGGAGCCGAAGCCCCGGGGCTCTTTCCATAGGGCAATATCTGGAGTCTAAACCCACCCCCATCGACTTGAAAATCAAGACGGGTGCAAGTGAATATGCCACTTACGCGCGTCAGACCCGCAGGGAAGACTACCGAATACGCTCGGTGGGGCGGCCTGGTGATCTAGCACACCTTCTACTAGCTCTGCAGGCTAGTACCAGGGACTTATTATGCCACCCTCTACCCCCTCCAGGCGGCCGTAGCCTGGCCGGAGGTACCCAATTTCCCCTGGGTGTCGGGAACACACTGCTCCCTTGAGTCCAACCCAATCCGAACGGCTCCCAATCAGGGAGGAGCTCGAATTCGGCCCGAGGTTCCTCTAGTAACGTCATAGGTACCTCGAGTGCTAAGGGTCCGCAGCACAACAGGTGTCGAGAGAAACAGCACAAGACGGACCCTGTGTCTAAAACTAAAAATAAAATAAGATAAAATAAAATCTGCAAAACTAATTACCCAGTTTCTGGAATCTATACTAAGCCTGTAACTAATTTTCACATTATGTTTTAATTTCTTTAAACCTTCTTGGGTATTTTCCTTGTCAAAGCTATCTTCACGTTAGATTTTCATGTTACTCTTCTGAAGATGGCAAACTAAAGTTTAAAGAATTGAATAATGGAAACTATCGTAAGTTCCTATTGATCCTACAGTGTTCTTTGTAATTGAAATTTAGTAAAGAGGGAAGGGTAACAGCTTAAATAAGAAAGTATATCGTCAGCAATACATTGTTATGTCGCAGCTACAAGCCGCAGCGGCGTGTGGGCGCAGAGCTGGACGCTTGCTGAGAGAGAGACAGAGACAGAGTGATGTCTGGATAGCTCCGTCTTTGTCTCACTGCGTCGCGATCGACCTACTGCATTCTAGAACATGACTGGAGGCATAAAAACCTGCAAAGTGTTAGAGTGAGTCCATTGCTAGTGAGTTGTTAGTTGTGCAGCTGTGCAGTAATTGTGACTGTGTGTGGACTTTGTAATGTACCGCAATGATTTCTTTCGTTTGTTTACGTGTGGCAGTGGAATTAGACGACCTTGAAGACTGCTGTTGTTTAAGTCACTCTTTTTATTGCTGCAAGGGGTGTACAAAGTTTCTGTTTACAGCAATAAAGAGCATTTTAAAGGACTGCAAACAAGACTTTTAATTCTATGAACCCACAAATTCCTATTAATTATAGCGTTTTAACATTATTTTTGTTTGATACGTAAATAGATGACAAAGTCATATGCTGAAGCTGTGTGGTGTGATTATTTTAATAATATTTTATTCTCATAAATATTAATTTAAAAATTGATCATGGCTATCATTTGCAATGTAGTGATAAATTTCGGTTAATTAATGGAAATTAATCATTTCTTCACACTAGCCGTAAATAGGCTAAGGTTGTTGTTAGAGAGAGTCAACATGAAAAATTCAATGCAACGTCTGGGATTTAAACCACGGATCTACTGGTCTCCGTCCAGTCGCTCTAATCCATTGAGCTACCATGGCCAACTTGCCGTGATTGTAGTAAATTCTCCATAAGTGTTAAATGATGAAGCCTGGGACTCAAGTACTTAAAATAGTAAGTCGCCACAAACGTTGTATCTTGAATGCGAGAGCTCCTAGTGGTTTACCGGGGAAATATACGAGTCAATTGGAGAAGTTAATGTCAGGACGGCAAGTTGACCATAATGGCTCAATGGGTTTGAGCGACTGGATGGAAACCAACAGATCCGTGTTTTAAATCCCTGCCATGGCATTGAATTTTTTATGTTGACTCTATCTACTAAATTTCGATTTTCAAAATTAATTGCAAAGGTAGAAGCGAATGTTAAAACCTTTGGACGTTTTACCTAATGCATAACTCATACCCGACTTTAGAAATAGAGTTTTTAGATAAACATTCACTCAAAAATTAGGCAAAGGACCTCATCAGGTTTCGTATATCAAAAATCCAATTGTGAGAGCAGTTAATGCAGAACAAGTAATTGTACAAAGAGCTTATTGGAAAAGATAAGCCCTTGCTCTTGCATAAATCACAAAGTAGCAGCTAATAGTTTTTGCACTACAAAAGACATTACCGTGATTAGAAACGATCTCACAGCAAAACCAGCAAAGCCGGCTTAAAGAGCTACAGGGAACAAACAACCACAATAGGAACGATCCTATATATGTCATTCTTGTTCAATATCTCGTTGTGTAATAGTTATGCATTTCCCCCAAGAACGTTACCGAGATGGATGTCTCAGGCGGTTTCGTCTGTGGTCGACATTCCGGAGGCCCCGGTTCGATTCCCGTGGCCGACCTACAGAGGCCGACAGAAATATTCGAATAATATAACATGTAACATGGCACGTACTATAAATACTTTAATATTTATATGGCAGCGTTGAATTGTTGAACATGTAAATATTAACATTTTCTGTCTCGGAAACTATATTTAAAATATCACTTTGCATGTATTTATTACACAATCTGTACTGTATTTATTCTGTTGTCGCTCTTATTGGAGGACATAAGTATTCAAACGTACCCAATCAAACAGAGAGAAAGGTGGTTCGACGCCCCTACCACATAGCAGTTGTGTTTATGCTATGCCTCGAGACAGTGTGCTCAAAGTTATTCTGCCGATTGTGAACTCACAGGTAACGTGGGACGTAAATGTAAGGGAGACAACGGTGACAGAGAGGAATATCGTGATAAATATATACAAACAAAACAAATCTCTCTCTGAAATTGCCAAAACCATTAACGGAAGCAAAACTGCAGTGTTCTGCATAATTCAACACTTCAAACAGACAAATACTGTTGTAAATAAACCTAGAAATGGCTCTCCTTCTTAACTCCCCACCAGAGACAGCAGGCAAATAATAAAAATGGTGAAGCAGAATCCGAGAGTCACTGCATCTGATATTAGAGGATGTCTTGAGCAATATTCTGGCACTGTGGTTCACACCAGAACAGTTGAACGGGTTTTAAATAGTACTGGGTACAATGCCCGTGTTCCTAGGAAGAAATGTGTGTAGTGTTTAACGCCTGCTTTTACTAAATACGGCACCGCAGGCGGTGACAATGATGGTACATGAGATGAAGATGGAGCACCGGTGGAATGAGATGGCGGGGGAAACCGGAGGTCCCGGAGAAAACCCGCCCCAGCGCCGTGTTGTGCACCACAAATCTCACTTTGCGGTCGCCTGGGATCAAACCCGGGCCGCCTTGGTGAGAGCCAAGCGGTATAAGCACTGAGCCACGGCGCGGCCGAGGAAGAAACCATATGTTAATAAGGTGAATAAGAAAAAGCGTATAGAATTTGCTAAACAGTATGTGATGAAGCAAACAGAATTCTGAGATAAGGTTTTCTGGTCGGACGAGAGCAAATTCTGGTTATACAAGAGTGATGGGCGTCTTAAAGTGTGGAGACTGCCAAGTACAGAATGAGAACCTAAGAAGAACATGGTAGCTACAGTGAAACATGGTGGCAGTAGTGTGATGGTATGGGGCTGTATAGCTTCATCTGGCTCTGGGGAACTGGTGTTCATAGATGGGATCATGGACAAATTTTAATACAAGAGAATTCTTGAAAACAATCTTAAAAAGAGTGCAGAGCAGCTAGGATTAGGACACCAGCAGGACAATGATCCGAAGCATACTGCTGAAATTGTAAGTCTTTGGATCGTGTACAACACTCCTCACACTTTGAAGAAATTGCTCCAATCTCCAGATATAAATCCTATAGAGAACATCTGGAAGGAACTCGAGGAGCGTGTGAGGAAGCATCACATCAGAAGCAAGGACCATCTGAAAGAACTTCTTCAAACAGAGTGGAGAAATATGGACTCTGCAGTCACTAAACAACACATACAGACAATGCCCATACGATTATCAGAAGTAATTCAAAGAAAGGGGATGATAACTGTTCTCTGTTCGAATACTTATGTCCAGATGTAAAGAAACCGTTTTATTTCTCCATGTAGTGCATATTAGATTCAGTTGCTGTTTATGAGTTTATATGTTTAATGGAAGACTCAAGTTTATTTTGTACCAGTTGTATTTACGTATGCCTACTCTGCTTACGTTTAAAATAATATACGTAATAAATATGTTTACGTTTGAATACTTATGTTGGCCTCTGTACCCGACCCATGGGTCCTTTCGAGGGTTTTTCCGGGTCGCTAGGCGAATGCGGGGTGTGTTAATTACATCTCCCGAATTTCCTGTCCCTACATTTCATCTCTATTGTCATTTCATGCCATCTCTCATCTGGTGACTTCTTTCAGGGTAGAAGTGTCGGCGGGAGTCTCGGCGGTGCATGACAGGATGATATGCTCTGTGGTAAACTACTTCTTCCTCCGGTAGGTTGGTTGTCGGTCTCAGCTCCTCTGCTGGGACAATTTCGGGACCACCAGCGAGGGACCAATGGGGCTCGGGTCAACTGCCTAAGACTATTAGGCCTCGGCTGCTGGGCTCGTTGCCGTCCCGCTGTGGGCGAGCGTGTCTAATGTCCTGACCTGTCAGGAGAGGTCTCTATCCAAGTAAACGGTAGGGACCCTGCCCTCTGTATTGTCTTGTCTCCTTGGGTAGGCTGCCATCTGCTCCTTCGCCTCATCCTTCCTCCCGGGGGTGCCCCCAATTGAGGGCATAGCAACAAGGGCTCAGCATGGCGACCTACGTACCAAACGTTCTCCGTAAAGAAATCCAAATCTCTTACTCCCAAGAAGGTTTACGAAGCTGGTCTGAAAAGATTCCGACCTTATAAAGATAAAACATATTTTTTCAGAATTTTTTATTTTTTATTTTGCAACGTAGTCCCTTGTAATTCTACACACATCTCCTAGCGATGCATCCATCTCTGTAACCCGTCCAAATAGTACTCGGGGTTTTTCAACATAGTCTCCTCTTAACTCTACACACTCCCCCCAGCGATGTCCCAACTCTGTAACCCGTACAAATAGTACTCGGCGTGTTTAAACATAGCCTCCTTGTAACTCTACTCATTTCTCCCAGCAATGCTCACATCTCTGTAGGCCGTCCAAATAGTAGTCGACGTTTTTCAACGTAGTCTCCTTGTAACTCTACACACTTCTCCCAAAGATGCTCCCATCTTTTTAACCCGTCCAAATAGTACTCGGCGTTTTTCAACATAGTCTCTTTGTAACTCTACACACTAATCCCAAGGATGCTCCCATCTCTTTAACCCGTCCAAATAGTGGTCGGCGTTTTTCAACATACTCTCTTTGTAACTCTACACACTTCTCCCAAGAATATTCCCATCTCTTTAACCCGTCCAAATAGTACTCGGCGTTTTTCAACATAGTCTCTTTGTAAATCTACAAACTTCTCCCAAGGATGCTCCCATCTCTGTAACCCGTCAAAATAGTACTCGCCGTTTTTCAACATAGTCTCTTTGTAACTCTACACACTTCTCCCAAGGATGCTCCCATCTCTTTAACCCGTCCAAATAGTGCTCGGCGTCTTTCAACAAAGTCTACTTGTAACTCTACACACTTCTCCCAGCGATGCACCCATCTCTGTAACTTGTCCAAATAGCGCTCGGCGTTTTTCAACATAGTCTCCCTGTAACTCTACACACTTCTGCCAGCGTTGCTCCCATCTCTGTAACCCGTCCAAATAGCACTCGACGTTTTTCAACATAGTTAGCTTGTAACTCTACACACTTCCACAGCGATGTCCCCATCTCTTTATCCCATCCAAATAGTACTCGCCGATTTTCAACATAGTCTCCTTGTAACTCTACACACTTCTCCCAAGGATACTCCCATCTGTTTAACCCGTCCAAATAGTGCTCGGCGTTTTTCAACATAGTCTATTTGTAACTCTACACACTTCTCCCAGCGATGCACCCATCTCTGAAACCCGTCCAAATAGCGCTCGGCGTTTTCAACATAGTCTCCTTTTAACTCTACACACTTCTCCCAGCGATGCTCCCATCTCTGTAACTCTTCTAAGTAGTACTCGGTGTCTTTCAACATAGTCTCCTTGTAATTCTACCTACATCTCCCAGTGATGCTCCCATCTCTGTAACCCGTCCAAATAGTATCTGGGGTTTTTCAACATAGTCTCCTTGTAACTCTACACACTTCTCCCAGCGGTGCTCCCATCTCTATAACCCGTCCAAATAATACTCGACGTTTTTCAACTTAGTCTCCTTGTAACTCTACACACTTCCCCAGCGATGTCCCCATCTCTTTATCCCGTCCAAATAGTACTCGCCGATTTTCAACATAGTTTCCTTGTAAGTATACGCACTTCTCCCATCGATGCTACCATCTGTGTAGCCCGTCCAATTAGTACTCGGCGTTTTTCAACATAGTCTCCTTGTAACTCCACACACTTATCCCTGCGTTGCTCCCATCTCTGTAACCCGTGCAAATTGTACTTGACGGTTTTCAACATAGTCTCCTTGTAACTCTATACACTACTCCCAGCGATCGTGCCACCTCGGTAAGCCGTCCAAATAGTACTCGGCGTTTTCAGTATAGTCTCCCTGTAACTCTACACACTTCTCCCAGCGATGCTCCAATCTCTGTAACCTGTCCAAATAGAAATCGGCGTTTTCCAAGATAGTCTCCCTGTAGCTCTACACACTTCTCCCAGCAATGCTCTCAACTCTGTAACCCGTCCAAATAGTACTCGGCGTTTTTCAACATAGTCTCCTTGTAACTCTATACACTACTGCCAGCAATGCTCTCATCTCTGTAACCCGTCCAAATAGCACACGACGTTTTTCAACATAGTCTCTTTGTGACTCTACACACTTCTCCCAGCGATGCTTCCATCTCTGTAACCCGTCCAAATAGTACTCGACGTTTTTCAATGTAGTCTCCACGTAACTCTACACACTTCTCCCAAAGATGCTCCCATCTCTTTAACCCGTCCAAATAGTACTCGGCGTTTTTCAACATAGTCTCTTTGTAACTCTACACACTACTCCCAAGGATGCACCCATCTCTTTAACCCGTCCAAATAGTGGTCGGCGTTTTTCAACATAGTCTCTTTGTAACTCTACACACTTCTCCCAAGGTTGCTCCCATCTCTTTAACCCGTCCAAATAGTACTCGTCGTTTTTCAACATAGTCTCTTTGTAACTCAACAAACTTCTCCCAAGGATGCTCCCATCTCTGTAACACGTCCAAATAGTACTCGGCGTTTTTCAACATAGTCTCTTTGTAACTCTACACAATTCTCCCAAGGTGCTCCCATCTGTTTAACCCGTCCAAATAGTGCTCGGCGTTTTTCAACATAGTCTACTTTTAACTCTACACACTTCTCCCAGCGATGCACCCATTTCTGTAACCCGTCCATATAGCGCTCCGCGTTTTTAACATAGTCTCCTTGTAACTCTACACACTTCTGCCAGCGATGCTCCCATCTCTGTAACGCGTCCGAATAGCACTCGACGCTTTTCAACATAGTCTGCTTGTAACTCTACACACTTCCCCAGCGATGTCCCCATCTCTTTATCCCGTCCAAATAGTACTCGCCGATTTTCAAAATAGTCTCCTTGTAACTCTACACAATTCTCCCAAGGATGCTCCCATCTGTTTAACCCGTCCAAATAGCGCTCGGCGTTTTTCAACATAGTCTCCCTGTAACTCTACACACTTCTGCCAGCGTTGCTCCCATCTCTGTAACCCGTCCAAATAGCACTCGACGTTTTTCAACATAGTCTGCTTGTAACTCTACACCCTTCCACAGCGATTTCCCCATCTCTTTATCCCGTCCAAATAGTACTCGCCGATTTTCAACATAGTCTCCTTGTAACTCTACACACTTCTCCCAAGGATGCTCCCATGTGTTTAACCCATCCAAATAATGCTCGGCGTTTTTCAGCATAGTCTATTTGTAACTCTACACACTTCTACCAGCGATGCACCTATCTCTGTAACCCGTCCAAATAGCGCTCGGCGTTTTCAACATAGTCTCCTTGTAACTCTACACACTTCTCCCAGCGATGCTACCATCTCTGTAACACGTCCAAATAGCACTCGGCGTTTTTCAATATAGTCTCCCTGTAACCCTACACACTTCTGCTAGCGCTGCTCCCATCTCTGTAACCTATCCAAATAGTACTCGGCGATTTTCAAAACAGTCTCCTTGTAACTGTACAGACTTCTCCCAGCGATGCTCCCATCTCTGTAATCCGTCCGAATAGTACTCGGCGTTTATCTTCACAGTCTCCTTGTAACTCTACACACTTCTGCCAGCGATGCTCCCATCTCTGTAACGCGTCCAAATAGTACTCGGCGTTTTTCAACATGGTCTGCTTGTAACTCTACACACTTCCCCAGCGATGTCCCCATCTCTTTATCCTGTCCAAATAGTACTCGCCGATTTTCAACATAGTCTCCTTGTAACTCTACACACTTCTCCCAAGGATGCTCCCATCTGTTTAACCCATCCAAATAGTGCTCGGCGTTTTTCAACATAGTCTATTTGTAACATTACACACTTCTCCCAGCGATGCTCCCATCTCTGTAACGCGTCCAAATAGTACTCGGCGTTTTTCAACATAGTGTCCGTGTAACTCTACACTTCTCCCAGCGATGTTCCCATTTCTGTAACGCGTCCAAATAGCACTCGGCGTTTAACATAGCCTCCTTGTAACTCTACACACTTCTCCCTGCGTTGCTCCCATCTCTGTAACCCGTGCAAATTGTACTGGGCGTCTTACAACATAGTCTCCTTGTAAATCTACACACTTCTCCCTGCGATGCTCTCATCTCTATAACCCATCTAATTAGCACTCGACGTTTTTCAACATGGTCTGCTTGTAACTCTACACACTTCCCGAGCGATGTCCCCATCTCTTTATCCCGTCCAAATAGTACTCGCCGATTTTCAACATAGTTTCCTTGTAAGTATACACACTTCTCCCATCGATGCTACCATCTGTGTAGCCCTTTCAATTAGTACTCGGCGTTTTTCAACATAGTCTCCTTGTAACTCTACACACTTCTCCCAGCGATGCTCGCATATCTATAACCAGTCCAAATAGCACTCGGCGTTTAACATAGCCTCCTTGTAACTCTACACACTTCTCCCTGCGTTGCACCCATCTCTGTAACCCGTGCAAATTGTACTTGACGGTTTTCAACATAGTCTCCTTGTAACTCTATACACTACTCCCAGCGATCGTCCCACCTCTGTAAGCCGTCCAAATAGTACTCGGCGTTTTTCAGTATAGTCTCCCTGTAACTCTGAACACTTCTCCCAGCGATGCTCCAATCTCTGTAACCTGTCCAAATAGAAATCGGTTTTTTCCACCATAGTCTCCCTGTAGCTCTACACACTTCTCCCAGCAATGCTCTCATCTCTGTAACCCGTCCAAATAGTACTCGGCGTTTTTCAACATAGTCTCCTTGTAACTCTATACACTTCTCCCAGCAATGCTCTCATCTGTGTAACCCGTCCAAATAGCACACGACGTTTTTCAACATAGTCTCTTTGTGACTCTACACAATTCTCCCAAGGTGCTCCCATCTTTTTAACCCGTCCAAATAGGGCTCGGCGTTTTTCAACATAGTCTGCTTTTAACTCTACACACTTCTCCCAGCGATGCACCCATTTCTGTAACCCGTCCATATAGCGCTACGCCTTTCTAACATAGTCCCCTTGTAACCCTACACACTTCTGCCAGCGATGCTCCCATCTCTGTAACGCGTCCAAATAGCACTCGACGCTTTTCAACATAGTCTAGTTGTAACTCTACACACTTCCCCAGCGATGTCCCCATCTCTTTATCCCGTCCAAATAGTACTCGCCGATTTTCAACATAGTCCCCTTGTAACTCTACACACTTCTCCCAAGGTTGCTCCCATCTGTTTAAACCGTCCAAATAGTGCTCGGCGTTTTTCAACATAGTCTACTTGTAACTCTACACACTTCTCCCAACGATGCACCCATCTCTGTAACGCGTCGAAATAGTCCTCGGCGTTTTTCAACATAGTCTGCTTGTAACTCTACACACTTCTCCCAGCGATGTTCCCATCTCTGTAACGCGTCCAAATAGTACTCGGCGTTTTTCAACATAGTCTCCTAGTAAATCTACACACTTGTCCCAGCGATGCTCTCATCTCTGTAACCCATCCAAATAGCACTCGACGTTTTTCAACATAGTCTGCTTGTAACTCTACACACTTCCCCAGCGATGTTCCCATCTCTTTATCCCGTCCAAATAGTACTCGCCAATTTTCAACATAGTTTCCTTGTAAGTATACACACTTCTCCCAGCGAAGCTCCCATCTGTGTATGCCGTCCAATTAGTACTAGGCGTTTTTCAACATAGTCTCCTTGTAACTCTACACACTTCTCCCAGCGATGCTCGCATCTCTATAACCCGTCCAAATAGCACTCGGCGTTTATCAACATAGTCTCTTTGTAACTCCACACACACTTATCCCTGCGTTGCTCCCATCTCTGTAACCCGTACAAATTGTACTTTACGGTTTTCAACATAGTCTCCTTGTAACTCTATACACTACTGCCAGCGATCGTCCCATCTCTGTAGGCCGTCCAAATAGTACTCGGCGTTCTTCAATATAGTCTCCCTGTAATTCTACACACTTCTCCCAGCAATGCTCTCATCTCTGTAACCCGTCCAAATAGTACTCGGTGTTTTTCAGCATAGTCTCCTTGTAACCCTATACACTTCTCCCAGCAATGCTCTCATCTCTGTAACCCGTCCAAATAGCACACGACGTTTTCAACATAGTATCCTTGTGACTCTACACACTTCTCCCAGCGATGCTTCCATCTCTGTAACCCGTCCAAATAGTACTCGGCGTTTATCAACATAGTCTCCTTGTAACTCTACACACTTCTCCCAGCGGCGCTCCCATCTCTGTAACCCGTACAATTGGTACTCGGCGTTTTTCAACATAGTCTCCTTGTAACTCTTCACGCTTCTCCCTGCGATGCTCTCATCTGTCTAACCCGTCCAAATAGTACTCGACGTTTTTCAATGTAGTCTCCACGTAACTGTACACACTTCTCCCAAAGATGCTCCCATCACTTTAACCCGTCCAAATAGTACTCGGCGTTTTTCAACATAGTCTCTTTGTAACTCTACACACTACTCCCACGGATGCTCCCTTCTCTTTAACCCGTCCAAATAGTGGTCGGCGTTTTTCAACATAGTCTCTTTGAAACTCTACACACTTCTCCCAGCGATGCTACCATCTCTGTAACACGTCCAAGTAGTACTCGGTGTCTCTCAACATAGTCTCGAAGTAACTCTACACACTTCTCCCAGCGATGCTCCCATCTCTGTAACTCTTCCAAGTAGTACTCGGTGTCTTTCAACATAGTCTCCTTGTAATTCTACCTACATCTCCCAGTGATGCTCCCATCTCTGTAACCCGTCCAATTAGTATTTGGGGTTTTTCAACATAGTCTCCTTGTAACTCTACACACTTCTCCCAGCGGTGCTCCCATCTCTATAACCCGTCCAAATAATACTCGACGTTTTCCAACTTAGTCTCCTTGTAACTCTACACACTTCTCCCAGCGATGCTCCCATCTCTGTAACTCGTCCAAGTAGTACTCGGTGTTTTTCAATATAGTCTCCTTGTAACTCTACACACTTCTACCAGTGATGTCCCTATTTCTGTAACCCGTCCAAATAGTACTCGACGCTTTTCAACTTAGTCTTCTTCTAACTCTACACACTTATCTAAGCTATGCTCTCTTCTCTGTAACGCGTCCGAATTGTACTCGGTGTTTTTCAACATAGTCTCCTTTTAACTCTTAAAAATTCTCCCAGTGAAGTCCCCATCTCTGTAACCCGTCCAAATAGTACTCGACGTTTTTCATCGGCGATTTTCAACATAGTCTCCCTGTAACTCTACACAATTCTCCCAGCGATGCTCCCAGCTTTGTAACCCGTCCAAATAGTACTCGGCTTTTATCTGCATGGTCTCCAGTTAACTCTATACACTTCTCCCAGCAATGCTCTCATCTCTGTAACCCGTCCAAATAGTAATCGGCGTTTTTCAACATAGTCTCCTTGTAACTCTATACACTTCTCCCAGCAATGCTCTCATCTCTGTAACCCGTCCAAATAGCACACGCCGTTTTTCAACATAGTCTATTTGTGACTCTACACACTTCTCCCAGCGATGCTTCCATCTCTGTAACCCGTCCAAATAGTACTCGACGTTTTTCAATATAGTCTCCACGTAACTCTACACACTTCTCCCAAAGATGCTCCTATCTCTTTAACCCGTCCAAATAGTACTCGGTGTTTTTCAACATAGTCTCTTTGTAACTCTACACACTACTCCCAAGGATGCTCCCATCTCTTTAACCCGTCCAAATAGTGGTCGGCGTTTTTCAACATAGTCTCTTTTTAACTCTACACACTTCTCGCAAGGATCCTCCCATCTCTTTAACCCGTCCAAATAGTACCCGGCGTTTTTCAACATAGTCTCTTTGTAACTCTACAAACTTCTCCCAAGGATGTTCCCATCTCTGTAACATGTCCAAATAGTACTCGGCGTTTTTCAACATAGTCTCTTTGTAACTCTACACAATTCTCCCAAGGTGCTCCCATCTGTTTAACCCGTCCAAATAGTGCTCGGCGTTTTTCAACATAGTCTACTTTTAACTCTACACACTTCTCCCAGCGATGCACCCATTTCTGTAACCCGTCCATATAGCGCTCCGCGTTTCTAACATAGTCTCCTTGTAACCCTACACAGTTCTGCCAGCGATGCTCCCATCTCTGTAACGCGTCCAAATAGCACTCGACGCTTTTCAACATAGTCTGCTTGTAACTCTACACACTTCCCCAGCGATGTCCCCATCTCTTTATCCCGTCCAAATAGTACTCGCCGATTTTCAACATAGTCTCCTTGTAACTCTACAGACTTCTCCCAAGGATGCTCCCATCTGTTTAACCCGTCCAAATAGTGCTCGCCGTTTCTCAACATTGTCTTCTTGTAACTCTACACACTTCTCCCAACGATGCACCCATCTCTGTAACCCATCCAAATAGCGCTCGGCGTTTTTAACATAGTCTCCTTGCAAATCTACACACTTCTGCCAGCGATGCTACCATCTCTGTAACACGTCCAAATAGCACTCGGCGTTTTTCAATATAGTCTCCCTGTAACCCTACACACTTCTGCTAGCGCTGCTCCCATCTCTGTAACCTATCCAAATAGTACTCGGCGATTTTCAAAACAGTCTCCTTGTAACTGTACAGACTTCTCCCAGCGATGCTCCCATCTCTGTAATCCGTCCGAATAGTACTCGGCGTTTATCTTCACAGTCTCCTTGTAACTCTACACACTTCTGCCAGCGATGCTCCCATCTCTGTAACGCGTCCAAATAGTACTCGGCGTTTTTCAACATGGTCTGCTTGTAACTCTACACACTTCCCCAGCGATGTCCCCATCTCTTTATCCTGTCCAAATAGTACTCGCCGATTTTCAACATAGTCTCCTTGTAACTCTACACACTTCTCCCAAGGATGCTCCCATCTGTTTAACCCATCCAAATAGTGCTCGGCGTTTTTCAACATAGTCTATTTGTAACATTACACACTTCTCCCAGCGATGCTCCCATCTCTGTAACGCGTCCAAATAGTACTCGGCGTTTTTCAACATAGTGTCCGTGTAACTCTACACATCTCCCAGCGATGTTCCCATTTCTGTAACGCGTCCAAATAGCACTCGGCGTTTAACATAGCCTCCTTGTAACTCTACACACTTCTCCCTGCGTTGCTCCCATCTCTGTAACCCGTGCAAATTGTACTGGGCGTCTTACAACATAGTCTCCTTGTAAATCTACACACTTCTCCCTGCGATGCTCTCATCTCTATAACCCATCTAATTAGCACTCGACGTTTTTCAACATGGTCTGCTTGTAACTCTACACACTTCCCGAGCGATGTCCCCATCTCTTTATCCCGTCCAAATAGTACTCGCCGATTTTCAACATAGTTTCCTTGTAAGTATACACACTTCTCCCATCGATGCTACCATCTGTGTAGCCCTTTCAATTAGTACTCGGCGTTTTTCAACATAGTCTCCTTGTAACTCTACACACTTCTCCCAGCGATGCTCGCATATCTATAACCAGTCCAAATAGCACTCGGCGTTTAACATAGCCTCCTTGTAACTCTACACACTTCTCCCTGCGTTGCTCCCATCTCTGTAACCCGTGCAAATTGTACTTGACGGTTTTCAACATAGTCTCCTTGTAACTCTATACACTACTCCCAGCGATCGTCCCACCTCTGTAAGCCGTCCAAATAGTACTCGGCGTTTTTCAGTATAGTCTCCCTGTAACTCTGAACACTTCTCCCAGCGATGCTCCAATCTCTGTAACCTGTCCAAATAGAAATCGGCTTTTTCCACCATAGTCTCCCTGTAGCTCTACACACTTCTCCCAGCAATGCTCTCATCTCTGTAACCCGTCCAAATAGTACTCGGCGTTTTTCAACATAGTCTCCTTGTAACTCTATACACTTCTCCCAGCAATGCTCTCATCTGTGTAACCCGTCCAAATAGCACACGACGTTTTTCAACATAGTCTCTTTGTGACTCTACACAATTCTCCCAAGGTGCTCCCATCTTTTTAACCCGTCCAAATAGGGCTCGGCGTTTTTCAACATAGTCTGCTTTTAACTCTACACACTTCTCCCAGCGATGCACCCATTTCTGTAACCCGTCCATATAGCGCTACGCGTTTCTAACATAGTCCCCTTTTAACCCTACACACTTCTGCCAGCGATGCTCCCATCTCTGTAACGCGTCCAAATAGCACTCGACGCTTTTCAACATAGTCTAGTTGTAACTCTACACACTTCCCAGCGATGTCCCCATCTCTTTATCCCGTCCAAATAGTACTCGCCGATTTTCAACATAGTCCCCTTGTAACTCTACACACTTCTCCCAAGGTTGCTCCCATCTGTTTAAACCGTCCAAATAGTGCTCGGCGTTTTTCAACATAGTCTACTTGTAACTCTACACACTTCTCCCAACGATGCACCCATCTCTGTAACGCGTCCAAATAGTCCTCGGCGTTTTTCAACATAGTCTTCTTGTAACTCTACACACTTCTCCCAGCGATGTTCCCATCTCTGTAACGCGTCCAAATAGTACTCGGCGTTTTTCAACATAGTCTCCTAGTAAATCTACACACTTGTCCCAGCGATGCTCTCATCTCTGTAACCCATCCAAATAGCACTCGACGTTTTTCAACATAGTCTGCTTGTAACTCTACACACTTCCCCAGCGATGTTCCCATCTCTTTATCCCGTCCAAATAGTACTCGCCAATTTTCAACATAGTTTCCTTGTAAGTATACACACTTCTCCCAGCGAAGCTCCCATCTGTGTATGCCGTCCAATTAGTACTAGGCGTTTTTCAACATAGTCTCCTTGTAACTCTACAAACTTCTCCCAGCGATGCTCGCATCTCTATAACCCGTCCAAATAGCACTCGGCGTTTATCAACATAGTCTCTTTGTAACTCCACACACACACTTATCCCTGCGTTGCTCCCATCTTTGTAACCCGTACAAATTGTACTTTACGGTTTTCAACATAGTCTCCTTGTAACTCTATACACTACTGCCAGCGATCGTCCCATCTCTGTAGGCCGTCCAAATAGTACTCGGCGTTCTTCAATATAGTCTCCCTGTAATTCTACACACTTCTCCCAGCAATGCTCTCATCTCTGTAACCCATCCAAATAGTACTCGGTGTTTTTCAGCATAGTCTCCTTGTAACCCTATACACTTCTCCCAGCAATGCTCTCATCTCTGTAACCCGTCCAAATAGCACACGACGTTTTCAACATAGTATCCTTGTGACTCTACACACTTCTCCCAGCGATGCTTCCATCTCTGTAACCCGTCCAAATAGTACTCGGCGTTTATCAACATAGTCTCCTTGTAACTCTACACACTTCTCCCAGCGGCGCTCCCATCTCTGTAACCCGTACAATTGGTACTCGGCGTTTTTCAACATAGTCTCCTTGTAACTCTTCACGCTTCTCCCTGCGATGCTCTCATCTGTCTAACCCGTCCAAATAGTACTCGACGTTTTTCAATGTAGTCTCCACGTAACTGTACACACTTCTCCCAAAGATGCTCCCATCACTTTAACCCGTCCAAATAGTACTCGGCGTTTTTCAACATAGTCTCTTTGTAACTCTACACACTACTCCCACGGATGCTCCCTTCTCTTTAACCCGTCCAAATAGTGGTCGGCGTTTTTCAACATAGTCTCTTTGAAACTCTACACACTTCTCCCAGCGATGCTACCATCTCTGTAACACGTCCAAGTAGTACTCGGTGTCTCTCAACATAGTCTCGAAGTAACTCTACACACTTCTCCCAGCGATGCTCCCATCTCTGTAACTCTTCCAAGTAGTACTCGGTGTCTTTCAACATAGTCTCCTTGTAATTCTACCTACATCTCCCAGTGATGCTCCCATCTCTGTAACCCGTCCAATTAGTATTTGGGGTTTTTCAACATAGTCTCCTTGTAACTCTACACACTTCTCCCAGCGGTGCTCCCATCTCTATAACCCGTCCAAATAATACTCGACGTTTTCCAACTTAGTCTCCTTGTAACTCTACACACTTCTCCCAGCGATGCTCCCATCTCTGTAACTCGTCCAAGTAGTACTCAGTGTTTTTCAATATAGTCTCCTTGTAACTCTACACACTTCTACCAGTGATGTCCCTATTTCTGTAACCCGTCCAAATAGTACTCGACGCTTTTCAACTTAGTCTTCTTCTAACTCTACACACTTATCTAAGCTATGCTCTCTTCTCTGTAACGCGTCCGAATTGTACTCGGTGTTTTTCAACATAGTCTCCTTTTAACTCTTAAAAATTCTCCCAGTGATGTCCCCATCTCTGCAACCCGTCCAAATAGTACTCGACGTTTTTCATCGGCGATTTTCAACATAGTCTCCCTGTAACTCTACACAATTCTCCCAGCGATGCTCCCAGCTTTGTAACCCGTCCAAATAGTACTCGGCTTTTATCTGCATGGTCTCCAGTTAACTCTATACACTTCTCCCAGCAATGCTCTCATCTCTGTAACCCGTCCAAATAGTAATCGGCGTTTTTCAACATAGTCTCCTTGTAACTCTATACACTTCTCCCAGCAATGCTCTCATCTCTGTAACCCGTCCAAATAGCACACGCCGTTTTTCAACATAGTCTATTTGTGACTCTACACACTTCTCCCAGCGATGCTTCCATCTCTGTAACCCGTCCAAATTGTACTCGACGTTTTTCAATGTAGTCTCCACGTAACTCTACACACTTCTCCCAAAGATGCTCCTATCTCTTTAACCCGTCCAAATAGTACTCGGTGTTTTTCAACATAGTCTCTTTGTAACTCTACACACTACTCACAAGGATGCTCCCATCTCTTTAACCCGTCCAAATAGTGGTCGGCGTTTTTCAACATAGTCTCTTTTTAACTCTACACAATTCTCGCAAGGATCCTCCCATCTCTTTAACCCGTCCAAATAGTACCCGGCGTTTTTCAACATAGTCTCTTTGTAACTCTACAAACTTCTCCCAAGGATGTTCCCATCTCTGTAACATGTCCAAATAGTACTCGGCGTTTTTCAACATAGTCTCTTTGTAACTCTACACAATTCTCCCAAGGTGCTCCCATCTGTTTAACCCGTCCAAATAGTGCTCGGCGTTTTTCAACATAGTCTACTTTTAACTCTACACACTTCTCCCAGCGATGCACCCATTTCTGTAACCCGTCCATATAGCGCTCCGCGTTTCTAACATAGTCTCCTTGTAACCCTACACAGTTCTGCCAGCGATGCTCCCATCTCTGTAACGCGTCCAAATAGCACTCGACGCTTTTCAACATAGTCTGCTTGTAACTCTACACACTTCCCCAGCGATGTCCCCATCTCTTTATCCCGTCCAAATAGTACTCGCCGATTTTCAACATAGTCTCCTTGTAACTCTACACACTTCTCCCAAGGATGCTCCCATCTGTTTAACCCGTCCAAATAGTGCTCGCCGTTTCTCAACATTGTCTACTTGTAACTCTACACACTTCTCCCAACGATGCACCCATCTCTGTAACCCATCCAAATAGCGCTCGGCGTTTTTAACATAGTCTCCTTGCAAATCTACATACTTCTGCCAGCGATGCTCCCATCTCTGAAACGCGTCCAAATAGTACTCGGCGTTTTTCAACATAGTCTGCTTGTAACTCTACACACTTCTCCCAGCGATGTTCCCATCTCTGTAACGCGTCCAAATAGTACTCGGCGGTTTTCAACATAGTCTCCTAGTAAATCTACACACTTGTCCCAGCGATGCTCTCATCTCTGTAACCCATCCAAATAGCACTCGACGTTTTTCAACATAGTCTGCTTGTAACTCTACACACTTCCCCAGCGATGTCCCCATCTCTTTATCCCGTCCAAATAGTACTCGCCGATTTTCAACATAGTTTCCTTGTAAGTATACACACTTCTCCCAGCGATGCTCCCATCTGGGTATGCCGTCCAATTAGTACTCGGCGTTTTTCAACATAGTCTCCTTGTAACTCTACACACGTCTCCCAGCGATGCTCGCATCTCTATAACCCGTCCAAATAGCACTCGGCGTTTATCAACATAGTCTCTTTGTAACTGTACACACTTATCACTTAGTTTATCCCATCTCTGTAACCCGTACAAATTGTACTTTACGGTTTTTTACATAGTCTCCTTGTAACTTTATACACTACTCCCAGCGATCGTCCCATCTCTGTAGGCCCTCCAAATAGTACTCGGCGTTTTTTAATTTAGTCTCCCTGTAACTCTACACACTTATCCCAGCGATGCTCCCATCTCAGTAACCTGTCCAAATAGAAATCGGCGTTTTCCAACATTGTCTCCCTGTAGCTCTACACACTTCTCCCAGCAATTATCTCATCTCTGTAACCCGTCCAAATAGTACTCGGTGTTTTTCAGCATAGGCTTCTTGTAACCCTATACACTTCTCCCAGCAATGCTCTCATCTCTGTAACCCATCCAAATAGCACACGACGTTATCAACATAGTATCCTTGTGACTCTACACACTTCTTCCAGCGATGCTTCCATCTCTGTAACCCGTCCAAATAGTACTCGGCGTTTATCAGCATAGTGTCCTTGTAGCTCTTCACACTTGTCCCAGCGATGCTCGCATCTCTATAACCCGTCCAAATAGCACTCGGTGTTAATCAACATAGGCTACTCTTAACTCTACAATCTTCTCCCAGCGATGCTCCCATCTCTGTAACCAGTCCAAATAGTACTTGACGGTCTTCAAAATAGTCTCCTTGTAACTGTACACACTTCTCCCAGCAATGTCCCCATTCTTTTAACCCGACCAAATAGTACTCGGCGATTTCCAACATAGTCTTCATGTAACTATACCCACTTTTCCCAGCGATGCTCCCATCACTGTAACCTGTCCAAATAGTACTCGGGGTCTCAACATAGTCTCCTTGTAACTCTACACACTTCTCCCAGCGGCGCTCCCATCTCTGTAACCCGTCCAATTGGTACTCGGCGTTTTTCAACATAGTCTCCTTGTAACTCTTCACGCTTCTCCCTGCGATGCTCTCATCCGTCTAACCCGTCCAAATAGTACTCGACGTTTTTCAATATAGTCTCCACGTAACTGTACACACTGCTCCCAAAGATGCTCCCATCTCTTTAACCCGTCCAAACAGTACTCGGCGTTTTTCTACATAGTCTCTTTGTAACTCTACACACTACTCCCACGGATACTCCCATCTCTTTAACCCGTCCAAATAGTGGTCGGCGTTTTTCAACATAGTCTCTTTGAAACTCTACACACTTCTCCCAGCGATGCTACCATCTCTGTAACACGTCCAAATAGCACTCGGCGTTTTTCAATATAGTCTACTTGTAACTCTACACACTTCTGCTAGCGCTGCTCCCATCACTGTAACCTATCCAAATAGTACTCGGCGATTTTCAAAACAGCCTCCTTGTAAGTGTACAGACTTCTCCCAGCGATGCTCCCATCTCTGTAATCCGTCCGAATAGTACTCGGCGTTTATCTTCACAGTCTCCTTGTAACTCTACACACTTCTCCCAGCGATGTTCCCATCTCTGTAACCCGTCCAAATAGTACTCGGTGTCTTTCAACATAGTCTCCAAGTAACTCTACACACTTCTCCCAGCGATGCTCCCATCTCTGTAACCCGTCCAAGTAGTACTCGGTGTCTCTCAACATAGTCTCGAAGTAACTCTACACACTTCTCCCAGCGATGCTCCCATCTCTGTAACTCTTCTAAGTAGTACTCGGTGTCTTTCAACATAGTCTCCTTGTAATTCTACCTACATCTCCCAGTGATGCTCCCATCTCTGTAACCCGTCCAAATAGTATCTGGGGTTTTTCAACATAGTCTCCTTGTAACTCTACACACTTCTCCCAGCGGTGCTCCCATCTCTATAACCCGTCCAAATAATACTCGACGTTTTTCAACTTAGTCTCCTTGTAACTCTACACACTTCTCCCAGCGATGCTCCCATCTCTGTAACTCGTCCAAGTAGTACTCGGTGTTTTTCAATATAGTCTCCTTGTAACTCTACACACTTCTACCAGTGATGTCCCTATTTCTGTAACCCGTCCAAATAGTACTCGACGCTTTTCAACTTAGTCTTCTTCTAACTCTACACACTTATCTAAGCTATGCTCCCTTCTCTGTAACGTGTCCAAATTGTACTCGGTGTTTTTCAACATAGTCTCCTTTTAACTCTTAAAAATTCTCCCAGTGATGTCCCCATCTCTGTAACCCGTCCAAATAGTACTCGACGTTTTTCATCGGCGATTTTCAACATAGTCTCCTTGTAACTCTATACAATTCTCCCAGCGATGCTCCCAGCTTTGTAACCCGTCCAAATAGTACTCGGCTTTTATCTGCATGGTCTCCAGTTAACTCTACACACTTCTCCCAGCTATGCTCTCATCTCTGTAACCCGTCCAAATAGTACTCGGCGTTTTTCAACATAGTCTCCTTGTAACTCTATACCCTTCTCCCAGCAATGCTCTCATCTCTGTAACCCGTCCAAATAGCACACGCCGTTTTTCAACATAGTCTCTTTGTGACTCTACACACTTCTACCAGCGATGCTTCCGGCTCTGTTACCCGTCCAAATAGTACTCGGCGTTTTTCAATGTAGTCTCCACGTAACTCTACACACTTCTCCCAAAGATGCTCCTATCTCTTTAACCCGTCCAAATAGTACTCGGCGTTTTTCAAAATAGTCTCTTTGTAACTCTACACACTACTCCCAAGGATGCTCCCATCTCCTTAACCCGTCCAAATAGTGGTCGGCGTTTTTCAACATAGTCTCTTTTTAACTCTACACACTTCTCGCAAGGATGCTCCCATATCTTTAACCCGTCCAAATAGTACTCGGCGTTTTTCAACATAGTCTCTTTGTAACTCTACAAACTTCTCCCAAGGATGTTCCCATCTCTGTAACATGTCCAAATATTACTCGGCGTTTTTCAACATAGTCTCTTTGTAACTCTACACAATTCTCCCAAGGTGCTCCCATCTGTTTAACCCGTCCAAATAGTGCTCGGCGTTTTTCAACATAGTCTACTTTTAACTTTACACACTTCTCCCAGCGATGCACCCATTTCTGTAACCCGTCCATATAGCGCTCCGCGTTTCTAACATAGTCTCCTTGTAACCCTACACAGTTCTGCCAGCGATGCTCCCATCTCTGTAAGGCGTCCAAATAGCACTCGACGCTTTTCAACATAGTCTGCTTGTAACTCTACACACTTCCCCAGCGATGTCCCAATCTCTTTATCCCGTCCAAATAGTACTCGCCGATTTTCAACATAGTCTCCTTGTAACTCTACACACTTCTCCCAAGGATGCTCCCATCTGTTTAACCCGTCCAAATAGTGCTCGCCGTTTCTCAACATTGTCTACTTGGAACTCTACACACTTCTCCCAACGATGCACCCATCTCTGTAACCCGTCCAAATAGCGCTCGGCGTTTTTAACATAGTCTCCTTGTAACTCTTCACACTTCTGCCAGTGATGCTCCCATCTCTGAAACGCGTCCAAATAGTACTCGGCGTTTTTCAACATAGTCTGCTTGTAACTCTACACACTTCTCCCAGCGATGTTCCCATCTCTGTAACGCGTCCAAATAGTACTCGGCGTTTTTCAACATAGTCTCCTAGTAAATCTACACACTTGTCCCAGCGATGCTCTCATCTCTGTAACCCATCCAAATAGCACTCGACGTTTTTCAACATAGTCTGCTTGTAACTCTACACACTTCCCCAGCGATGTCCCCATCTCTTTATCCCGTCCAAATAGTACTCGCCGACTTTCAACATAGTTTCCTTGTAAGTATACACACTTCTCCCAGCGATGCTCCCATCTGGGTATGCCGTCCAATTAGTACTCGGCGTTTTTCAACATAGTCTCCTTGTAACTCTACACACTTCTCCCAGCGATGCTCGCATCTCTATAACCCGTCCAAATAGCACTCGGCGTTTATCAACATAGTCTCTTTGTAACTCTACACACTTATCCCTGAATTGCTCCCATCACTGTAACCCGTACAAATTGTACTTTACGGTTTTTAACATAGTCTCCTTGTAACTCTATACACTACTCCCAGCGATCGTCCCATCTCTGTAGGCCCTCCAAATAGTACTCGGCGTTTTTCAATTTAGTCTCCCTGTAACTCTACACACTTCTCCCAGCGATGCTCCCATCTCAGTAACCTGTCCAAATAGAAATCGGCGTTTTCCAACATTGTCTCCCTGTAGCTCTACACACTTCTCCCAGCAATTATCTCATCTCTGTAACCCGTCCAAATAGTACTCGGTGTTTTTCAGCATAGTCTCCTTGTAACCCTATACACTTCTCCCAGCAATGCTCTCATCTCTGTAACCAGTCCAAATAGTACTTGACGGTCTTCAACATAGTCTCCTCGTAACTGTACACACTTCTCCCAGCAATGTCCCCATCTCTTTAACCCGACCAAATAGTACTCGGCGATTTCCAACATAATCTTCATGTAACTATACCCACTTTTCCCAGCGATGCTCCCATCACTGTAACCTGTCCAAATAGTACTCGGTGTCTCAACATAGTCTCCTTGTAGCTCTACACACTTCTCCAAGCGGCGCTCCCATCTCTGTAACCCGTCCAATTGGTACTCGGCGTTTTTCAACATAGTCTCCTTGTAACTCTTCACGCTTCTCCCTGCGATGCTCTCATCTGTCTAACCCGTCCAAATAGTACTCGACGTTTTTCAATGTAGTCTCCACGTAACTGTACACACTTCTCCCAAAGATGCTCCCATCTCTTTAACCCATCCAAATAGTACTCGGCGTTTTTCTACATAGTCTCTTTGTAACTCTACACACTACTCCCACGGATGCTCCCATCTCTTTAACCCGTCCAAATAGTGGTCGGCGTTTTTCAACATAGTCTCTTTGAAACTCTACACACTACTCCCAGCGATGCTACCATCTCTGTAACACGTCCAAATAGCACTCGGCGTTTTTCAATATAGTCTCCTTGTAACTCTACACACTTCTGCTAGCGCTGCTCCCATCTCTGTAACCTATCCAAATAGTACTCGGCGATTATCAAAACAGTCTCCTTGTAACTGTACAGACTTCTCCCAGCGATGCTCCCATCTCTGTAATCCGTCCGAATAGTACTCGGCGTTTATCTTCACAGTCTCCTTGTAACTCTACACACTTCTCCCAGCGATGTTCCCATCTCTGTAACCCGTCCAAATAGTACTCGGTGTCTTTCAACATAGTCTCCAAGTAACTCTACACACTTCTCCCAGCGATGCTCCCATCTCTGTAACCCGTCCAAGTAGTACTCGGTGTCTCTCAACATAGTCTCGAAGTAACTCTACACACTTCTCCCAGCGATGCTCCCATCTCTGTAACTCGTCCAAGTAGTACTCGGTGTCTTTCAACATAGTCTCCTTGTAATTCTACCTACATCTCCCAGTGATGCTCCCATTTCTGTAACCCGTCCAAATAGTACTCGTGGTTTTTCAACATAGTCTCCTTGTAACTCTACACACTTCTCCCAGCGATGCTCCCATCTCTATAACCCGTCCAAATAATACTCGACGTCTTTCAACTTAGTCTCCTTGTAACTCTACACACTTCTCTCAGTGATGCTCCCAACTCTGTAACGCGTCCAAATAATACTCGGTGTTTTTCAACTTAGTCTCCTTGTAACTCTACACACTTCTCCCAGCGATGCTCCCATCTCTGTAACTCGTCCAAGTATTACTCGGTGTTTTTCAATAAAGTCTCCTTGTAACTCTACACACTTCTACCAGTGATGTCCCTATTTCTGTAACCCGTCCAAATAGTACTCGACGCTTTTCAACTTAGTCTTCTTGTAACTCTACACACTTATCTAAGCTATGCTGCCTTCTCTGTAACGCGTCCGAATTGTACTCGTTGTTTTTCAACATAGTCTCCTTTTAACTCTTAAAAATTCTCCCGGTGATGCTCCCATCACTGTAACCCGTCCAAATAGTACTCTTTGTTTTTTAGCATAGTCTCCTTGTAACTCTACACACTTCTCCCAGTGATGTCCCCATCTCTGTAACCCGTCCAAATAGAACTCGACGTTTTTCATCGGCGATTTTCAACATAGTCTCCTTGTAACTCTACACACTTCTCCCAGCGATGCTCCCAGCTCTGTAACCCGTCCAAATAGTACTCGGCTTTTATCTGCATGGTCTGCTGTTAACTCTACACACTTCTTCCAGCGGTGCTCACATCTCTGTAACCCGTACAAATAGCACTCGGCGTTTTTCAGCATAGTCTCCTTGTAACTCTACACACTTCTTCCAGCGATGTTCCCATCTCTGTAACCCGTCCAAATAGTACTCGGTGTTTTTCTCTGCAAAGTAATTGTACACGAAGATGATTTCCTCTTCATCTGACGAAAATCTCTGTCCTCCGAGTGGAATTTTCAGATTAGATAACAAAAAGAAGTCGCTTGTAGCTAGATCTGGTGAGTAAGGCGGATGGTCGAGTATTTGAAGCCGCAAATCGTGGATTTTCGCCATTGCAACCGCTGAGATGTAAGATGGTGAGTTGTCTTGCCGAAACAGGATTATCTTGTTTTGTAAATGTGGCCGTTTTCCGCAAGTTTTGCCTTCAGCTTGTCAAGTCATGATGCCTAATATGCTCCTGTTATGGTGTTTCCTTTTTCAAGATAATCGATTAAAATAACTCCATGACTATTCCAGAATCAATCGCCTTCCCTTTCCAAGCCGCGAAAACTGTTTTTGCTTATTTGGATCCGGTCTTCCCTTTGTAGTCCACTGTTTGGACTGTATTTTTCCTACCGGCGTATAATGGTGTACCCAAGTATCATCTATAGGAATTAATCTGGACCAAAACTCTTATTATTTGCGCCTAAACTGCGGCAACAGAGCGTTGGAAATGTTCATTCGAACACGTTTTTTGTGTAACGTGAGCAAAAGCGGTACCCAACACGCGAACAGTTTTCTCATGTCTAAATGTTGATTTAATGTGTTACAAACACGTTATTTTGACATGTTCATAGCCTCTCCTATCTCTGGCACTTTAATTCAGCGGTCGCCTAGCACCTTTCGGTCAGCTTTGGCGAAGTTTTCGTCGGTAGTTAAACTTTTGGGCGTCCCGAGCGTTGGTTGTCTCCCAATTTCTTACGGCCAAGTTTAAATTCAGCTGCCCAAAATTTCACTATGGTAAATGATGGTGCAGAGTCCCCATACAAGAATTCAAGTCATCTTTGATTTGCGTAGGCATATTGGCTTTGGAAAACAATTATTTAATGACATCTTGATACTCGATTTTATCCATTTTCATAAAAAAACTCACATCCACTCACTTAAGGGACTGTTAAATAACAGCTGAGCGTCCAAAATGGCTGAAACTTTGTTGAGTAACCGTCAAAAGATGAACAATGAAATTCAGTAGTTTTTATTTACGAGTGCTGCCATCTTAATGTTGAGGTCGGAAAATTTTCAGAGCACCCTCAGCATGATTGTTTCGCACTTATATATTTTGAAATGGAGTTGAGTAGCTGTTGGAAAAAAAAAACTATTCACTTGCACCTTCCAATCCAATTATTCCAAACATGTACTGCACTCATCAGTGCTTGGGGCAGCAAACCCAAACCAAATTTAATTTGGTGTTAGAAAATGACGGAAATACTAGGCTGTTCAATAGAAAATGATCATATTTTTCGCACTAAGATTCAATCTTATCATATTTTGTTAGCTTAATGTGAAACAAACACGCCGTAGTAGTTTCATTGTTGGTTTGGTACTCCTGGTTCCCGCCTATGAGAACCAGGCAAGTTCAGATATGTTCAGTATCACCTACCGATGCAATGGAGGTAACAAGCAGCTAAAATTGATGTTAGAGGAAGATCCGGAGCTTCTTTCAAACATAATCACTACTGATGAAACTTGGCTACATCATTTTGATCCTCAGAGCAAACAGCAAAGCTCATTGTGAAAATCTCATTCATCACCAACCCCCAAAAAGCAAAAGTGATTGCTTCTGCTGGGAAAGTTATGGTCATCTCCTTCTTTGATATTCATGGAATGGTTTATCAGCAAGTTGTACCTGCACACACATCAGTAACTGGACAATACCACAGGGATATCCTGAGAACATTGCAAGTCTATATCCGGCGCAAAAGACCACATTTCCGTGAAGCAGACTGGATGCTGCAAACGATAATGCGCGGCCGCATATTGCCAATGTTGTTGGTGAATTTCTTGCAACAATCAACGTGAAGTGCATCCCCCACCTGACCCTATAGTCCGGATTTAGCCGAATGTGACTTTTTTATTTCCTAACTTGAAGAAATGCTTTCGTGGGAGGCATTATCCATTATCAGAAGCAGTGGTGAAAGCTGCGGAGACGATTTTGTAGGATCTCTCAAAATGGTTCCTAGCATGTCTTTGAAGAGTGACAGAAACCCTGGGACAAGTGCATCGCATTCAGGGGAGACTATTTTGAAAAGGAACATCACAGTTATGAGGATGAGTAAAGGTACGTTGTCAAAAAAAGATTGTGATCATTCTTTATTGAACAGCCCTCGTACAAGACGCCTGCGTTTCAAAATAATAACCATATCGCTTTTAGCCCGCCTTGGTAGCGTGGTGGTGTCTGCCTGACGTTCAAGAGGTCCCGGGTTCGAATCTCGGTTAGGGTGAGTTGCTTGGGTAGTTTTTTACGCGGGTTTCCCTTATCCTGAAAGACGAATATCGGGTAACTCTTAAGCTCTATGGACCCTGGGCGCATTCGAGCATCATTTCACCTATTCCATTCATCGCGCGATATGACTTAATGTTGGAGGACGTAAATTACAAAAAAAAAATCTCGTTTTCAAAAACCTATTTCTGTATTCGTATTACTCTTACAGACTCTGTCCTCTCCTTGATCAACAAAGCTATACGGTTTAGTAAAATAGAGCATTACTGTCCTATGTGAGTATGGATTTTTTTTAGTTTTGAAAGTTTTCTTTGCTCAGTAAGAGAATGGTTTTGTGGTGAAGATCATGTATAAATAACTAAAAGTTATACCTTCGTGCACGCTAGTGCTCACACGTTGGAAATTCCAAAACAATTGCATGATTTGTCTCCTAGCTTCCTTTTTTAAGCAAGCAATAACAGCGGTCACACCTGAAACCAGCTGAGCGATTGAAGATAAGCTTTGTGGAGGTTTACACTTTGCATTTTTTTTATTAACATGAGCCATAGAAAGCAGCCCCCCCCCCTTCTTCCTTCCTGCGTCCCCCAGTGCTCATGACCATTACTGTCCATATGGCGGCAACAACAAATGAAGATAGACCACTATTGATTTTCCACAAAGCGCGTACATCTGGAGTAATTAGAAGAGTAATAACTATTGTTGAATACGACTGATAAGAGGCGACAGCACGTCATGCAGGCATTAAAATCCTGACTACAAAAACAACATGCACCCTACTAATTATTCACTCAGTGAATGACAGTTGCTCCTTCAAATGCTTTTACCATTGCTTTTACATAAACACTAATTTTTTATTTTCCCCATAAAATTACTCTAGCAAATTTTGTATTCCATTAGATATTTTACTGGAGACAAATAAGTCGCGACAACTTAAATATTTAAGGTAGCTACAAAATAGGAACGAACATAAGGCGGGGCTAGGCGTGGCTGATCTAGTGCTACTAGCCTATGCTGTACAGTTAAGCACGCATAATGACTCGCTTTGCCGAACAACAGGACTAATTCCTTTGCGCGCTCTAAAGATATTATTGTAGAATTGTTTTGTTTTTTCTATGCTACAAAGCTATTTTTTCTGAGGATTACTGTCCAAATTCCATGTTTGGAGCACATCTCGTTTCGGAGATAAGAAAAGATAAGGCGCCTGAATAGAAAGAAAAGAGTTAATTGTTCGTGAAGAAAATCCCAAACGTGCTTATGCTGCAGTTTGAAGCAAGATATCAAGCAAGATTATTGATTTTCCACTTCTATCCAAAAACTTTTCATCTTATCACATCAAGCAAGATTATTGATTTTCTTCTTCTATTCAAAAACTTTTCATCTTATCACATCAAGCAAGATTATTGATTTTCCACTTCTATCCAAAAACTTTTCATCTTATCACATCAAGCAAGATTATTGATATTCCTCCTCTGTCCAAATACTTTTCATCTTATCACATCAAGCAAGATAATTGATTTTCTTCTTCTATCCAAAATCTTTTCATCTTATCACATCAAGCAAGATTATTGATATTCCTCTTCTGTCCAAAAACTTTTCATCTTATCACATCAAGCAAGATAATTGATTTTCTTCTTCTATCCAAAAAATTTTCATCTTATCACATCAAGCAAGATTATTGATTTTCTTCTTGTATCCAAAATCTTTTCATCTTATCACATCAAGCAAGATTATTGATTTTCCACTTCTATCCTAAATCTTTTCATGTTATCACATCAAGCAAGATTATAAATTTTCCTCTTCTATCCAAAAAATTTTCATCTTATCACATCAAGCAAAATTATAGATTTTTCTCTTCTATCCAAAAACTTTTCATCTTATCACATCAAGCAAGATTATAGATTTTCCTCTTCTATCCAAAATCTTTTCATCTTATCACATCAAGCAAGTTTATTGATTTTCCTCTTCTATCCAAAAACTTTTCATCTTATCACATCAAGCAAGATTATAGATTTTCCTCTTCTATCCAAAAAATTTTCATCTTATCACATCAAGCAAGATTATTGATTTTCCTCTTCTATCCAAAAACTTTCATCTAATCACATCAAGCAAGATTATAAATTTTCCTCTGCTATCCCAAAAATTTTCATCTTATCACATCAAGCAAGATTATTGATTTTCCTCTTCTATTTAAAAAACTTTTCATCTTATCACATCAAGCAAGATTATAGATATTCCTCTTCTATCCCAAAAATTTTCATCTTATCACATCAAGCAAAACTATTGATTTTCAAGTTCTTATCAAAAGCTTTTTATCTCATCACTTCAAGCAAGATTATTGATTTTCGTCTTCTATCCAAAAGCTTTTCATCTTATCACATCAAGCAAGATTATTGATTTTCACTTCTATCCAAAAACTTTACATCTTATCACATCAAGCAAGATTATTGATTTTCCACTTCCATCCAAAAACTTTTTATCTTATCACATCAAGCAAGATTATTGATTTTCCACTTCTATCCAAAAACTTTTCATCTTATCACATCAAGCAAGATTATTGATATTCCTCTTCTGTCCAAAAACTTTTCATCTTATCACATCAAGCAAGATAATTGATTTTCTTCTTCTATCCAAAATCTTTTCATCTTATCACATCAAGCAAGATTATTGATATTCCTCTTCTGTCCAAAAACTTTTCATCTTATCACATAAAGCAAGATAATTGATTTTCTTCTTCTTTCCAAAAACTTTTCAACTTATCACATCAAGCAAGATTATTGATTTTCCACTTCTATTCAAAAACCTTTCATCTTATCACATCAAGCAAGATTATTGATTTTCTTCTTGTATACAAAATCTTTTCATGTTATCACATCAAGCAAGATTATAGATTTTCCTCTTCTATCCAAGAAATTTTCATCTCATCACATCAAGCAAGATTATTCATTTTCCACTTCTATCCAAAAAATTTCATCTTATCACATCAAGCAAGATTATTGATTTTCCTCTTCTATCCAAAAACTTTCATCTTGACACATAAAGAAGATTATTGATTTTCTTCTTTTATCCAAAAACATGTTATCTTATCACATCAAGCAAGATTATTGATTTTCTTCTTCTATCCAAAAACTTTTCATCTTATCACATCAAGCAAGATTATTGATTTTCATCTTTTATCCAAAAACTTTTGATCTTATCACATCAAGCAAGATTATTGATTTTCTTCTTCTATCCAAAAACTTTTTATCTTATCACATCAGGCAAGAATATTGATTTTCCTCTTCCTTCCAAAAACTTTTCATCTTATCGCATCAAGCAAGATTAATGATTTTCTTCTTCTATCCAAAAACTTTTTATCTCATCACATCAAGCAAGATTATTGATTTTCTTCTTTTATGCAAAAACTTTTCATCTTATCACATCAAGCAAGATTATTGATTTTCCTCTTCTATCCAAAAACTTTTCATCTTATCACATCAAGCAAAATTATAGATATTCCTCTTCTATCCAAAAAATTTTCATATTATCACATCAAGCAAAACTATTGATTTTCAAGTTCTTATCAAAAACTTTTTATCTTATCACATCAAGCAAGATTATTGATTTTCTACTTCTATTCAAAAACTTTTCATCTTATCACATCAAGCAAGATTATTGATTTTCACTTCTATCCAAAAACTTTTAATCTTATCACATCAAGCAAGATTATTGATTTTCCACTTCTATCCAAAAACTTTTTATCTTATCACGTCAAGCAAGATTATTGATTTTCCAATTCTATCCAAAAACTTTTCATCTTATCATATCAAGCAAGATTATTGATTTTCTTTTTTTATCCAAAAACTTTTCATCTTATCACATCAAGCAAGATAATTGTTTTTCTTCTTCTATCCAAAATCTTTTCATCTTATCACATCAAGCAAGATAATTGATTTCCTTCTATCCAAAAACTTTTCATCTTATCACATCAAGCAAGATTATTGATTTTCTTCTTGTATACAAAATCTTTTCACCTTATCACATCAAGCAAGATTTTTGATTTTCCACTTCTATCCAAAAACCTTTCATCTTATCACATCAAGCAAGATTATTGATTTTCTTCTTGTATCCAAAATCTTTGCATGTTATCACATCAAGCAAGATTATAGATTTTCCTCTTCTATCCAAAAAATGTTCACCTTATCACATCAAGCAAGATTATTGATTTTCTTCTTCTATCCAAAAAATTTTCATCTTATCACATCAAGCAAGATTATTGATTTTCTCCTTTTATCCAAAAACTTTTCATCTTATCACATCAAGCAAGATTATTGATTTTCTTCTTCTATCCAAAAACTTTTTATCTTATCATATCAAGCAAGATTATTGATTTTCTTTTTTTATCCAAAAACTTTTCATCTTATCACATCAAGCAAGATTATTGATTATCTTCTTTTATCCAAAAACTTTTCATCATATCACATCAAGCAAGATTATTGATTTTCTTCTTTTATCCAAAAACATTTCATCTTATCACATGAAGCAAGATTATTGATTTTCTTGTTCTATCCAAAAACTTTTTATCTTATCACATCAAGCAAGACTATTTATTTTCTGCTTTTATCCAAAAACTTTTCATCTTATCACATCAAGCAAGATTATTGATTTTCTTCTTCTATCCAAAAACTTTTTATCTCCTCACATCAAGCAAGATTATTGATTTTCTTTTTTTATGCAAAAACTTTTCATCTTATCACATCAAGCAAGATTATTGATTTTCTTCTTCTATCCAAAAAATTTTCATCTTATCACATCAAGCAAGATTATGGATTTTCCTCTTTTATCCAAAAACTTTTCATCTTATCACATCAAGCTAAATTATAGATATTGCTCTTCTATCCAAAAAATTTTCATCTTATCACATCAAGCAAAACTATTGATTTTCAAGTTCTTAACAAAAACTTTTTATCTTATCACATCAAGCAAGATTATTGATTTTCTTCTTCTATCTAAAAACTTTTCATCTTATCACATCAAGCAAGATTATTGATTTTCACTTCTATCCAAAAATTTACATCTTATCACATCAAGCAAGATTATTGATTTTCCACTTCCATCCAAAAAGTTTTTATCTTATCACATCAAGCAAGATTATTGATTTTCCACTTCTATCCAAAAACTTTTCATCTTATCATATCAAGCAAGATTATTGATTTTCTTTTTTTATCCAAAATCTTTTCATCTTATCACATCAAGCAAGATAATTGATTTTCTTCTTCTATCCAAAATCTTTTCATCTTATCACATCAAGCAAGATAATTGATTTTCTTCTATCCAAAAACTTTTCATCTTATCACATCAAGCAAGATTATTGATTTTCTTCTTGTATACAAAATCTTTTCACCTTATCACATCAAGCAAGATTATTGATTTTCTACTTCTATCCAAAAACCTTTCATCTTATCACATCAAGCAAGATTATTGATTATATTCTTTTATCCAAAAACTTTTCATCATATCACATCAAGCAAGATTATTGATTTTCTTCTTTTATCCAAAAACTTTTCATCTTATCACATGAAGCAAGATTATTGATTTTCATCTTCTATCCAAAAACTTTTTATCTTATCACATCAAGCAAGACTATTTATTTTCTTCTTTTATCCAAAAACTTTTCATCTTATCACATCAAGCAAGATTGTTGATTTTCTTCTTCTATTGAAAAAACTTTTAATCTTATCTCACCAAGGAAGATTATTGATTTTCTTCTTCTATCCAAAAACTTTTTATCTTATCATATCAAGCAAGATTATTGATTTTCTTTTTTTATCCAAAAACTTTTCATCTTATCACATCAAGCAAGAATATTGATTATATTCTTTTATCCAAAAACTTTTCATCATATCACATCAAGCAAGATTATTGATTTTCTTCTTTTATCCAAAAACTTTTCATCTTATCACATGAAGCAAGATTATAGATTTTCATCTTCTATCCAAAAACTTTTTATCTTATCCCATCAAGTAAGACTATTTATATTCTTCTTTTATCCAAAAACTTTTCATCTTATCACATCAAGCAAGATTATTGATTTTCTTCTTCTATTGAAAAAACTTTTAATCTTATCTCACCAAGCAAGATTATTGATTTTATTCTTCTATCCATAAACTTTTTATCTTATCACATCAAACAAGATTATTGATTTTCTTCTTTTATCCAAAAACTTTTCATCTTATCACATCAAGCAAGATTATTGATATTCTTCTTCTATCCAAAAACTTTTTCATCTTATCACATCAAGCAAGATTATTGATTTTCTTCTTTTCTCCAAAAACCTTTCATCTTTTCACATCAAGCAGGATTATTGATATTCTTCTGCTATCCAAAAACTTTTCATCTTATCACATCAAGCAAGATTATTGATTATATTCTTTTATCCAAAAACTTTTCATCATATCACATCAAGCAAGATTATTGATTTTCTTCTTTTATCCAAAAACTCTTCATCTTAACACACGAAGCAAGATTATTAATTTTTATCTTCTATCCAAAAACTTTTTATCTTATCACATCAAGCAAGACTATTTATTTTCTTCTTTTATCCAAAAACTTTTCATCTTATCACATCAAGCAAGATTATTGATTTTCTTCTTCTATTGAAAAAACTTTTAATCTTATCTCACCAAGCAAGATTATTGATTTTCTTCTTCTATCCATAAACTTTTTATCTTATCACATCAAGCAAGATAATTGATTTTCTTCTTTTATCCAAAAACTTTTCATCTTATCACATCAAGCAAGATTATTGATATTCTTCTTCTATCCAAAAACTTTTTCATCTTATCACATCAAGCAAGATTATTGATTTTCTTCTTTTATCCAAAAACCTTTCATCTTATCACATCAAGCAAGATTATTGATATTCTTCTGCTATCCAAAAACTTTTCATCTTACCATATCAAGCAAGATTATTGATTTTCTTCTTCTATCCAAAAACTTTTCATCATATCACATCAAGCAAGATTTTTGATTTTCTTCTTTTATCCAAAAACTTTTCATCTTATCACATCAAGCAGAATTATTGATTTTCTTCTTCTATCCAAAAACTTTTTATCTTATCACATCAAGCAAGACTATTGGTTTTCTTCTTTTATCCAAAAACTTTTCATCTTATCACGTCAAGCAAGATTATTGATTTTCTTCTTTTATAAAAAAACTTTTCATCTTATCACATCAAGCAAGATTATTGATATTCTTCTTCTATCCAAAATTTTTTCATCTTATCACATCAAGCAAGATTATTGATATTCTTCTTCTATCCAAAAACTTTTTATCTTATCACATCAAGCAAGATTATTGATATTCTTCTTCTATCCATAAACTTTTTATCTTATCACATCAAGCAAGATTATTGATGATCTTCTTTTATCCAAAAACTTTTTATCTTATCACATCAAGCAAGATTACTATTTTCTTCTTTTATCCAAAAACTTTTTATCTCATCACATCAAGCAAGATTATTGATTTTCCACTTCTATCCAAAAAATTTTCATCTTATCACATCAAGCAAGATTATTGATTTTCCTCTTCTATCCAAAAACTTTCATTTGGACACATAAAGAAGATTATTGATTTTCCACTTCTATTAAGAAACTTTTCATCTTATCACACCAAGCAAGATTATTGATTTTCTTCTTCTATCCAAAAAATATTCATCTTATCACATCAAGCAAGATTATTGATTTTTCTCTTTTATCCAAAATCTTTTCATCTTATCACATCAAGCAAGAAAATTGATATTCTTCTTCTATCCAAATACTTTTCATCTTATCACATCAAGCAAGATTATTGATTTTCTTCTTCTATCCAAATACTTTATATCTTATCACATCAAGCAAGATTATTGATTTTCTTCTTTTATCAAAAAACTTTTCATCTTATCACATCAAGCAAGATTATTGATTTTCTTCTTCTATCCAAAAACCTTTTATCTTATCACATCAGGCAAGATTATTGATTTTCCTCTTCCTGCCAAAATCTTTTCATCTTATCACATCAAGCAAGATAATTGATTTTCTTCTTCTATCCAAAATCTTTTCATCTTATCACATCAAGCAAGATAATTGATTTTCTTCTATCCAAAAACTTTTCATCTTATCACATCAAGCAAGATTATTGATTTTCTTCTTGTATACCAAATCTTTTCACCTTATCACATCAAGCAAGATTATTGATTTTCTACTTCTATCCAAAAAACTTTCATCTTATCACATCAAGCAAGATTATTGATTTTCTTCTTCTATCCAAAATCTTTGCATGTTATCACATCAAGCAACATTATAGATTTTCCTCTTCTATCCAAAAAATTTTCACCTTAACACATCAAGCAAGATTATAGATTTTCTTCTTCCATCCAAAAAATTTTCATCTTATCACATCAAGCAAGATTATTGATTTTCTCCTTTTATCAAAAAACTTTTCATCTTATCACATCAAGCAAGATTATTGATTTTCTTCTTCTATCCAAAAACTTTTTATCTTATCATATCAAGCAAGATTATTGATTTTCTTTTTTTATCCAAAAACTTTTCATCTTATCACATCAAGCAAGATTATTGATTATATTCTTTTATCCAAAAACTTTTCATCATATCACATCAAGCAAGGTTATTGATTTTCTTCTTTTATCCAAAAACTTTTCAACTTATCACATGAAGCAACATTATTGATTTTCATCTTCTATCCAAAAACTTTTTATCTTATCACATCAAGCAAGACTATTTATTTTCTTCTTTTATCCAAAAACTTTTCATCTTATCACATCAAGCAAGATTGTTGATTTTCTTCTTCTATTGAAAAAACTTTTAATCTTATCTCACCAAGGAAGATTATTGATTTTCTTCTTCTATCCAAAAACTTTTTATCTTATCATATCAAGCAAGATTATTGATTTTCTTTTTTTATCCAAAAACTTTTCATCTTATCACATCAAGCAAGAATATTGATTATATTCTTTTATCCAAAAACTTTTCATCATATCACATCAAGCAAGATTATTGATTTTCTTCTTTTATCCAAAAACTTTTCATCTTATCACATGAAGCAAGATTATTGATTTTCATCTTCTATCCAAAAACTTTTTATCTTATCACATCAGGCAAGAATATTGATTTTCCTCTTCCTTCCAAAAACTTTTCATCTTATCGCATCAAGCAAGATTAATGATTTTCTTCTTCTATCCAAAAACTTTTTATCTCATCACATCAAGCAAGATTATTGATTTTCTTCTTTTATGCAAAAACTTTTCATCTTATCACATCAAGCAAGATTATTGATTTTCCTCTTCTATCCAAAAACTTTTCATCTTATCACATCAAGCAAAATTATAGATATTCCTCTTCTATCCAAAAAATTTTCATATTAACACATCAAGCAAAACTATTGATTTTCAAGTTCTTATCAAAAACTTTTTATCTTATCACATCAAGCAAGATTATTGATTTTCTACTTCTATCCAAAAACTTTTCATCTTATCACATCAAGCAACATTATAGATTTTCCTCTTCTATCCAAAAACTTTTAATCTTATCACATCAAGCAAGATTATTGATTTTCCAATTCTATCCAAAAACTTTTCATCTTATCATATCAAGCAAGATTATTGATTTTCTTTTTTTATCCAAAAACTTTTCATCTTATCACATCAAGCAAGATAATTGTTTTTCTTCTTCTATCCAAAATCTTTTCATCTTATCACATCAAGCAAGATAATTGATTTTCTTCTATCCAAAAACTTTTCATCTTATCACATCAAGCAAGATTATTGATTTTCTTCTTGTATACAAAATCTTTTCACCTTATCACATCAAGCAAGATTTTTGATTTTCCACTTCTATCCAAAAACCTTTCATCTTATCACATCAAGCAAGATTATTGATTTTCTTCTTGTATCCAAAATCTTTGCATGTTATCACATCAAGCAAGATTATAGATTTTCCTCTTCTATCCAAAAAATGTTCACCTTATCACATCAAGCAAGATTATTGATTTTCTTCTTCTATCCAAAAAATTTTCATCTTATCACATCAAGCAAGATTATTGATTTTCTCCTTTTATCCAAAAACTTTTCATCTTATCACATCAAGCAAGATTATTGATTTTCTTCTTCTATCCAAAAACTTTTTATCTTATCATATCAAGCAAGATTATTGATTTTCTTTTTTTATCCAAAAACTTTTCATCTTATCACATCAAGCAAGATTATTGATTATCTTCTTTTATCCAAAAACTTTTCATCATATCACATCAAGCAAGATTATTGATTTTCTTCTTTTATCCAAAAACATTTCATCTTATCACATGAAGCAAGATGATTGATTTTCTTGTTCTATCCAAAAACTTTTTATCTTATCACATCAAGCAAGACTATTTATTTTCTTCTTTTATCCAAAAACTTTTCATCTTATCACATCAAGCAAGATTATTGATTTTCTTCTTCTATCCAAAAACTTTTTATCTCCTCACATCAAGCAAGATTATTGATTTTCTTTTTTTATGCAAAAACTTTTCATCTTATCACATCAAGCAAGATTATTGATTTTCTTCTTCTATCCAAAAAATTTTCATCTTATCACATCAAGCAAGATTATGGATTTTCCTCTTTTATCCAAAAACTTTTCATCTTATCACATCAAGCTAAATTATAGATATTCCTCTTCTATCCAAAAAATTTTCATCTTATCACATCAAGCAAAACTATTGATTTTCAAGTTCTTAACAAAAACTTTTTATCTTATCACATCAAGCAAGATTATTGATTTTCTTCTTCTATCTAAAAACTTTTCATCTTATCACATCAAGCAAGATTATTGATTTTCACTTCTATCCAAAAATTTACATCTTATCACATCAAGCAAGATTATTGATTTTCCACTTCCATCCAAAAACTTTTTATCTTATCACATCAAGCAAGATTATTGATTTTCCACTTCTATCCAAAAACTTTTCATCTTATCATATCAAGCAAGATTATTGATTTTCTTTTTTTATCCAAAATCTTTTCATCTTATCACATCAAGCAAGATAATTGATTTTCTTCTTCTATCCAAAATCTTTTCATCTTATCACATCAAGCAAGATAATTGATTTTCTTCTATCCAAAAACTTTTCATCTTATCACATCAAGCAAGATTATTGATTTTCTTCTTGTATACAAAATCTTTTCACCTTATCACATCAAGCAAGATTATTGATTTTCTACTTCTATCCAAAAACCTTTCATCTTATCACATCAAGCAAGATTATTGATTATATTCTTTAATCCAAAAACTTTTCATCATATCACATCAAGCAAGATTATTGATTTTCTTCTTTTATCCAAAAACTTTTCATCTTATCACATGAAGCAAGATTATTGATTTTCATCTTCTATCCAAAAACTTTTTATCTTATCACATCAAGCAAGACTATTTATTTTCTTCTTTTATCCAAAAACTTTTCATCTTATCACATCAAGCAAGATTGTTGATTTTCTTCTTCTATTGAAAAAACTTTTAATCTTATCTCACCAAGGAAGATTATTGATTTTCTTCTTCTATCCAAAAACTTTTTATCTTATCATATCAAGCAAGATTATTGATTTTCTTTTTTTATCCAAAAACTTTTCATCTTATCACATCAAGCAAGAATATTGATTATATTCTTTTATCCAAAAACTTTTCATCATATCACATCAAGCAAGATTATTGATTTTCTTCTTTTATCCAAAAACTTTTCATCTTATCACATGAAGCAAGATTATTGATTTTCATCTTCTATCCAAAAACTTTTTATCTTATCACATCAAGTAAGACTATTTATATTCTTCTTTTATCCAAAAACTTTTCATCTTATCACATCAAGCAAGATTATTGATTTTCTTCTTCTATTGAAAAAACTTTTAATCTTATCTCACCAAGCAAGATTATTGATTTTCTTCTTCTATCCATAAACTTTTTATCTTATCACATCAAACAAGATTATTGATTTTCTTCTTTTATCCAAAAACTTTTCATCTTATCACATCAAGCAAGATTATTGATATTCTTCTGCTATCCAAAAACTTTTCATCTTATCACATCAAGCAAGATTATTGATTATATTCTTTTATCCAAAAACTTTTCATCATATCACATCAAGCAAGATTATTGATTTTCTTCTTTTATCCAAAAACTTTTCATCTTATCACACGAAGCAAGATTATTGATTTTTATCTTCTATCCAAAAACTTTTTATCTTATCACATCAAGCAAGACTATTTATTTTCTTCTTTTATCCAAAAACTTTTCATCTTATCACATCAAGCAAGATTATTGATTTTCTTCTTCTATTGAAAAAACTTTTAATCTTATCTCACCAAGCAAGATTATTGATTTTCTTCTTCTATCCATAAACTTTTTATCTTATCACATCAAGCAAGATAATTGATTTTCTTCTTTTATCCAAAAACTTTTCATCTTATCACATCAAGCAAGATTATTGATATTCTTCTTCTATCCAAAAACTTTTTCATCTATTCACATCAAGCAAGATTATTGATTTTCTTCTTTTATCCAAAAACCTTTCATCTTATCACATCAAGCAAGATTATTGATATTCTTCTGCTATCCAAAAACTTTTCATCTTATCACATCAAGCAAGATTATTGATTTTCTTCTTCTATCCAAAAACTTTTCATCATATCACATCAAGCAAGATTTTTGATTTTCTTCTTTTATCAAAAAACTTTTCATCTTATCACATCAAGCAGAATTATTGATTTTCTTCTTCTATCCAAAAACTTTTTATCTTATCACATCAAGCAAGACTATTGGTTTTCTTCTTTTATCCAAAAACTTTTCATCTTATCACGTCAAGCAAGATTATTGATTTTCTTCTTTTATAAAAAAACTTTTCATCTTATCACATCAAGCAAGATTATTGATATTCTTCTTCTATCCAAAATTTTTCATCTTATCACATCAAGCAAGATTATTGATATTCTTCTTCTATCCAAAAACTTTTTATCTTATCACATCAAGCAAGATTATTGATATTCTTCTTCTATCCATAAACTTTTTATCTTATCACATCAAGCAAGATTATTGATGATCTTCTTTTATCCAAAAACTTTTTATCTTATCACATCAAGCAAGATTACTATTTTCTTCTTTTATCCAAAAACTTTTTATCTCATCACATCAAGCAAGATTATTGATTTTCCACTTCAATCCAAAAAATTTTCATCTTATCACATCAAGCAAGATTATTGATTTTCCTCTTCTATCCAAAAACTTTCATTTGGACACATAAAGAAGATTATTGATTTTCCACTTCTATTAAGAAACTTTTCATCTTATCACACCAAGCAAGATTATTGATTTTCTTCTTGTATCCAAAAAATATTCATCTTATCACATCAAGCAAGATTATTGATTTTTCTCTTTTATCCAAAATCTTTTCATCTTATCACATCAAGCAAGAAAATTGATATTCTTCTTCTATCCAAGTACTTTTCATCTTATTACATCAAGCAAGATTATTGATTTTCTTCTTCTATCCAAAAACTTTATATCTTATCACATCAAGCAAGATTATTGATTTTCTTCTTTTATCAAAAAACTTTTCATCTTATCACATCAAGCAAGATTATTGATTTTCTTCTTCTATCCAAAAACCTTTTATCTTATCACATCAGGCAAGATTATTGATTTTCCTCTTCCTGCCAAAATCTTTTCATCTTATCACATCAAGCAAGATAATTGATTTTCTTCTTCTATCCAAAATCTTTTCATCTTATCACATCAAGCAAGATAATTGATTTTCTTCTATCCAAAAACTTTTCATCTTATCACATCAAGCAAGATTATTGATTTTCTTCTTGTATACAAAATCTTTTCACCTTATCACATCAAGCAAGATTATTGATTTTCTACTTCTATCCAAAAACCTTTCATCTTATCACATCAAGCAAGATTATTGATTTTCTTCTTCTATCCAAAATCTTTGCATGTTATCACATAAAGCAACATTATAGATTTTCCTCTTCTATCCAAAAAATTTTCACCTTATCACATCAAGCAAGATTATAGATTTTCTTCTTCTATCCAAAAAATTTTCATCTTATCACATCAAGCAAGATTATTGATTTTCTCCTTTTATCCAAAAACATTTCATCTTATCACATCAAGCAAGATTATTGATTTTCTTCTTCTATCCAAAAACTTTTTATCTTATCATATCAAGCAAGATTATTGATTTTCTTTTTTTTATCCAAAAACTTTTCATCTTATCACATCAAGCAAGATTATTGATTATATTCTTTTATCCAAAAACTTTTCATCATATCACATCAAGCAAGGTTATTGATTTTCTTCTTTTATCCAAAAACTTTTCATCTTATCACATGAAGCAACATTATTGATTTTCATCTTCTATCCAAAAACTTTTGATCTTATCACATCAAGCAAGACTATTTATTTTCTTCTTTTATCCAAAAACTTTTCATCTTATCACATCAAGCAAGATTGTTGATTTTCTTCTTCTATTGAAAAAACTTTTAATCTTATCTCACCAAGGAAGATTATTGATTTTCTCCTTCTATCCAAAAACTTTTTATCTTATCATATCAAGCAAGATTATTGATTTTCTTTTTTTATCCAAAAACTTTTCATCTTATCACATCAAGCAAGAATATTGATTATATTCTTTTATCCAAAAACTTTTCATCATATCACATCAAGCAAGATTATTGATTTTCTTCTTTTATCCAAAAACTTTTCATCTTATCACATGAAGCAAGATTATTGATTTTCATCTTCTATCCAAAAACTTTTTATCTTATCACATCAAGCAAGACTATTTATTTTCTTCTTTTATCCAAAAACTTTTCATCTTATCACATCAAGCAAGATTATTGATTTTCTTCTTCTATTGAAAAAAAACTTTTAATCTTATCTCACCAAGCAAGATTATTGATTTTCTTCTTCTATCCATAAACTTTTTATCTTATCACATCAAACAAGATTATTGATTTTCTTCTTTTATCCAAAAACTTTTCATCTTATCACATCAAGCAAGATTATTGATATTCTTCTTCTATCCAAAAACTTTTTCATCTTATCACATCAAGCAAGATTATTGATTTTCTTCTTTTATCCAAAAACCTTTCATCTTATCACATCAAGCAAGAATATTGATATTCTTCTGCTATCCAAAAACTTTTCATCTTATCACATCAAGCAAGATTATTGATTATATTCTTTTATCCAAAAACTTTTCATCATATCACATCAAGCAAGATTATTGATTTTCTTCTTTTATCCAAAAACTTTTCACCTTATCCCATGAAGCAAGATTATTGATTTTCATCTTCTATCCAAAAACTTTTTATCTTATCACATCAAGCAAGACTATTTATTTTCTACTTTTATCCAAAAACTTTTCATCTTATCACATCAAGCAAGATTATTGATTTTCTTCTTCTATTGAAAAAACTTTTAATCTTATCTCACCAAGCAAGATTATTGATTTTCTTCTTCTATCCATAAACTTTTTATCTTATCACATCAAGCAAGATAATTGATTTTCTTCTTTTATCCAAAAACTTTTCATCTTATCACATCAAGCAAGATTATTGATTTTCTTCTTTTATCCAAAAACCTTTCATCTTATCACATCAAGCAAGATTATTGATATTCTTCTGCTCTCCAAAAACTTTTCATCTTATCACATCAAGCAAGAATATTGATTTTCTTCTTCTATCCAAAAACTTTTCATCATATCACATCAAGCAAGATTTTTGATTTTCTTCTTTTATCCAAAAACTTTTCATCTTATCACATCAAGCAGAATTACTGATTTTCTTCTTCTATCCAAAAACTTTTTATCTTATCACATCAAGCAAGACTATTGGTTTTCTTCTTTTATCCAAAAACTTTTCATCTTATCACGTCAAGCAAGATTATTGATTTTCTTCTTTTATAAAAAAACTTTTCATCTTATCACATCAAGCAAGATTATTGATATTCTCCTTCTATCCAAAATTTTTCATCTTATCACATCAAGCAAGATTATTGATTTTCACTTCTATCCAAAAATTTACATCTTATCACATCAAGCAAGATTATTGATTTTCCACTTCCATCCAAAAACTTTTTATCTTATCACATCAAGCAAGATTATTGATTTTCCACTTCTATCCAAAAACTTTTCATCTTATCATATCAAGCAAGATTATTGATTTTCTTTTTTTATCCAAAATCTTTTCATCTTATCACATCAAGCAAGATAATTGATTTTCTTCTTCTATCCAAAATCTTTTCATCTTATCACATCAAGCAAGATAATTGATTTTCTTCTATCCAAAAACTTTTCATCTTATCACATCAAGCAAGATTATTGATTTTCTTCTTGTATACAAAATCTTTTCACCTTATCACATCAAGCAAGATTATTGATTTTCTACTTCTATCCAAAAACCTTTCATCTTATCACATCAAGCAAGATTATTGATTATATTCTTTAATCCAAAAACTTTTCATCATATCACATCAAGCAAGATTATTGATTTTCTTCTTTTATCCAAAAACTTTTCATCTTATCACATGAAGCAAGATTATTGATTTTCATCTTCTATCCAAAAACTTTTTATCTTATCACATCAAGCAAGACTATTTATTTTCTTCTTTTATCCAAAAACTTTTCATCTTATCACATCAAGCAAGATTGTTGATTTTCTTCTTCTATTGAAAAAACTTTTAATCTTATCTCACCAAGGAAGATTATTGATTTTCTTCTTCTATCCAAAAACTGTTTATCTTATCATATCAAGCAAGATTATTGATTTTCTTTTTTTATCCAAAAACTTTTCATCTTATCACATCAAGCAAGATTATTGATTATATTCTTTTATCCAAAAACTTTTCATCATATCACATCAAGCAAGATTATTGATTTTCTTCTTTTATCCAAAAACTTTTCATCTTATCACACGAAGCAAGATTATTGATTTTTATCTTCTATCCAAAAACTTTTTATCTTATCACATCAAGCAAGACTATTTATTTTCTTCTTTTATCCAAAAACTTTTCATCTTATCACATCAAGCAAGATTATTGATTTTCTTCTTCTATTGAAAAAACTTTTAATCTTATCTCACCAAGCAAGATTATTGATTTTCTTCTTCTATCCATAAACTTTTTATCTTATCACATCAAGCAAGATAATTGATTTTCTTCTTTTATCCAAAAACTTTTCATCTTATCACATCAAGCAAGATTATTGATATTCTTCTTCTATCCAAAAACTTTTTCATCTTATCACATCAAGCAAGATTATTGATTTTCTTCTTTTATCCAAAAACCTTTCATCTTATCACATCAAGCAAGATTATTGATATTCTTCTGCTATCCAAAAACTTTTCATCTTATCACATCAAGCAAGATTATTGATTTTCTTCTTCTATCCAAAAACTTTTCATCATATCACATCAAGCAAGATTTTTGATTTTCTTCTTTTATCAAAAAACTTTTCATCTTATCACATCAAGCAGAATTATTGATTTTCTTCTTCTATCCAAAAACTTTTTATCTTATCACATCAAGCAAGACTATTGGTTTTCTTCTTTTATCCAAAAACTTTTCATCTTATCACGTCAAGCAAGATTATTGATTTTCTTCTTTTATAAAAAAACTTTTCATCTTATCACATCAAGCAAGATTATTGATATTCTTCTTCTATCCAAAATTTTTCATCTTATCACATCAAGCAAGATTATTGATATTCTTCTTCTATCCAAAAACTTTTTATCTTATCACATCAAGCAAGATTATGTATATTCTTCTTCTATCCATAAACTTTTTATCTTATCACATCAAGCAAGATTATTGATGATCTTCTTTTATCCAAAAACTTTTTATCTTATCACATCAAGCAAGATTACTATTTTCTTCTTTTATCCAAAAACTTTTTATCTCATCACATCAAGCAAGATTATTGATTTTCTTCTTTTATCCAAAAACCTTTCATCTTATCACATCAAGCAAGATTATTGATATTCTTCTGCTATCCAAAAACTTTTCATCTTATCACATCAAGCAAGATTATTGATTTTCTTCTTCTATCCAAAAACTTTTCATCATATCACATCAAGCAAGATTTTTGATTTTCTTCTTTTATCAAAAAACTTTTCATCTTATCACATCAAGCAGAATTATTGATTTTCTTCTTCTATCCAAAAACTTTTTATCTTATCACATCAAGCAAGACTATTGGTTTTCTTCTTTTATCCAAAAACTTTTCATCTTATCACGTCAAGCAAGATTATTGATTTTCTTCTTTTATAAAAAAACTTTTCATCTTATCACATCAAGCAAGATTATTGATATTCTTCTTCTATCCAAAATTTTTCATCTTATCACATCAAGCAAGATTATTGATATTCTTCTTCTATCCAAAAACTTTTTATCTTATCACATCAAGCAAGATTATTGATATTCTTCTTCTATCCATAAACTTTTTATCTTATCACATCAAGCAAGATTATTGATGATCTTCTTTTATCCAAAAACTTTTTATCTTATCACATCAAGCAAGATTACTATTTTCTTCTTTTATCCAAAAACTTTTTATCTCATCACATCAAGCAAGATTATTGATTTTCCACTTCAATCCAAAAAATTTTCATCTTATCACATCAAGCAAGATTATTGATTTTCCTCTTCTATCCAAAAACTTTCATTTGGACACATAAAGAAGATTATTGATTTTCCACTTCTATTAAGAAACTTTTCATCTTATCACACCAAGCAAGATTATTGATTTTCTTCTTCTATCCAAAAAATATTCATCTTATCACATCAAGCAAGATTATTGATTTTTCTCTTTTATCCAAAATCTTTTCATCTTATCACATCAAGCAAGAAAATTGATATTCTTCTTCTATCCAAGTACTTTTCATCTTATTACATCAAGCAAGATTATTGATTTTCTTCTTCTATCCAAAAACTTTATATCTTATCACATCAAGCAAGATTATTGATTTTCTTCTTTTATCAAAAAACTTTTCATCTTATCACATCAAGCAAGATTATTGATTTTCTTCTTCTATCCAAAAACCTTTTATCTTATCACATCAGGCAAGATTATTGATTTTCCTCTTCCTGCCAAAATCTTTTCATCTTATCACATCAAGCAAGATAATTGATTTTCTTCTTCTATCCAAAATCTTTTCATCTTATCACATCAAGCAAGATAATTGATTTTCTTCTATCCAAAAACTTTTCATCTTATCACATCAAGCAAGATTATTGATTTTCTTCTTGTATACAAAATCTTTTCACCTTATCACATCAAGCAAGATTATTGATTTTCTACTTCTATCCAAAAACCTTTCATCTTATCACATCAAGCAAGATTATTGATTTTCTTCTTCTATCCAAAATCTTTGCATGTTATCACATCAAGCAACATTATAGATTTTCCTCTTCTATCCAAAAAATTTTCACCTTATCACATCAAGCAAGATTATAGATTTTCTTCTTCTATCCAAAAAATTTTCATCTTATCACATCAAGCAAGATTATTGATTTTCTCCTTTTATCCAAAAACTTTTCATCTTATCACATCAAGCAAGATTATTGATTTTCTTCTTCTATCCAAAAACTTTTTATCTTATCATATCAAGCAAGATTATTGATTTTCTTTTTTTTATCCAAAAACTTTTCATCTTATCACATCAAGCAAGATTATTGATTATATTCTTTTATCCAAAAACTTTTCATCATATCACATCAAGCAAGGTTATTGATTTTCTTCTTTTATCCAAAAACTTTTCATCTTATCACATGAAGCAACATTATTGATTTTCATCTTCTATCCAAAAACTTTTTATCTTATCACATCAAGCAAGACTATTTATTTTCTTCTTTTATCCAAAAACTTTTCATCTTATCACATCAAGCAAGATTGTTGATTTTCTTCTTCTATTGAAAAAACTTTTAATCTTATCTCACCAAGGAAGATTATTGATTTTCTCCTTCTATCCAAAAACTTTTTATCTTATCATATCAAGCAAGATTATTGATTTTCTTTTTTTATCCAAAAACTTTTCATCTTATCACATCAAGCAAGAATATTGATTATATTCTTTTATCCAAAAACTTTTCATCATATCACATCAAGCAAGATTATTGATTTTCTTCTTTTATCCAAAAACTTTTCATCTTATCACATGAAGCAAGATTATTGATTTTCATCTTCTATCCAAAAACTTTTTATCTTATCACATCAAGCAAGACTATTTATTTTCTTCTTTTATCCAAAAACTTTTTATCTTATCACATCAAGCAAGACTATTTATTTTCTTCTTTTATCCAAAAACTTTTCATCTTATCACATCAAGCAAGATTATTGATTTTCTTCTTCTATTGAAAAAAAACTTTTAATCTTATCTCACCAAGCAAGATTATTGATTTTCTTCTTCTATCCATAAACTTTTTATCTTATCACATCAAACAAGATTATTGATTTTCTTCTTTTATCCAAAAACTTTTCATCTTATCACATCAAGCAAGATTATTGATATTCTTCTTCTATCCAAAAACTTTTTCATCTTATCACATCAAGCAAGATTATTGATTTTCTTCTTTTATCCAAAAACCTTTCATCTTATCACATCAAGCAAGAATATTGATATTCTTCTGCTATCCAAAAACTTTTCATCTTATCACATCAAGCAAGATTATTGATTATATTCTTTTATCCAAAAACTTTTCATCATATCACATCAAGCAAGATTATTGATTTTCTTCTTTTATCCAAAAACTTTTCACCTTATCCCATGAAGCAAGATTATTGATTTTCATCTTCTATCCAAAAACTTTTTATCTTATCACATCAAGCAAGACTATTTATTTTCTACTTTTATCCAAAAACTTTTCATCTTATCACATCAAGCAAGATTATTGATTTTCTTCTTCTATTGAAAAAACTTTTAATCTTATCTCACCAAGCAAGATTATTGATTTTCTTCTTCTATCCATAAACTTTTTATCTTATCACATCAAGCAAGATAATTGATTTTCTTCTTTTATCCAAAAACTTTTCATCTTATCACATCAAGCAAGATTATTGATTTTCTTCTTTTATCCAAAAACCTTTCATCTTATCACATCAAGCAAGATTATTGATATTCTTCTGCTCTCCAAAAACTTTTCATCTTATCACATCAAGCAAGAATATTGATTTTCTTCTTCTATCCAAAAACTTTTCATCATATCACATCAAGCAAGATTTTTGATTTTCTTCTTTTATCCAAAAACTTTTCATCTTATCACATCAAGCAGAATTACTGATTTTCTTCTTCTATCCAAAAACTTTTTATCTTATCACATCAAGCAAGACTATTGGTTTTCTTCTTTTATCCAAAAACTTTTCATCTTATCACGTCAAGCAAGATTATTGATTTTCTTCTTTTATAAAAAAACTTTTCATCTTATCACATCAAGCAAGATTATTGATATTCTCCTTCTATCCAAAATTTTTCATCTTATCACATCAAGCAAGATTATTGATTTTCACTTCTATCCAAAAATTTACATCTTATCACATCAAGCAAGATTATTGATTTTCCACTTCCATCCAAAAACTTTTTATCTTATCACATCAAGCAAGATTATTGATTTTCCACTTCTATCCAAAAACTTTTCATCTTATCATATCAAGCAAGATTATTGATTTTCTTTTTTTATCCAAAATCTTTTCATCTTATCACATCAAGCAAGATAATTGATTTTCTTCTTCTATCCAAAATCTTTTCATCTTATCACATCAAGCAAGATAATTGATTTTCTTCTATCCAAAAACTTTTCATCTTATCACATCAAGCAAGATTATTGATTTTCTTCTTGTATACAAAATCTTTTCACCTTATCACATCAAGCAAGATTATTGATTTTCTACTTCTATCCAAAAACCTTTCATCTTATCACATCAAGCAAGATTATTGATTATATTCTTTAATCCAAAAACTTTTCATCATATCACATCAAGCAAGATTATTGATTTTCTTCTTTTATCCAAAAACTTTTCATCTTATCACATGAAGCAAGATTATTGATTTTCATCTTCTATCCAAAAACTTTTTATCTTATCACATCAAGCAAGACTATTTATTTTCTTCTTTTATCCAAAAACTTTTCATCTTATCACATCAAGCAAGATTGTTGATTTTCTTCTTCTATTGAAAAAACTTTTAATCTTATCTCACCAAGGAAGATTATTGATTTTCTTCTTCTATCCAAAAACTGTTTATCTTATCATATCAAGCAAGATTATTGATTTTCTTTTTTTATCCAAAAACTTTTCATCTTATCACATCAAGCAAGAATATTGATTATATTCTTTTATCCAAAAACTTTTCATCATATCACATCAAGCAAGATTATTGATTTTCTTCTTTTATCCAAAAACTTTTCATCTTATCACATGAAGCAAGATTATTGATTTTCATCTTCTAACCAAAAACTTTTTATCTTATCACATCAAGTAAGACTATTTATATTCTTCTTTTATCCAAAAACTTTTCATCTTATCACATCAAGCAAGATTATTGATTTTCTTCTTCTATTGAAAAAACTTTTAATCTTATCTCACCAAGCAAGATTATTGATTTTCTTCTTCTATCCATAAACTTTTTATCTTATCACATCAAACAAGATTATTGATTTTCTTCTTTTATCCAAAAACTTTTCATCTTATCACATCAAGCAAGATTATTGATATTCTTCTGCTATCCAAAAACTTTTCATCTTATCACATCAAGCAAGATTATTGATTATATTCTTTTATCCAAAAACTTTTCATCATATCACATCAAGCAAGATTATTGATTTTCTTCTTTTATCCAAAAACTTTTCATCTTATCACACGAAGCAAGATTATTGATTTTTATCTTCTATCCAAAAACTTTTTATCTTATCACATCAAGCAAGACTATTTATTTTCTTCTTTTATCCAAAAACTTTTCATCTTATCACATCAAGCAAGATTATTGATTTTCTTCTTCTATTGAAAAAACTTTTAATCTTATCTCACCAAGCAAGATTATTGATTTTCTTCTTCTATCCATAAACTTTTTATCTTATCACATCAAGCAAGATAATTGATTTTCTTCTTTTATCCAAAAACTTTTCATCTTATCACATCAAGCAAGATTATTGATATTCTTCTTCTATCCAAAAACTTTTTCATCTTATCACATCAAGCAAGATTATTGATTTTCTTCTTTTATCCAAAAACCTTTCATCTTATCACATCAAGCAAGATTATTGATATTCTTCTGCTATCCAAAAACTTTTCATCTTATCACATCAAGCAAGATTATTGATTTTCTTCTTCTATCCAAAAACTTTTCATCATATCACATCAAGCAAGATTTTTGATTTTCTTCTTTTATCAAAAAACTTTTCATCTTATCACATCAAGCAGAATTATTGATTTTCTTCTTCTATCCAAAAACTTTTTATCTTATCACATCAAGCAAGACTATTGGTTTTCTTCTTTTATCCAAAAACTTTTCATCTTATCACGTCAAGCAAGATTATTGATTTTCTTCTTTTATAAAAAAACTTTTCATCTTATCACATCAAGCAAGATTATTGATATTCTTCTTCTATCCAAAAATTTTTCATCTTATCACATCAAGCAAGATTATTGATATTCTTCTTCTATCCAAAAACTTTTTATCTTATCACATCAAGCAAGATTATTGATATTCTTCTTCTATCCATAAACTTTTTATCTTATCACATCAAGCAAGATTATTGATGATCTTCTGTTATCCAAAAACTTTTTATCTTATCACATCAAGCAAGATTACTATTTTCTTCTTTTATCCAAAAACTTTTTATCTCATCACATCAAGCAAGATTATTGATTTTCCACTTCAATCCAAAAAATTTTCATCTTATCACATCAAGCAAGATTATTGATTTTCCTCTTCTATCCAAAAACTTTCATTTGGACACATAAAGAAGATTATTGATTTTCCACTTCTATTAAGAAACTTTTCATCTTATCACACCAAGCAAGATTATTGATTTTCTTCTTCTATCCAAAAAATATTCATCTTATCACATCAAGCAAGATTATTGATTTTTCTCTTTTATCCAAAATCTTTTCATCTTATCACATCAAGCAAGAAAATTGATATTCTTCTTCTATCCAAGTACTTTTCATCTTATTACATCAAGCAAGATTATTGATTTTCTTCTTCTATCCAAAAACTTTATATCTTATCACATCAAGCAAGATTATTGATTTTCTTCTTTTATCAAAAAACTTTTCATCTTATCACATCAAGCAAGATTATTGATTTTCTTCTTCTATCCAAAAACCTTTTATCTTATCACATCAGGCAAGATTATTGATTTTCCTCTTCCTGCCAAAATCTTTTCATCTTATCACATCAAGCAAGATAATTGATTTTCTTCTTCTATCCAAAATCTTTTCATCTTATCACATCAAGCAAGATAATTGATTTTCTTCTATCCAAAAACTTTTCATCTTATCACATCAAGCAAGATTATTGATTTTCTTCTTGTATACAAAATCTTTTCACCTTATCACATCAAGCAAGATTATTGATTTTCTACTTCTATCCAAAAACCTTTCATCTTATCACATCAAGCAAGATTATTGATTTTCTTCTTCTATCCAAAATCTTTGCATGTTATCACATCAAGCAACATTATAGATTTTCCTCTTCTATCCAAAAAATTTTCACCTTATCACATCAAGCAAGATTATAGATTTTCTTCTTCTATCCAAAAAATTTTCATCTTATCACATCAAGCAAGATTATTGATTTTCTCCTTTTATCCAAAAACTTTTCATCTTATCACATCAAGCAAGATTATTGATTTTCTTCTTCTATCCAAAAACTTTTTATCTTATCATATCAAGCAAGATTATTGATTTTCTTTTTTTTATCCAAAAACTTTTCATCTTATCACATCAAGCAAGATTATTGATTATATTCTTTTATCCAAAAACTTTTCATCATATCACATCAAGCAAGGTTATTGATTTTCTTCTTTTATCCAAAAACTTTTCATCTTATCACATGAAGCAACATTATTGATTTTCATCTTCTATCCAAAAACTTTTTATCTTATCACATCAAGCAAGACTATTTATTTTCTTCTTTTATCCAAAAACTTTTCATCTTATCACATCAAGCAAGATTGTTGATTTTCTTCTTCTATTGAAAAAACTTTTAATCTTATCTCACCAAGGAAGATTATTGATTTTCTTCTTCTATCCAAAAACTTTTTATCTTATCATATCAAGCAAGATTATTGATTTTCTTTTTTTATCCAAAAACTTTTCATCTTATCACATCAAGCAAGAATATTGATTATATTCTTTTATCCAAAAACTTTTCATCATATCACATCAAGCAAGATTATTGATTTTCTTCTTTTATCCAAAAACTTTTCATCTTATCACATGAAGCAAGATTATTGATTTTCATCTTCTATCCAAAAACTTTTTATCTTATCACATCAAGCAAGACTATTTATTTTCTTCTTTTATCCAAAAACTTTTCATCTTATCACATCAAGCAAGATTATTGATTTTCTTCTTCTATTGAAAAAAAACTTTTAATCTTATCTCACCAAGCAAGATTATTGATTTTCTTCTTCTATCCATAAACTTTTTATCTTATCACATCAAACAAGATTATTGATTTTCTTCTTTTATCCAAAAACTTTTCATCTTATCACATCAAGCAAGATTATTGATATTCTTCTTCTATCCAAAAACTTTTTCATCTTATCACATCAAGCAAGATTATTGATTTTCTTCTTTTATCCAAAAACCTTTCATCTTATCACATCAAGCAAGAATATTGATATTCTTCTGCTATCCAAAAACTTTTCATCTTATCACATCAAGCAAGATTATTGATTATATTCTTTTATCCAAAAACTTTTCATCATATCACATCAAGCAAGATTATTGATTTTCTTCTTTTATCCAAAAACTTTTCACCTTATCCCATGAAGCAAGATTATTGATTTTCATCTTCTATCCAAAAACTTTTTATCTTATCACATCAAGCAAGACTATTTATTTTCTTCTTTTATCCAAAAACTTTTCATCTTATCACATCAAGCAAGATTATTGATTTTCTTCTTCTATTGAAAAAACTTTTAATCTTATCTCACCAAGCAAGATTATTGATTTTCTTCTTCTATCCATAAACTTTTTATCTTATCACATCAAGCAAGATAATTGATTTTCTTCTTTTATCCAAAAACTTTTCATCTTATCACATCAAGCAAGATTATTGATTTTCTTCTTTTATCCAAAAACCTTTCATCTTATCACATCAAGCAAGATTATTGATATTCTTCTGCTCTCCAAAAACTTTTCATCTTATCACATCAAGCAAGAATATTGATTTTCTTCTTCTATCCAAAAACTTTTCATCATATCACATCAAGCAAGATTTTTGATTTTCTTCTTTTATCCAAAAACTTTTCATCTTATCACATCAAGCAGAATTACTGATTTTCTTCTTCTATCCAAAAACTTTTTATCTTATCACATCAAGCAAGACTATTGGTTTTCTTCTTTTATCCAAAAACTTTTCATCTTATCACGTCAAGCAAGATTATTGATTTTCTTCTTTTATAAAAAAACTTTTCATCTTATCACATCAAGCAAGATTATTGATATTCTTCTTCTATCCAAAATTTTTCATCTTATCACATCAAGCAAGATTATTGATATTCTTCTTCTATCCAAAAACTTTTTATCTTATCCATCAAGCAAGATTATTGATATTCTTCTTCTATCCATAAACTTTTTATCTTATCACATCAAGCAAGATTATTGATGATCTTCTTTTATCCAAAAACTTTTTATCTTATCACATCAAGCAAGATTACTATTTTCTTCTTTTATCCAAAAACTTTTTATCTCATCACATCAAGCAAGATTATTGATTTTCCACTTCTATCCAAAAAATTTTCATCTTATCACATCAAGCAAGATTATTGATTTTCTCTTCTATCCAAAAACTTTCATTTGGACACATAAAGAAGATTATTGATTTTCCACTTCAATTAAGAAACTTTTCATCTTATCACACCAAGCAAGATTATTGATTTTCTTCTTCTATGCAAAAAATATTCATCTTATCACATCAAGCAAGATTATTGATTTTTTTCTTTTATCCAAAATCTTTTCATCTTATCACATCAAGCAAGATAATTGATTTTCTTCTTCTATCCAAATACTTTTCATCTTATCACATCAAGCAAGATTATTGATTTTCTTCTTCTATCCAAAAACTTTATATCTTATCACATCAAGCAAGATTATTGATTTTCTTCTTTTATCAAAAAACTTTTCATCTTATCACATCAAGCAAGATTATTGATTTTCTTCTTCTATCCAAAAACCTTTTATCTTATCACAACAGGCAAGAGTATTGAATTTCGTCTTCCTGCCAAAAACTTTTCATCTTATCACATCAAGCAAGATTATTGATTTTCTTCTTCTATCCAAAATTTTTCATCTTATCACATCAAGCAATATTATTGATTTTCCACTCTATCCAAAAACTTTTCATCTTATCACATCAAGCAAGATTATAGAAATTCCTCTTCTATCCAAAAAATTTTCATCTTATCACATCAAGCAAAACTATTGATTTTCAAGTTCTTATCAAAAACTTTTTATCTCATCACTTCAAGCAAGATTATTGATTTTCGTCTTCTATCCAAAAGCTTTTCATCTTATCAATTCAAGCAAGATTATTGATTTTCACTTCTATCCAAAAACTTTACATCTTATCACATCAAGCAGGATTATTGATTTTCCACTTCCATCCAAAAACTTTTTATCTTATCACATCAAGCAAGATTATTGATTTTCCTCTTCTATCCAAAAAATTTTCATCTTATCACATCAAGCAAGATCATTGATATTCCTCTTCTGTCCAAAAACTTTTCATCTTATCACATCAAGCAAGATAATTGATTTTCTTCTTCTATCCAAAAAATTTTCAACTTATCACATCAAGCAATATTATTGATTTTCCACCTCTATACAAAAACCTTTCATCTTATCACATCAAGCAAGATTATTGATTTTCTTCTTGTGTACAAAATCTTTTCATGTTATCAAATCAAGCAAGATAATAGATTTTCCTCTTCTATCCAAAAAATTTTCATCTCATCACATCAAGCAAAATTATTCATTTTCCACTTCTATCCAAAAAATTTCATCTTATCACATCAAACAAGATTATTGATTTTCTTCTTTTATCCAAAAACTTTTCATCTTATCACATCAAGCAAGATTATTGATATTCTTCTTCTATCCAAAAACTTTTTCATCTTATCACATCAAGCAAGATTATTGATTTTCTTCTTTTATCCAAAAACCTTTCATCTTATCACATCAAGCAAGATTATTGATATTCTTCTGCTATCCAAAAACTTTTCATCTTATCACATCAAGCAAGATTATTGATTTTCTTCTTTTATCCAAAAACTTTTCATCATATCACATCAAGCAAGATTATTGATTTTCTTCTTTTATCCAAAAACTTTTCATCTTATCACATCAAGCAGGATTATTGATTTTCTTCTTCTATCCAAAAACTTTTTATCTTATCACATCAAGCAAGACTATTGGTTTTCTTCATTTATCCAAAAACATTTCATCTTATCACGTCAAGCAAGATTATTGATTTTGTTCTTTTATAAAAAAACTGTTCATCTTATCACATCAAGCAAGATTATCGATATTCTTCTTCTATCCAAAAGTTTTTCATCTTATCACATCAAGCAAGATTATTGATATTCTTCTTCTATCCAAAAACTTTTTATCTTATCACATCAAGCAAGATTATTGATATTCTTCTTCTATCCATAAACTTTTTATCTTATCACATCAAGCAAGATTGTTGATTTTCTTCTTTTATCCAAAAACTTTTTATCTTATCACATCAAGCAAGATTACTGATTTTCTTCTTTTATCCAAAAACTTTTTATCTCATCACATCAAGCAAGATTATTGATTTTCCACTTCTATCCAAAAAATTTTCATCTTATCACATCAAGCAAGATTATTGATTTTCCTCTTCTATCCAAAAACTTTCATTTGGACACATAAAGAAGATTATTGATTTTCCACTTCTTTTAAGAAACTTTTCATCTTATCACACCAAGCAAGATTATTGATTTTTTTCTTTTATCCAAAATCTTTTCATCTTATCACATCAAGCAAGATAATTGATTTTCTTCTTCTATCCAAATACTTTTCATCTTATCACATCAAGCAAGATTATTGATTTTCTTCTTCTATCCAAAAACTTTATATCTTATCACATCAAGCAAGATTATTGATTTTCTTCTTCTATCCCAAAACTTTTTATCTTATCACATCAGGCAAGATTATTGATTTTCATTTTCCTTCCAAAAACGTTTCATCTTATCACATCAAGCAAGATTATTGATGTTCTTCTTCTATTCAAAAAATTTTCATCTTATCACATCAAGCAAGATTATTGATTTCCCACTTCTATCCAAAAACTTTTCATCTTATCACATCAAGCAAGATATTCCTCTTCTATCCAAAAAATTTTTATCTTATCCCATCAAGCAAAACTATTGATTTTCAAGTTCTTATCAAAAAACTTTTTATCTTATCACATCAAGCTAGATTATTGATTTTCTCCTTCTATCCAAAAACTTTTCATCTTATCACATCAAGCAAGATTATTAATTTTCACTTCTATCCAAAAACTTTACATCTTATCACATCAAGCAAGATTATTGATTTTCCACTTCTATCCAAAAACTTTTTATCTTATCACATCAAGCAAGATTATTGATTTTCCACTTCTATCCAAAAACTTTTCATCTTATCACATCAAGCAAGATTATTGATATTCCTCTTGTGTACAAAAACTTCTCATCTTATTACATCAAGCAAGATAATCGATTTTCTCCTTCTATCCAAAATCCTTTCATCTTATCACATCAAGCAAGATAATTGATTTTCTTCTTCTATCCAAAAACTTTTCATCTTATCACATCAAGCAAGATTATTGATTTTCTTCTTGTATACAAAATCTTTTCACCTTATCACGTCAAGCAAGATTATTGATTTTCCACTTCTATTCAAAAACCTTTCATCTTATCACATCAAGCAAGATTATTGATTTTCTTCTTGTATCCAAAATCTTTTCATGTTATCACATCAAGCAAGATTATAGATTTTCCTCTTCTATCCAAAAAATTTTCATCTTATCACATCAAGCAAGATCATTGATATTCCTCTTCTGTCCAAAAACTTTTCATCTTATCACATCAAGCAAGATAATTGATTTTCGTCTTCTATCCAAAAACTTTTCAACTTATCACATCAAGCAAGATTATTGATTTTCCACTTCTATCCAAAAACATTTCATCTTATCACATCAAGCAAGATTATTGATTTTCTTCTTGTATACCAAATCTTTTCATGTTATCAAATCAAGCAAGATTATAGATTTTCCTCTTCTATCCAAAAAATTTTCATCTCATCACATCAAGCACAATTATTCATTTTCCACTTCTTTCCAAAAGATTTCATCATATCACATCAAGCAAGTTTATTGATTTTCCTCTTCTATCCAAAAACCTTCATCTTGACACATAAAGAAGATTATTGATTTTCCACTTCTATCCAGAAACTTTTCATCTTATCACATCAAGCAAGATTATTGATTTTCTTCTTCTATCCAAAAAATAATCATCTTATCACATCAAGCAAGCTTATTGATTTTCTTCTTTTATCCAAAAACTTTTTATCTTATCACAGCAAGCAAGATTATTGATTTTCTTCTTCTATACAAAAACTTTTCATCTTATCACATCAAGCAAGATTATTGATTTTCTTCTTCTATCCAAAAACTTTTTATCTTAACACATCAAGCAAGATTATTGATTTTCATCTTTTATCTAAAAACTTTTCATCTTATCACATCAGGCAAGATTATTGATTTTCCTCTTCCTTCCAAAAACTTTTCATCTTATCACATCAAGCAAGATTATTGATTTTCTTCTATCCAAAAACTTTTCATCATATCACATCAAGCAAGATAATTGATTTTCTTCTTTTATCCAAAAACTTTTCATCTTATCACATCAAGCAAGATTATTGATTTTCTTCTTCTATCCAAAAAATTTTCATCTTATCACATCAAGCAAGATTATTGATTTTCTCTTCTATCCAAAAACTTTTCATCTTATCACATCAAGCAAGATTATAGATATTCCTCCTCTATCCAAAAATTTTTCATCTTATCACATCAAGCAAAACTATTGATTTTCAAGTTCTTATCAAAAACTTTTTATCTTATCACATCAAGCAAGATTATTGATTTTCTTCTTCTATCCAAAAACTTTTCATCTTATCACATCAAGCAAGATTATTGATTTTCTTCTTCTATCCAAAGAACTTTTAATCTTATCACACCAAGCAAGATTATTGATTTTCTTCTTCTATCCAAAATCTTTTCATCTTATCACATCAAGCAAGTTTATTGATTTTCCTCTTCTATCCAAAAACTTTTCATCTTATCACATCAAGCAAGATTATAGATTTTCCTCTTCTATCCAAAAAATTTTCATCTTATCACATCAAGCAAGATTATTGATTTTCCTCTTCTATCCAAAAACTTTCATCTAATCACATCAAGCAAGATTATAGATTTTCCTCTGCTATCCCAAAAAATTTCATCTTATCACATCAAGCGAGATTATTGATTTTCCTCTTCTATCCAAAAAAAATTTTCATCTTATCACATCAAGCAGGATTATAGATTTTCCTCTTCTATCCAAAAAATTTTTATCTTATCACATCAAGCAAAAATATTGATAGTGCAGTTCTTATCAAAAACTTTTTATCTTATCACATCAAGCAAGATTATAGATTTTCCTCTTCTATCCAAAAAACTTTCATCTTATCACATCAAGCAAGATTATTGATTTTCCTCTTCTATCCAAAAACTTTTCATCTTATCACATCAAGCAAGGTTATAGATAATCCTCTTCTATCCAAAAACTTTTCAACTTATCACATCAAGCAAGGTTATTGATTTTCCACTTCTATTCAAAAACCTTTCATCTTATCACATCAAGCAAAAATATTGATTTTGCAGTTCTTATCAAAAACTTTTTATCTTATCACATCAAGCAAGATTATAGATTTTCCTCTTCTATCCAAAAAATTTTCATCTTATCACATCAAGCAAGATTATTGATTTTCCTCTTCTATCCAAAAACTTTTCATCTTATCACATCAAGCAAGATTATAGATAATCCGCTTCTATCCAAAAAATTTTCATCTTATCACATCAAGCAAAACTATTGATTTTCAAGTTCTTATCAAAAGCTTTTTATCTCATCACATCAAAAAAGATTATTGATTTTCCACTTCTATCCAAAAACTTTTCATCTTATCACATCAAGCAAGATTATAGATATTCCTCTTCTATCCAAAAAATTTTCATCTTATCACATCAAGCAAAACTAATGATTTTCAAGTTCTTATCAAAAACTTTTTATCTTATCACATCAAGCAAGATTATTGATTTTCTTCTTCTATCCAAAAACTTTTCATCTTATCACATCAAGCAAGATTATTGATTTTCACTTCTATCCAAAAACTTTACATCTTATCACATCAAGCAAGATTATTGATTTTCGACTTCTATCCAAAAACTTTTTATCTTATCACATCAAGCAAGATTATTGATTTTCCACTTCTATCCAAAAACTTTTCATCTTATCACATCAAGCAAGATTATTGATATTCCTCTTCTGTACAAAAACTTCTCATTTTATTACATCAAGCAAGATAATTGATTTTCTTCTTCTATCCAAAATCTTTTCATCTTATCACATCAAGCAAGATTATTGATTTTCTTCCTCTATCCAAAAACTTTTCATCATATCACATCAAGCAAGATTATTGATTTTCTTCTTTTATCCAAAAACTTTTCATCTTATCACATCATACAAGATTATTGATTTTCTTCTTCTATCCAAAAAATTTTCATCTTATCACATCAAGCAAGATTATTGATTTTCCTCTTCTATCCAAAAACTTTTCATCTTATCACATCAAGCAAAATTATAGATATTCCTCTTCAATCCAAAAAATTTTCATCTTATCGCATCAAGCAAAACTATTGATTTTCAAGTTCTTAACAAAAACTTTTTATCTTATCACATCAAGCAAGATTATTTATTTTCTTCTTCTATCCAAAAACTTTTCATCTTATCACATCAAGCAAGATTATTGATTTTCACTTCTATCCAAAAATTTACATCTTATCACATCAAGCAAGATTATTGATTTTCCACTTCCATCCAAAAACTTTTTATCTTATCACATCAAGCAAGATTATTGATTTTCCACTTCTTTCCAAAAACTTTTCATCTTATCATATCAAGCAAGATTATTGATTTTCTTTTTTTATCCAAAAACTTTTCATCTTATCACATCAAGCAAGATAATTGATTTTCTTCTTCTATCCAAAATCTTTTCATCTTATCACATCAAGCAAGATAATTGATTTTCTTCTATCCAAAAACTTTTCATCTTATCACAACAAGCAAGATTATTGATTTTCTTCTTGTATACAAAATCTTTTCACCTTATCACATCAAGCAAGATTATTGATTTTCCACTTCTATCCAAAAACCTTTCATCTTATCACATCAAGCAAGATTATTGATTTTCTTCTTGTATCCAAAATCTTTGCCTGTTATCACATCAAGCAAGATTATAGATTTTCCTCTTCTATCCAAAAAATTTTCACCTTATCACATCAAGCAAGATTATTGATTTTCTTCTTCTATCCAAAAAATTGTCATATTATCACATCAAGCAAGATTATTGATTTTCTCCTTTTATCCAAAAACTTTCATCTTATCACATCAAGCAAGATTATTGATTTTCTTCTTCTATCCAAAAACTTTTTATCTTATCATATCAAGCAAGATTATTGATTTTCTTTTTTTATCCAGAAAACTTTTCATCTTATCACATCAAGCAAGATTATTGATTATCTTCTTTTATCCAAAAACCTTTCATCATATCACATCAAGCAAGATTGTTGATTTTCTTCTTCTATACAAAAACTTTTCATCTTATCACATCAAGCAAGATTATTGATTTTCTTCTTCTATCCAAAAACTTTTTATCTTAACACATCAAGCAAGATTATTGATTTTCATCTTTTATCTAAAAACTTTTCATCTTATCACATCAGGCAAGATTATTGATTTTCCTCTTCCTTCCAAAAACTTTTCATCTTATCACATCAAGCAAGATTATTGATTTTCTTCTATCCAAAAACTTTTCATCATATCACATCAAGCAAGATAATTGATTTTCTTCTTTTATCCAAAAAATTTTCATCTTATCACATCAAGCAAGATTATTGATTTTCTTCTTCTATCCAAAAAATTTTCATCTTATCACATCAAGCAAGATTATTGATTTTCTCTTCTATCCAAAAACTTTTCATCTTATCACATCAAGCAAGATTATAGATATTCCTCCTCTATCCAAAAATTTTTCATCTTATCACATCAAGCAAAACTATTGATTTTCAAGTTCTTATCAAAAACTTTTTATCTTATCACATCAAGCAAGATTATTGATTTTCTTCTTCTATCCAAAAACTTTTCATCTTATCACATCAAGCAAGATTATTGATTTTCTTCTTCTATCCAAAGAACTTTTAATCTTATCACACCAAGCAAGATTATTGATTTTCTTCTTCTATCCAAAATCTTTTCATCTTATCACATCAAGCAAGTTTATTGATTTTCCTCTTCTATCCAAAAACTTTTCATCTTATCACATCAAGCAAGATTATAGATTTTCCTCTTCTATCCAAAAAATTTTCATCTTATCACATCAAGCAAGATTATTGATTTTCCTCTTCTATCCAAAAACTTTCATCTAATCACATCAAGCAAGATTATAGATTTTCCTCTGCTATCCCAAAAAATTTCATCTTATCACATCAAGCGAGATTATTGATTTTCCTCTTCTATCCAAAAAAAATTTTCATCTTATCACATCAAGCAGGATTATAGATTTTCCTCTTCTATCCAAAAAATTTTTATCTTATCACATCAAGCAAAAATATTGATAGTGCAGTTCTTATCAAAAACTTTTTATCTTATCACATCAAGCAAGATTATAGATTTTCTTCTTCTATCCAAAAACTTTATATCTTATCACATCAAGCAAGATTATTGATTTTCTTCTTTTATCAAAAAACTTTTCATCTTATCACATCAAGCAAGATTTATGATTTTCTTCTTCTATCCAAAAACCTTTTATCTTATCACATCAGGCAAGATTATTGATTTTCCTCTTCCTGCCAAAATCTTTTCATCTTATCACATCAAGCAAGATAATTGATTTTCTTCTTCTATCCAAAATCTTTTCATCTTATCACATCAAGCAAGATAATTGATTTTCTTCTATCCAAATACTTTTCATCTTATCACATCAAGCAAGATTATTGATTTTCTTCTTCTATCCAAAAACTTTATATCTTATCACATCAAGCAAGATTATTGATTTTCTTCTTTTATCAGAAAACTTTTCATCTTATCACATCAAGCAAGATTATTGATTTTCTTCTTCTATCCAAAAACATTTTATCTTATCACATCAGGCAAGATTATTGATTTTCCTCTTCCTGCCAAAATCTTTTCATCTTATCACATCAAGCAAGATAATTGATTTTCTTCTTCTATCCAAAATCTTTTCATCTTATCACATCAAGCAAGATTATTGATTTTCTTTTTTTATCCAAAAACTTTTCATCTTATCACATCAAGCAAGATTATTGATTATATTCCTTTATCCAAAAACTTTTCATCATATCACATCAAGCAAGATTATTGATTTTCTTCTTTTATCCAAAAACTTTTCATCTTATCGCATGAAGCAACATTATTGATTTTCATCTTCTATCCAAAAACTTTTTATCTTATCACATCAAGCAAGACTATTTATTTTCTTCTTTTATCCAAAAACTTTTCATCTTAACACATCAAGCAAGATTGTTGATTTTCTTCTTCTATTGAAAAAACTTTTAATCTTATCTCACCAAGGAAGATTATTGATTTTCTTCCTCTATCCAAAAACTTTTTATCTTATCATATCAAGCAAGATTATTGATTTTCTTTTTTTATCCAAAAACTTTTCATCTTTTCACATCAAGCAAGAATATTGATTATATTCTTTTATCCAAAAACTTTTCATCATATCACATCAAGCAAGATTATTGATTTTCTTCTTTTATCCAAAAACTTTTCATCTTATCACATGAAGCAAGATTATTGATTTTCATCTTCTATCCAAAAACTTTTTATCTTATCACATCAAGCAAGACTATTTATTTTCTTCTTTTATCCAAAAACTTTTCATCTTATCACATCAAGCAAGATTATTGATTTTCTTCTTCTATTGAAAAAAACTTTTAATCTTATCTCACCAAGCAAGATTATTGATTTTCTTCTTCTATCCATAAACTTTTTATCTTATCACATCAAACAAGATTATTGATTTTCTTCTTTTATCCAAAAACTTTTCATCTTATCACATCAAGCAAGATTATTGATATTCTTCTTCTATCCAAAAACTTTTTCATCTTATCACATCAAGCAAGATTATTGATTTTCTTCTTTTATCCAAAAACCTTTCATCTTATCACATCAAGCAAGATTATTGATATTCTTCTGCTATCCAAAAACTTTTCATCTTATCACATCAAGCAAGATTATTGATTATATTCTTTTATCCAAAAACTTTTCATCATATCACATCAAGCAAGATTATTGATTTTCTTCTTTTATCCAAAAACTTTTCATCTTATCCCATGAAGCAAGATTATTGATTTTCATCTTCTATCCAAAAACTTTTTATCTTATCACATCAAGCAAGACTATTTATTTTCTTCTTTTATCCAAAAACTTTTCATCTTATCACATCAAGCAAGATTATTGATGTTCTTCTTCTATTGAAAAAACTTTTAATCTTATCTCACCAAGCAAGATTATTGATTTTCTTCTTCTATCCATAAACTTTTTATCTTATCACATCAAGCAAGATAATTGATTTTCTTCTTTTATCCAAAAACTTTTCATCTTATCACATCAAGCAAGATTATTGATTTTCTTCTTTTATCCAAAAACCTTTCATCTTATCACATCAAGCAAGATTATTGATATTCTTCTGCTCTCCAAAAACTTTTCATCTTATCACATCAAGCAAGATTATTGATTTTCTTCTTCTATCCAAAAACTTTTCATCATATCACATCAAGCAAGATTTTTGATTTTCTTCTTTTATCCAAAAACTTTTCATCTTATCACATCAAGCACAATTATTGATTTTCTTCTTCTATCCAAAAACTTTTTATCTTATCACATCAAGCAAGACTATTGGTTTTTTTCTTTTATCCAAAATCTTTTCATCTTATCACATCAAGCAAGATAATTGATTTTCTTCTTCTATCCAAATACTTTTCATCTTATCACATCAAGCAAGATTATTGATTTTCTTCTTCTATCCAAAAACTTTATATCTTATCACATCAAGCAAGATTATTGATTTTCTTCTTTTATCAAAAAACTTTTCATCTTATCACATCAAGCAAGATTATTGATTTTCTTCTTCTATCCAAAAACCTTTTATCTTATCACAACAGGCAAGATTATTGATTTTCCTCTTCCTGCCAAAAACTTTTCATCTTATCACATCAAGCAAGATTATTGATGTTCTTCTTCTATTCAAAAACTTTTCATCATATGACATCAAGCAAGATTATTGATTTTCTTCTTTTATCCAAAAACTTTTCGTCTTATCACATCAAGCAAGATTATTGATTTTCTTTTTCTATCCAAAATTTTTCATCTTATCACATCAAGCAATATTATTGATTTTCCACTCTATCCAAAAACTTTTCATCTTATCACATCAAGCAAGATTATAGATATTCCTCTTCTATCCAAAAAATTTTCATCTTATCACATCAAGCAAAACTATTGATTTTCAAGTTCTTATCAAAAACTTTTTATCTCATCACTTCAAGCAAGATTATTGATTTTCGTCTTCTATCCAAAAGCTTTTCATCTTATCAATTCAAGCAAGATTATTGATTTTCACTTCTATCCAAAAACTTTACATCTTATCACATCAAGCAGGATTATTCATTTTCCACTTCCATCCAAAAACTTCTTATCTTATCACATCAAGCAAGATTATTGATTTTCCACTTCTATCCAAAAACTTTACATCTTATCACATCAAGCAAAATTATTGATTTTCCACTTCCATCCAAAAACTTTTTATCTTATCACATCAAGCAAGATTATTGATTTTCCACTTCTATCCAAAAACTTTTCATCTTATCACATCAAGCAAGATTATTGATATTCCTCTTCTGTACAAAAACTTCTCATCTTATTACATCAAGCAAGATAATTGATTTTCTTGTTCTATCCAAAATCGTTTCATCTTATCACATCAAGCAAGATAATTGATTTTCTTCTTCTATCCAAAAACTTTTCATCTTATCACATCATGCAAGATTATTGATTTTCTTCTTGTATCCAAAATCTTTTCGTGTTATCACATCAAGCAAGATTATAGATTTTCCTCTTCTATCCAAAAAATTTTCATCTTATCACATCAAGCAAGATCATTGATATTCCTCTTCTGTCCAAAAACTTTTCATCTTATCACATCAAGCAAGATAATTGGTTTTCTTCTTCTATCCAAAAACTTATCAACTTATCACATCAAGCAAGATTATTGATTTTCCACTTCTATCCAAAAACCTTTCATCTTATCACATCAAGCAAGATTATTGATTTTCTTCTTGTGTACAAAATCTTTTCATGTTATCAAATCAAGCAAGATAATAGATTTTCCTCTTCTATCCAAAAAATTTTCATCTCATCACATCAAGCAAAATTATTCATTTTCCACTTCTATCCAAAAAATTTCATCTTATCACATCAAGCAAGATTATTGATATTCTTCTTCTATCCAAAAACTTTTTCATCTTATCACATCAAGCAAGATTATTGATTTTCTTCTTTTATCCAAAAACCTTTCATCTTATCACATCAAGCAAGATTATTGATATTCTTCTGCTATCCAAAAACTTTTCATCTTATCACATCAAGCAAGATTATTGATTTTCTTCTTTTATCCAAAAACTTTTCATCATATCACATCAAGCAAGATTATTGATTTTCTTCTTTTATCCAAAAACTTTTCATCTTATCACATCAAGCAGGATTATTGATTTTCTTCTTCTATCCAAAAACTTTTTATCTTATCACATCAAGCAAGACTATTGGTTTTCTTCATTTATCCAAAAACTTTTCATCTTATCACGTCAAGCAAGATTATTGATTTTCTTCTTTTATAAAAAAACTGTTCATCTTATCACATCAAGCAAGATTATTGATATTCTTCTTCTATCCAAAAGTTTTTCATCTTATCACATCAAGCAAGATTATTGATGTTCTTCTTCTATCCAAAAACTTTTTATCTTATCACATCAAGCAAGATTATTGATATTCTTCTTCTATCCATAAACTTTTTATCTTATCACATCAAGCAAGATTATTGATTTTCTTCTTTTATCCAAAAACTTTTTATCTTATCACATCAAGCAAGATTACTGATTTTCTTCTTTTATCCAAAAACTTTTTATCTCATCACATCAAGCAAGATTATTGATTTTCCACTTCTATCCAAAAAATTTTCATCTTATCACATCAAGCAAGATTATTGATTTTCCTCTTCTATCCAAAAACTTTCATTTGGACACATAAAGAAGATTATTGATTTTCCACTTCTTTTAAGAAACTTTTCATCTTATCACACCAAGCAAGATTATTGATTTTCTTCTTCTATCCCAAAAATATTCATCTTATCACATCAAGCAAGATTATTGATTTTTTTCTTTTATCCAAAATCTTTTCATCTTATCACATCAAGCAAGATAATTGATTTTCTTCTTCTATCCAAATACTTTTCATCTTATCACATCAAGCAAGATTATTGATTTTCTTCTTCTATCCAAAAACTTTATATCTTATCACATCAAGCAAGATTATTGATTTTCTTCTTCTATCCAAAAACTTTTCATCTTATCACATCAAGCAAGATTATTGATTTTCTTCTTCTATCACAAAACTTTTTATCTTATCACATCAGGCAAGATTATTGTTTTTCCTCTTCCTTCCAAAAACTTTTCATCTTATCACATCAAGCAAGATTATTGATGTTCTTCTTCTATTCAAAAAATTTTCATCTTATCACATCAAGCAAGATTATTGATTTTCCACTTCTATCCAAAAACTTTTCATCTTATCACATCAAGCAAGATATTCCTCTTCTATCCAAAAAATTTTTATCTTATCCCATCAAGCAAAACTATTGATTTTCAAGTTCTTATCAAAAAACTTTTTATCTTATCACATCAAGCTAGATTATTGATTTTCTCCTTCTATCCAAAAACTTTTCATCTTATCACATCAAGCAAGATTATTAATTTTCACTTCTATCCAAAAACTTTACATCTTATCACATCAAGCAGGATTATCGATTTTCCACTTCTATCCAAAAACTTTTTATCTTATCACATCAAGCAAGATTATTGATTTTCCACTTCTATCCAAAAACTTTTCATCTTATCACATCAAGCAAGATTATTGATATTCCTCTTCTGTACAAAAACTTCTCATCTTATTACATCAAGCAAGATAATTGATTTTCTCCTTCTATCCAAAATCCTTTCATCTTATCACATCAAGCAAGATAATTGATTTTCTTCTTCTATCCAAAAACTTTTCATCTTATCACATCAAGCAAGATTATTGATTTTCTTCTTGTATACAAAATCTTTTCACCTTATCACGTCAAGCAAGATTATTGATTTTCCACTTCTATTCAAAAACCTTTCATCTTATCACATCAAGCAAGATTATTGATTTTCTTCTTGTATCCAAAATCTTTTCATGTTATCACATCAAGCAAGATTATAGATTTTCCTCTTCTATCCAAAAAATTTTCATCTTATCACATCAAGCAAGATCATTGATATTCCTCTTCTGTCCAAAAACTTTTCATCTTATCACATCAAGCAAGATAATTGATTTTCTTCTTTTATCCAAAAACTTTTCAACTTATCACATCAAGCAAGATTATTGATTTTCCACTTCTATCCAAACACCTTTCTTCTTATCACATCAAGCAAGATTATTGATTTTCTTCTTGTATACAAAATCTTTTCATGTTATCAAATCAAGCAAGATTATAGATTTTCCTCTTCTATCCAAAAAATTTTCATCTCATCACATCAAGCACAATTATTCATTTTCCACTTCTTTCCAAAAGATTTCATCTTATCACATCAAGCAAGTTTATTGATTTTCCTCTTCTATCCAAAAACCTTCATCTTGACACATAAAGAAGATTATTGATTTTCCACTTCTATCCAGAAACTTTTCATCTTATCACATCAAGCAATATTATTGATTTTCTTCTTCTATCCAAAAAATAATCATCTTATCACATCAAGCAAGCTTATTGATTTTCTTCTTTCATCCAAAAACTTTTTATCTTATCACAGCAAGCAAGATTATTGATTTTCTTCTTCTATACAAAAACTTTTCATCTTATGACATCAAGCAAGATTATTGATTTTCTTCTTCTATCCAAAAACTTTTTATCTTAACACATCAAGCAAGATTATTGATTTTCATCTTTTATCTAAAAACTTTTCATCTTATCACATCAGGCAAGATTATTGATTTTCCTCTTCCTTCCAAAAACTTTTCATCTTATCACATCAAGCAAGATTATTGATTTTCTTCTATCCAAAAACTTTTCATCATATCACATCAAGCAAAATAATTGATTTTCTTCTTTTATCCAAAAACTTTTCATCTTATCACATCAAGCAAGATTATTGATTTTCTTCTTCTATCCAAAAAATTTTCATCTTATCACATCAAGCAAGATTATTGATTTTCCCTTCTATCCAAAAACTTTTCATCTTATCACATCAAGCAAGATTATAGATATTCCTCCTCTATCCAAAAATTTTTCATCTTATCACATCAAGCAAAACTATTGATTTTCAAGTTCTTATCAAAAACTTTTTATCTTATCACATCAAGCAAGATTATTGATTTTCTTCTTCTATCCAAAAACTTTTCATCTTATCACATCAAGCAAGATTATTGATTTTCTTCTTCTATCCAAAGAACTTTTAATCTTATCACACCAAGCAAGATTATTGATTTTCTTCTTCTATCCAAAATCTTTTCATCTTATCACATCAAGCAAGTTTATTGATTTTCCTCTTCTATCCAAAAACTTTTCATCTTATTACATCAAGCAAGATTATAGATTTTCCTCTTCTATCCAAAAAATTTTCATCTTATCACATCAAGCAAGATTATTGATTTTCCTCTTCTATCCAAAAACTTTCATCTAATCACATCAAGCAAGATTATAGATTTTCCTCTGCTATCCCAAAAAATTTCATCTTATCACATCAAGCAAGATTATTGATTTTCCTCTTCTATCCAAAAAAAATTTTCACCTTATCACATCAAGCAGGATTATAGATTTTCCTCTTCTATCCAAAAAATTTTTATCTTATCACATCAAGCAAAAATATTGATTTTGCAGTTCTTATCAAAAACTTTTTATCTTATCACATCAAGCAAGATTATAGATTTTCCTCTTCTATCCAAAAAACTTTCATCTTATCACATCAAGCAAGATTATTGATTTTCCTCTTCTATCCAAAAACTTTTCATCTTATCACATCAAGCAAGGTTATAGATAATCCTCTTCTATCCAAAAAATTTTCATCTTATGACATCAAGCAAAACTATTGATCTTCAAGTTCTTATCAAAAGCTTTTTATCTCATCACATCAAGCAAGATTATTGATTTTCGTCTTCTATCCAAAAGCTTTTCATCTTATCACATAAAGCAAGATTATTGATTTTCACTTCTATCCAAAAACTTTACATCTTATCACATCAAGCAAGATTATTGATTTTCCACTTCCATCCAAAAACTTTTTATCTTATCACATCAAGCAAGATTATTGATTTTCCACTTCTATCCAAAAACTTTTCATCTTATCACATCAAGCAAGATTATTGATATTCCTCTTCTGTCCAAAAACTTTTCATCTTATCACATCAAGCAAGATAATTGATTTTCTTCTATCCAAAATCTTTTCATCTTATCACATCAAGCAAGATTATTGATATTCCTCTTCTGTCCAAAAACTTTTCATCTTATCACATAAAGCAAGATAATTGATTTTCTTCTTCTTTCCAAAAACTTTTCAACTTATCACATCAAGCAAGGTTATTGATTTTCCACTTCTATTCAAAAACCTTTCATCTTATCACATCAAGCAAAAATATTGATTTTGCAGTTCTTATCAAAAACTTTTTATCTTATCACATCAAGCAAGATTATAGATTTTCCTCTTCTATCCAAAAAAATTTCATCTTATCACATCAAGCAAGATTATTGATTTTCCTCTTCTATCTAAAAACTTTTCATCTTATCACATCAAGCAAGATTATTGATATTCCTCTTCTGTACAAAAACTTCTCATCTTATTACATCAAGCAAGATAATTGATTTTCTTGTTCTATCCAAAATCGTTTCATCTTATCACATCAAGCAAGATAATTGATTTTCTTCTTCTATCCAAAAACTTTTCATCTTATCACATCATGCAAGATTATTGATTTTCTTCTTGTATCCAAAATCTTTTCGTGTTATCACATCAAGCAAGATTATAGATTTTCCTCTTCTATCCAAAAAATTTTCATCTTATCACATCAAGCAAGATCATTGATATTCCTCTTCTGTCCAAAAACTTTTCATCTTATCACATCAAGCAAGATAATTGATTTTCTTCTTCTATCCAAAAACTTATCAACTTATCACATCAAGCAAGATTATTGATTTTCCACTTCTATCCAAAAACCTTTCATCTTATCACATCAAGCAAGATTATTGATTTTCTTCTTGTGTACAAAATCTTTTCATGTTATCAAATCAAGCAAGATAATAGATTATCCTCTTCTATCCAAAAAATTTTCATCTCATCACATCAAGCAAAATTATTCATTTTCCACTTCTATCCAAAAAATTTCATCTTATCACATCAAGCAAGATTATTGATATTCTTCTTCTATCCAAAAACTTTTTCATCTTATCACATCAAGCAAGATTATTGATTTTCTTCTTTTATCCAAAAACCTTTCATCTTATCACATCAAGCAAGATTATTGATATTCTTCTGCTATCCAAAAACTTTTCATCTTATCACATCAAGCAAGATTATTGATTTTCTTCTTTTATCCAAAAACTTTTCATCATATCACATCAAGCAAGATTATTGATTTTCTTCTTTTATCCAAAAACTTTTCATCTTATCACATCAAGCAGGATTATTGATTTTCTTCTTCTATCCAAAAACTTTTTATCTTATCACATCAAGCAAGACTATTGGTTTTCTTCATTTATCCAAAAACTTTTCATCTTATCACGTCAAGCAAGATTATTGATTTTCTTCTTTTATAAAAAAACTGTTCATCTTATCACATCAAGCAAGATTATTGATATTCTTCTTCTATCCAAAAGTTTTTCATCTTATCACATCAAGCAAGATTATTGATGTTCTTCTTCTATCCAAAAACTTTTTATCTTATCACATCAAGCAAGATTATTGATATTCTTCTTCTATCCATAAACTTTTTATCTTATCACATCAAGCAAGATTATTGATTTTCTTCTTTTATCCAAAAACTTTTTATCTTATCACATCAAGCAAGATTACTGATTTTCTTCTTTTATCCAAAAACTTTTTATCTCATCACATCAAGCAAGATTATTGATTTTCCACTTCTATCCAAAAAATTTTCATCTTATCACATCAAGCAAGATTATTGATTTTCCTCTTCTATCCAAAAACTTTCATTTGGACACATAAAGAAGATTATTGATTTTCCACTTCTTTTAAGAAACTTTTCATCTTATCACACCAAGCAAGATTATTGATTTTCTTCTTCTATCCCAAAAATATTCATCTTATCACATCAAGCAAGATTATTGATTTTTTTCTTTTATCCAAAATCTTTTCATCTTATCACATCAAGCAAGATAATTGATTTTCTTCTTCTATCCAAATACTTTTCATCTTATCACATCAAGCAAGATTATTGATTTTCTTCTTCTATCCAAAAACTTTATATCTTATCACATCAAGCAAGATTATTGATTTTCTTCTTCTATCCAAAAACTTTTCATCTTATCACATCAAGCAAGATTATTGATTTTCTTCTTCTATCCCAAAACTTTTTATCTTATCACATCAGGCAAGATTATTGTTTTTCCTCTTCCTTCCAAAAACTTTTCATCTTATCACATCAAGCAAGATTATTGATGTTCTTCTTCTATTCAAAAAATTTTCATCTTATCACATCAAGCAAGATTATTGATTTTCCACTTCTATCCAAAAACTTTTCATCTTATCACATCAAGCAAGATATTCCTCTTCTATCCAAAAAATTTTTATCTTATCCCATCAAGCAAAACTATTGATTTTCAAGTTCTTATCAAAAAACTTTTTATCTTATCACATCAAGCTAGATTATTGATTTTCTCCTTCTATCCAAAAACTTTTCATCTTATCACATCAAGCAAGATTATTAATTTTCACTTCTATCCAAAAACTTTACATCTTATCACATCAAGCAGGATTATCGATTTTCCACTTCTATCCAAAAACTTTTTATCTTATCACATCAAGCAAGATTATTGATTTTCCACTTCTATCCAAAAACTTTTCATCTTATCACATCAAGCAAGATTATTGATATTCCTCTTCTGTACAAAAACTTCTCATCTTATTACATCAAGCAAGATAATTGATTTTCTCCTTCTATCCAAAATCCTTTCATCTTATCACATCAAGCAAGATAATTGATTTTCTTCTTCTATCCAAAAACTTTTCATCTTATCACATCAAGCAAGATTATTGATTTTCTTCTTGTATACAAAATCTTTTCACCTTATCACGTCAAGCAAGATTATTGATTTTCCACTTCTATTCAAAAACCTTTCATCTTATCACATCAAGCAAGATTATTGATTTTCTTCTTGTATCCAAAATCTTTTCATGTTATCACATCAAGCAAGATTATAGATTTTCCTCTTCTATCCAAAAAATTTTCATCTTATCACATCAAGCAAGATCATTGATATTCCTCTTCTGTCCAAAAACTTTTCATCTTATCACATCAAGCAAGATAATTGATTTTCTTCTTTTATCCAAAAACTTTTCAACTTATCACATCAAGCAAGATTATTGATTTTCCACTTCTATCCAAACACCTTTCATCTTATCACATCAAGCAAGATTATTGATTTTCTTCTTGTATACAAAATCTTTTCATGTTATCAAATCAAGCAAGATTATAGATTTTCCTCTTCTATCCAAAAAATTTTCATCTCATCACATCAAGCACAATTATTCATTTTCCACTTCTTTCCAAAAGATTTCATCTTATCACATCAAGCAAGTTTATTGATTTTCCTCTTCTATCCAAAAACCTTCATCTTGACACATAAAGAAGATTATTGATTTTCCACTTCTATCCAGAAACTTTTCATCTTATCACATCAAGCAATATTATTGATTTTCTTCTTCTATCCAAAAAATAATCATCTTATCACATCAAGCAAGCTTATTGATTTTCTTCTTTCATCCAAAAACTTTTTATCTTATCACAGCAAGCAAGATTATTGATTTTCTTCTTCTATACAAAAACTTTTCATCTTATCACATCAAGCAAGATTATTGATTTTCTTCTTCTATCCAAAAACTTTTTATCTTAACACATCAAGCAAGATTATTGATTTTCATCTTTTATCTAAAAACTTTTCATCTTATCACATCAGGCAAGATTATTGATTTTCCTCTTCCTTCCAAAAACTTTTCATCTTATCACATCAAGCAAGATTATTGATTTTCTTCTATCCAAAAACTTTTCATCATATCACATCAAGCAAAATAATTGATTTTCTTCTTTTATCCAAAAACTTTTCATCTTATCACATCAAGCAAGATTATTGATTTTCTTCTTCTATCCAAAAAATTTTCATCTTATCACATCAAGCAAGATTATTGATTTTCCCTTCTATCCAAAAACTTTTCATCTTATCACATCAAGCAAGATTATAGATATTCCTCCTCTATCCAAAAATTTTTCATCTTATCACATCAAGCAAAACTATTGATTTTCAAGTTCTTATCAAAAACTTTTTATCTTATCACATCAAGCAAGATTATTGATTTTCTTCTTCTATCCAAAAACTTTTCATCTTATCACATCAAGCAAGATTATTGATTTTCTTCTTCTATCCAAAGAACTTTTAATCTTATCACACCAAGCAAGATTATTGATTTTCTTCTTCTATCCAAAATCTTTTCATCTTATCACATCAAGCAAGTTTATTGATTTTCCTCTTCTATCCAAAAACTTTTCATCTTATCACATCAAGCAAGATTATAGATTTTCCTCTTCTATCCAAAAAATTTTCATCTTATCACATCAAGCAAGATTATTGATTTTCCTCTTCTATCCAAAAACTTTCATCTAATCACATCAAGCAAGATTATAGATTTTCCTCTGCTATCCCAAAAAATTTCATCTTATCACATCAAGCAAGATTATTGATTTTCCTCTTCTATCCAAAAAAAATTTTCACCTTATCACATCAAGCAGGATTATAGATTTTCCTCTTCTATCCAAAAAATTTTTATCTTATCACATCAAGCAAAGATATTGATTTTGCAGTTCTTATCAAAAACTTTTTATCTTATCACATCAAGCAAGATTATAGATTTTCCTCTTCTATCCAAAAAACTTTCATCTTATCACATCAAGCAAGATTATTGATTTTCCTCTTCTATCCAAAAACTTTTCATCTTATCACATCAAGCAAGGTTATAGATAATCCTCTTCTATCCAAAAAATTTTCATCTTATGACATCAAGCAAAACTATTGATCTTCAAGTTCTTATCAAAAGCTTTTTATCTCATCACATCAAGCAAGATTATTGATTTTCGTCTTCTATCCAAAAGCTTTTCATCTTATCACATAAAGCAAGATTATTGATTTTCACTTCTATCCAAAAACTTTACATCTTATCACATCAAGCAAGATTATTGATTTTCCACTTCCATCCAAAAACTTTTTATCTTATCACATCAAGCAAGATTATTGATTTTCCACTTCTATCCAAAAACTTTTCATCTTATCACATCAAGCAAGATTATCGATATTCCTCTTCTGTCCAAAAACTTTTCATCTTATCACATCAAGCAAGATAATTGATTTTCTTCTATCCAAAATCTTTTCATCTTATCACATCAAGCAAGATTATTGATATTCCTCTTCTGTCCAAAAACTTTTCATCTTATCACATAAAGCAAGATAATTGATTTTCTTCTTCTTTCCAAAAACTTTTCAACTTATCACATCAAGCAAGGTTATTGATTTTCCACTTCTATTCAAAAACCTTTCATCTTATCACATCAAGCAAAAATATTGATTTTGCAGTTCTTATCAAAAACTTTTTATCTTATCACATCAAGCAAGATTATAGATTTTCCTCTTCTATCCAAAAAAATTTCATCTTATCACATCAAGCAAGATTATTGATTTTCCTCTTCTATCTAAAAACTTTTCATCTTATCACATCAAGCAAGATTATAGATAATCCTCTTCTATCCAAAAAATTTTCATCTTATCACATCAAGCAAAACTATTGATTTTCAAGTTCTTATCAAAAGCTTTTTATCTCATCACATCAAAAAAGATTATTGATTTTCCACTTCTATCCAAAAACTTTTCATCTTATCACATCAAGCAAGATTATAGATATTCCTCTTCTATCCAAAAAATTTTCATCTTATCACATCAAGCAAAACTAATGATTTTCAAGTTCTTATCAAAAACTTTTTATCTTATCACATCAAGCAAGATTATTGATTTTCTTCTTCTATCCAAAAACTTTTCATCTTATCACATCAAGCAAGATTATTGATTTTCACTTCTATCCAAAAACTTTACATCTTATCACATCAAGCAAGATTATTGATTTTCCACTTCTATCCAAAAACTTTTTATCTTATCACATCAAGCAAGATTATTGATTTTCCACTTCTATCCAAAAACTTTTCATCTTATCACATCAAGCAAGATTATTGATATTCCTCTTCTGTACAAAAACTTCTCATCTTATTACATCAAGCAAGATAATTGATTTTCTTCTTCTATCCAAAATCTTTTCATCTTATCACATCAAGCAAGATTATTGATTTTCTTCCTCTATCTAAAAACTTTTCATCATATCACATCAAGCAAGATTATTGATTTTCTTCTTTTATCCAAAAACTTTTCATCTTATCACATCATACAAGATTATTGATTTTCTTCTTCTATCCAAAAAATTTTCATCTTATCACATCAAGCAAGATTATTGATTTTCCTCTTCTATCCAAAAACTTTTCATCTTATCACATCAAGCAAAATTATAGATATTCCTCTTCAATCCAAAAAATTTTCATCTTATCGCATCAAGCAAAACTATTGATTTTCAAGTTCCTAACAAAAACTTTTTATCTTATCACATCAAGCAAGATTATTTATTTTCTTCTTCTATCCAAAAACTTTTCATCTTATCACATCAAGCAAGATTATTGATTTTCACTTCTATCCAAAAATTTACATCTTATCACATCAAGCAAGATTATTGATTTTCCACTTCCATCCAAAAACTTTTTATCTTATCACATCAAGCAAGATTATTGATTTTCCACTTCTATCCAAAAACTTTTCATCTTATCATATCAAGCAAGATTATTGATTTTCTTTTTTTATCCAAAAACTTTTCATCTTATCACATCAAGCAAGATAATTGATTTTCTTCTTCTATCCAAAATCTTTTCATCTTATCACATCAAGCAAGATAATTGATTTTCTTCTATCCAAAAACTTTTCATCTTATCACAACAAGCAAGATTATTGATTTTCTTCTTGTATACAAAATCTTTTCACCTTATCACATCAAGCAAGATTATTGATTTTCCACTTCTATCCAAAAACCTTTCATCTTATCACATCAAGCAAGATTATTGATTTTCTTCTTGTATCCAAAATCTTTGCCTGTTATCACATCAAGCAAGATTATAGATTTTCCTCTTCTATCCAAAAAATTTTCACCTTATCACATCAAGCAAGATTATTGATTTTCTTCTTCTATCCAAAAAATTGTCATATTATCACATCAAGCAAGATTATTGATTTTCTCCTTTTATCCAAAAACTTTCATCTTATCACATCAAGCAAGATTATTGATTTTCTTCTTCTATCCAAAAACTTTTTATCTTATCATATCAAGCAAGATTATTGATTTTCTTTTTTTATCCAAAAACTTTTCATCTTATCACATCAAGCAAGATTATTGATTATCTTCTTTTATCCAAAAACCTTTCATCATATCACATCAAGCAAGATTGTTGATTTTCTTCTTTTATCCAAAAACTTTTCATCTTATCACATGAAGCAAGATTATTGATTTTCTTCTTCTATCCAAAAACTTTTTATCTTATCACATCAAGTAAGACTATTTATTTTCTTCTTTTATACAAAAACTTTTCATCTTATCACATCAAGCAAGATTATTGATTTTCTTCTTCTATTGAAAAAACTTTTAATCTTATCTCACCAAGCAAGGTTATTGATTTTCTTCTTCTATCCATAAACTTTTTATCTTATCACATCAAACAAGATTATTGATTTTCTTCTTTTATCCAAAAACTTTTCATCTTATCACATCAAGCAAGATTATTGATAATCTTCTTCTATCCAAAAACTTTTTCATCTTATCACATCAAGCAAGATTATTGATTTTCTTCTTTTATCCAAAAACCTTTCATCTTAACACATCAAGCAAGATTATTGATATTCTTCTGCTATCCAAAAACTTTTCATCTTATCACATCAAGCAAGATTATTGATTTTCTTCTTTTATCCAAAAACTTTTCATCATATCACATCAAGCAAGATTATTGATTTTCTTCTTTTATCCAAAAACTTTTCATCTTATCACATCAAGCAGGATTATTGATTTTCTTCTTCTATCCAAAAACTTTTTATCTTATCACATCAAGCAAGACTATTGGTTTTCTTCTTTTATCCAAATACTTTTCATCTTATCACGTCAAGCAAGATTATTGATTTTCTTCTCTTATAAAAAAACTTTTCATCTTATCACATCAAGCAAGATTATTGATATTCTTCTTCTATCCAAAATTTTTTCATCTTATCACATCAAGCAAGATTATTGATATTCTTCTTCTATCCAAAAACTTTTTATCTTATCACATCAAGCAAGATTATTGATATTCTTCTTCTATCCATAAACTTTTTATCTTATCACATCAAGCAAGATTATTGATTTTCTTCTTTTATCCAAAAACTTTTTATCTTATCACATCAAGCAAGATTACTGATTTTCTTCTTTTATCCAAAAACTTTTTATCTCATCACATCACGGAAGATTATTGATTTTCCACTTCTATCCAAAAAATTTTCATCTTATCACATCAAGCAAGATTATTGATTTTCCTCTTCTATCCAAAAACTTTCATTTGGACACATAAAGAAGATTATTGATTTTCCACTTCTTTTAAGAAACTTTTCATCTTATCACACCAAGCAAGATTATTGATTTTCTTCTTCTATCCCAAAAATATTCATCTTATCACATCAAGCAAGATTATTGATTTTTTTCTTTTATCCAAAATCTTTTCATCTTATCACATCAAGCAAGATAATTGATTTTCTTCTTCTATCCAAATACTTTTCATCTTATCACATCAAGCAAGATTATTGATTTTCTTCTTCTATCCAAAAACTTTATATCTTATCACATCAAGCAAGATTATTGATTTTCTTCTTCTATCCAAAAACTTTTCATCTTATCACATCAAGCAAGATTATTGATTTTCTTCTTCTATCCCAAAACTTTTTATCTTATCACATCAGGCAAGATTATTGATTTTCCTCTTCCTTCCAAAAACTTTTCATCTTATCACATCAAGCAAGATTATTGATGTTCTTCTTCTATTCAAAAAATTTTCATCTTATCACATCGAGCAAGATTATTGATTTTCCACTTCTATCCAAAAACTTTTCATCTTATCACATCAAGCAAGATATTCCTCTTCTATCCAAAAAATTTTCATCTTATCCCATCAAGCAAAACTATTGATTTTCAAGTTCTTATCAAAAACTTTTTATCTTATCACATCAAGCTAGATTATTGATTTTCTTCTTCTATCCAAAAACTTTTCATCTTATCACATCAAGCAAGATTATGAATTTTCACTTCTATCCAAAGACTTTACATCTTATCACATCAAGCAAGATTATTGATTTTCCACTTCTATCCAAAAACTTTTTATCTTATCACATCAAGCAAGATTATTGATTTTCCACTTCTATCCAAAAACTTTTCATCTTATCACATCAAGCAAGATTATTGATATTCCTCTTCTGTACAAAAACTTCTCATCTTATTACATCAAGCAAGATAATTGATTTTCTTCTTCTATCCAAAATCCTTTCATCTTATCACATCAAGCAAGATAATTGATTTTCTTCTTCTATCCAAAAACTTTTCATCTTATCACATCAAGCAAGATTATTGATTTTTCTTCTTGTATACAAAATCTTTTCACCTTATTACGTCAAGCAAGATTATTGATTTTCCACTTCTATTCAAAAACCTTTCATCTTATCACATCAAGCAAGATTATTGATTTTCTTCTTGTATCCAAAATCTTTTCATGTTATCACATCAAGCAAGATTATAGATTTTCCTCTTCTATCCAAAAAATTTTCATCTTATCACATCAAGCAAGATCATTGATATTCCTCTTCTGTCCAAAAACTTTTCATCATATCACATCAAGCAAGATAATTGATTTTCCTCTTCTATCCAAAAACTTTTCAACTTATCACATCAAGCAAGATTATTGATTTTCCACTTCTATCCAAAAACCTTTCATCTTATCACATCAAGCAAGATTATTGATTTTCTTCTTGTATACAAAATCTTTTCATGTTATCAAATCAAGCAAGATTATAGATTTTCCTCTTCTATCCAAAAAATTTTCATCTCATCACATCAAGCACAATTATTCATTTTCCACTTCTTTCCAAAAGATTTCATCTTATCACATCAAGCAAGTTTATTGATTTTCCTCTTCTATCCAAAAACCTTCATCTTGACACATAAAGAAGATTATTGATTTTCCACTTCTATCCTGAAACTTTTCATCTTATCACATCAAGGAAGATTATTGATTTTCTTCTTCTATCCAAAAAATAATCATCTTATCACATCAAGCAAGCTTATTGATTTTCTTCTTTTATCCAAAAACTTTTTATCTTATTACAGCAAGCAAGATTATTGATTTTCTTCTTCTATCCAAAAACTTTTCATCTTATCACATCAAGCAAGATTATTGATTTTCTTCTTCTATCCAAAAACTTTTTATCTTAACACATCAAGCAAGATTATTGATTTTCATCTTTTATCTAAAAACTTTTCATCTTATCACATCAGGCAAGATTATTGATTTTCCTCTTCCTTCCAAAAACTTTTCATCTTATCACATCAAGCAAGATTATTGATTTTCTTCTATCCAAAAACTTTTCATCATATCACATCAAGCAAGATTATTGATTTTCTTCTTTTATCCAAAAACTTTTCATCTTATCACATCAAGCAAGATTATTGATTTTCTTCTTCTATCCAAAAAATTTTCATCTTATCACATCAAGCAAGATTATTGATTTTCCTCTTCTATCCAAAAACTTTTCATCTTATCACATCAAGCAAAATTATAGATATTCCTCCTCTATCCAAAAATTTTTCATCTTATCACATCAAGCAAAACTATTGATTTTCAAGTTCTTATCAAAAACTTTTTATCTTATCACATCAAGCAAGATTATTGATTTTCTTCTTCTATCCAAAAACTTTTCATCTTATCACATCAAGCAAGATTATTGATTTTCTTCTTCTATCCAAAGAACTTATAATCTTATCACACCAAGCAAGATTATTGATTTTCTTCTTCTATCCAAAATCTTTTCATCTTATCACATCAAGCAAGTTTATTGATTTTCCTCTTCTATCCAAAAACTTTTCATCTTATCACATCAAGCAAGATTATAGATTTTCCTCTTCTATCCAAAAAATTTTCATCTTATCACATCAAGCAAGATTATTGATTTTCCTCTTCTATCCAAAAACTTTCATCTAATCACATCAAGCAAGATTATAGATTTTCCTCTGCTATCCCAAAAATTTCATCTTATCACATCAAGCAAGATTATTGATTTTCCTCTTCTATCCAAAAAAATTTTTCATCTTATCACATCAAGCAGGGTTATAGATTTTCCTCTTCTATCCAAAAAATTTTTATCTTATCACATCAAGCAAAAATATTGATTTTGCAGTTCTTATCAAAAACTTTTTATCTTATCACATCAAGCAAGATTATAGATTTTCCTCTTCTATCCTAAAAACTTTCATCTTATCACATCAAGCAAGATTATTGATTTTCCTCTTCTATCCAAAAACTTTTCATCTTATCACATCAAGCAAGGTTATAGATAATCCTCTTCTATCCAAAAAATTTTCATCTTATCACATCAAGCAAAACTATTGATCTTCAAGTTCTTATCAAAAGCTTTTTATCTCATCACATCAAGCAAGATTATTGATTTTCGTCTTCTATCCAAAAGCTTTTCATCTTATCACATCAAGCAAGATTATTGATTTTCACTTCTATCCAAAAACTTTACATCTTATCACATCAAGCAAGATTATTGATTTTCCACTTCCATCCAAAAACTTTTTATCTTATCACATCAAGCAGGATTATTGATTTTCCACTTCTATCCAAAAACTTTTCATCTTATCACATCAAGCAAGATTATTGATATTCCTCTTCTGTCCAAAAACTTTTCATCTTATCACATCAAGCAAGATAATTGATTTTCTTCTATCCAAAATCTTTTCATCTTATCACATCAAGCAAGATTATTGATATTCGTCTTCTGTCCAAAAACTTTTCATCTTATCACATAAAGCAAGATAATTGATTTTCTTCTTCTTTCCAAAAACTTTTCAACTTATCACATCAAGCAAGATTATTGATTTTCCACTTCTATCCAAAAACTTTTTATCTTATCACATCAAGCAAGATTATTGATTTTCCACTTCTATCCAAAAACTTTTCATCTTATCACATCAAGCAAGATTATTGATATTCCTCTTCTGTACAAAAACTTCTCATCTTATTACATCAAGCAAGATAATTGATTTTGTTCTTCTATCCAAAATCCTTTCATCTTATCACATCAAGCAAGATAATTGATTTTCTTCTTCTATCCAAAAACTTTTCATCTTATCACATCAAGCAAGATTATTGATTTTCTACTTGTATACAAAATCTTTTCACCTTATCACGTCAAGCAAGATTATTGATTTTCCACTTCTATTCAAAAACCTTTCATCTTATCACATCAAGCAAGATTATTGATTTTCTTCTTGTATCCAAAATCTTTTCATGTTATCAAATCAAGCAAGATTATAGATTTTCCTCTTCTATCCAAAAAATTTTCATCTCATCACATCAAGCACAATTATTCATTTTCCACTTCTTTCCAAAGGATTTCATCTTATCACATCAAGCAAGTTTATTGATTTTCCTCTTCTATCCAAAAACCTTCATCTTGACACATAAAGAAGATTATTGATTTTCCACTTCTATCCAGAAACTTTTCATCTTATCACATCAAGCAAGATTATTGATTTTCTTCTTCTATCCAAAAAATAATCATCTTATCACATCAAGCAAGCTTATTGATTTTCTTCTTCTAACCAAAAACTTTTCATCTTATCACATCAAGCAAGATTATTGATTTTCTTCTTCTATCCAAAGAACTTATAATCTTATCACACCAAGCAAGATTATTGATTTTCTTCTTCTATCCAAAATCTTTTCATCTTATCACATCAAGCAAGTTTATTGATTTTCCTCTTCTATCCAAAAACTTTTCATCTTATCACATCAAGCAAGATTATAGATTTTCCTCTTCTATCCAAAAAATTTTCATCTTATCACATCAAGCAAGATTATTGATTTTCCTCTTCTATCCAAAAACTTTCATCTAATCACATCAAGCAAGATTATAGATTTTCCTCTGCTATCCCAAAAAATTTCATCTTATCACATCAAGCAAGATTATTGATTTTCTTCTTGTATCCAAAATCTTTGCCTGTTATCACAACAAGCAAGATTATAGATTTTCCTCTTCTATCCAAAAAATTTTCACCTTATCACATCAAGCAAGATTATTGATTTTCTTCTTCTATCCAAAAAATTGTCATATTATCACATCAAGCAAGATTATTGATTTTCTCCTTTTATCCAAAAACTTTCATCTTATCACATCAAGCAAGATTATTGATTTTCTTCTTCTATACAAAAACTTTTTATCTTATCATATCAAGCAAGATTATTGATTTTCTTTTTTTATCCAAAAAGTTTTCATCTTATCACATCAAGCAAGATTATTGATTATCTTCTTTTATCCAAAAACCTTTCATCATATCACATCAAGCAAGATTGTTGATTTTCTTCTTTTATCCAAAAACTTTTCATCTTATCACATGAAGCAAGATTATTGATTTTCTTCTTCTATCCAAAAACTTTTTATCTTATCACATCAAGCAAGACTATTTATTTTCTTCTTTTATACAAAAACTTTTCATCTTATCACATCAAGCAAGATTATTGATTTTCTTCTTCTATTGAAAAAACTTTTAATCTTATCTCACCAAGCAAGGTTATTGATTTTCTTCTTCTATCCATAAACTTTTTATCTTATCACATCAAACAAGATTATTGATTTTCTTCTTTTATCCAAAAACTTTTCATCTTATCACATCAAGCAAGATTATTGATAATCTTCTTCTATCCAAAAACTTTTTCATCTTATCACATCAAGCAAGATTATTGATTTTCTTCTTTTATCCAAAAACCTTTCATCTTAACACATCAAGCAAGATTATTGATATTCTTCTGCTATCCAAAAACTTTTCATCTTATCACATCAAGCAAGATTATTGATTTTCTTCTTTTATCCAAAAACTTTTCATCATATCACATCAAGCAAGATTATTGATTTTCTTCTTTTATCCAAAAACTTTTCATCTTATCACATCAAGCAGGATTATTGATTTTCTTCTTCTATCCAAAAACTTTTTATCTTATCACATCAAGCAAGACTATTGGTTTTCTTCTTTTATCCAAATACTTTTCATCTTATCACGTCAAGCAAGATTATTGATTTTCTTCTTTTATAAAAAAACTTTTCATCTTATCACATCAAGCAAGATTATTGATATTCTTCTTCTATCCAAAATTTTTTCATCTTATCACATCAAGCAAGATTATTGATATGCCTCTTCTATCCAAAAACTTTTTATCTTATCACATCAAGCAAGATTATTGATATTCTTCTTCTATCCATAAACTTTTTATCTTATCACATCAAGCAAGATTATTGATTTTCTTCTTTTATCCAAAAACTTTTTATCTTATCACATCAAGCAAGATTACTGATTTTCTTCTTTTATCCAAAAACTTTTTATCTCATCACATCAAGGAAGATTATTGATTTTCCACTTCTATCCAAAAAATTTTCATCTTATCACATCAAGCAAGATTATTGATTTTCCTCTTCTATCCAAAAACTTTCATTTGGACACATAAAGAAGATTATTGATTTTCCACTTCTTTTAAGAAACTTTTCATCTTATCACACCAAGCAAGATTATTGATTTTCTTCTTCTATCCCAAAAATATTCATCTTATCACATCAAGCAAGATTATTGATTTTTTTCTTTTATCCAAAATATTTTCATCTTATCACATCAAGCAAGATAATTGATTTTCTTCTTCTATCCAAATACTTTTCATCTTATCACATCAAGCAAGATTATTGATGTTCTTCTTCTATTCAAAAAATTTTCATCTTATCACATCGAGCAAGATTATTGATTTTCCACTTCTATCCAAAAACTTTTCATCTTATCACATCAAGCAAGATATTCCTCTTCTATCCAAAAAATTTTCATCTTATCCCATCAAGCAAAACTATTGATTTTCAAGTTCTTATCAAAAACTTTTTATCTTATCACATCAAGCTAGATTATTGATTTTCTTCTTCTATCCAAAAACTTTTCATCTTATCACATCAAGCAAGATTATGAATTTTCACTTCTATCCAAAGACTTTACATCTTATCACATCAAGCAAGATTATTGATTTTCCACTTCTATCCAAAAACTTTTTATCTTATCACATCAAGCAAGATTATTGATTTTCCACTTCTATCCAAAAACTTTTCATCTTATCACATCAAGCAAGATTATTGATATTCCTCTTCTGTACAAAAACTTCTCATCTTATTACATCAGGCAAGATAATTGATTTTCTTCTTCTATCCAAAATCCTTTCATCTTATCACATCAAGCAAGATAATTGATTTTCTTCATCTATCCAAAAACTTTTCATCTTATCACATCAAGCAAGATTATTGATTTTCTTCTTGTATACAAAATCTTTTCACCTTATCACGTCAAGCAAGATTATTGATTTTCCACTTCTATTCAAAAACCTTTCATCTTATCACATCAAGCAAGATTATTGATTTTCTTCTTGTATCCAAAATCTTTTCATGTTATCACATCAAGCAAGATTATAGATTTTCCTCTTCTATCCAAAAAATTTTCATCTTATCACATCAAGCAAGATCATTGATATTCCTCTTCTGTCCAAAAACTTTTCATCATATCACATCAAGCAAGATAATTGATTTTCCTCTTCTATCCAAAAACTTTTCAACTTATCACATCAAGCAAGATTATTGATTTTCCACTTCTATCCAAAAACCTTTCATCTTATCACATCAAGCAAGATTATTGATTTTCTTCTTGTATACAAAATCTTTTCATGTTATCAAATCAAGCAAGATTATAGATTTTCCTCTTCTATCCAAAAAATTTTCATCTCATCACATCAAGCACAATTATTCATTTTCCACTTCTTTCCAAAAGATTTCATCTTATCACATCAAGCAAGTTTATTGATTTTCCTCTTCTATCCAAAAACCTTCATCTTGACACATAAAGAAGATTATTGATTTTCCACTTCTATCCTGAAACTTTTCATCTTATCACATCAAGGAAGATTATTGATTTTCTTCTTCTATCCAAAAAATAATCATCTTATCACATCAAGCAAGCTTATTGATTTTCTTCTTTTATCCAAAAACTTTTTATCTTATCACAGCAAGCAAGATTATTGATTTTCTTCTTCTATCCAAAAACTTTTCATCTTATCACATCAAGCAAGATTATTGATTTTCTTCTTCTATCCAAAAACTTTTTATCTTAACACATCAAGCAAGATTATTGATTTTCATCTTTTATCTAAAAACTTTTCATCTTATCACATCAGGCAAGATTATTGATTTTCCTCTTCCTTCCAAAAACTTTTCATCTTATCACATCAAGCAAGATTATTGATTTTCTTCTATCCAAAAACTTTTCATCATATCACATCAAGCAAGATTATTGATTTTCTTCTTTTATCCAAAAACTTTTCATCTTATCACATCAAGCAAGATTATTGATTTTCTTCTTCTATCCAAAAAATTTTCATCTTATCACATCAAGCAAGATTATTGATTTTCTTCTTCTATCCAAAAAATTTTCATCTTTTCACATCAAGCAAGATTATTGATTTTCTCCTTTTATCCAAAAACTTTTCATCGTATCACATCAAGCGAGATTATTGATTTTCTTCTTCTATCCAAAAACATTTTATCTTATCATATCAAGCAAGATTATTGATTTTCTTTTTTTATCCAAAAACTTTTCATCTTATCACATCAAGCAAGATTATTGATTATCTTCTTTTATCCAAAAACTTTTCATCATATCACATCAAGCAAGATTATTGATTTTCTTCTTTTATCCAAAAACTTTTCATCTTATCACATGAAGCAAGATTATTGATTTTCATCTTCTATCCAAAAACTTTTTATCTTATCACATCAAGCAAGACTATTTATTTTCTTCTTTTATCCAACAACTTTTCATCTTATCACATCAAGCAAGATTATTGATTTTCTTCTTCTATTGAAAAAGCTTTTAATCTTATCTCACCAAGCAAGATTATTGATTTTCTTCTTCTATCCATAAACTTTTTATCTTATCACATCAAACAAGATTATTGATTTTCTTCTTTTATCCAAAAACTTTTCATCTTATCACATCAAGCAAGATTATTGATATTCTTCTTCTATCCAAAAACTTTTTCATCTTATCACATCAAGCAAGATTATTGATTTTCTTCTTTTATCCAAAAAACTTTCATCTTATCACATCAAGCAAGATTATTGATATTCTTCTGCTATCCAAAAACTTTTCATCTTATCACATCAAGCAAGATTATTGACTTTCTTCTTCTATCCAAAAACTTTTCATCATATCACATCAAGCAAGATTATTGATTTTATTCTTTTATCCAAAAACTTTTCATCTTATCACATCAAGCAGGATTATTGATTTTCTTCTTCTATCCAAAAACTCTTTATCTTATCGCATCAAGCAAGACTATTGGTTTTCTTCTTTTATCCAAAAACTTTTCATCTTATCACGTCAAGCAAGATTATTGATTTTCTTCTTTTATAAAAAAACTTTTCATCTTATCACATCAAGCAAGATTATTGATATTCTTCTTCTATCCAAAATTTTTTCATCTTATCACATCAAGCAGGATTATTGATATTCTTCTTCTATCCAAAAACTTTTTATCTTATCACATCAAGCAAGATTATTGATATTCTTCTTCTATCCATAATCTTTTTATCTTATCACATCAAGCAAGATTATTGATTTTCTTCTTTTATCCAAAAACATTTTATCTTATCACATCAAGCAAGATTACTATTTTCTTCTTTTATCCAAAAACTTTTTATCTCATCACATCAAGCAAGATTATTGATTTTCCACTTCTATCCAAAAAATTTTCATCTTATCACATCAAGCAAGATTATTGATTTTCCTCTTCTATCCAAAAACTTTCATTTGGACACATAAAGAAGATTATTGATTTTCCACTTCTATTAAGAAACTTTTCATCTTATCACACCAAGCAAGATTATTGATTTTCTTCTTCTATCCAAAAAATATTCATCTTATCACATCAAGCAAGATTATTGATTTTTTTCTTTTATCCAAAATCTTTTCATCTTATCACATCAAGCAAGATAATTGATTTTTTTCTTCTATCCAAATACTTTTCATATTATCACATCAAGCAAGATTTTGATTTTCTTCTTCTATCCAAAAACTTTATATCTTATCCTATCAAGCAAGATTATTGATTTTCTTCTTTTATCAAAAAACTTTTCATCTTATCACATCAAGCAAGATTATTGATTTTCTTCTTCTATCCAAAAACCTTTTATCTTATCACATCAGGCAAGATTATTGATTTTCCTCTTCCTTCCAAAAACTTTTCATCTTATCACATCAAGCAAGATTATTGATGTTCTTCTTCTATTCAAAAACTTTTCATCATATCACATCAAGCAAGATTATTGATTTTCTTCTTTTATCCAAAAACTTTTCGTCTTATCACATCAAGCAAGATTATTGATTTTCTTCTTCTATCCAAAAAATTTTCATCTTATCACATCAAGCAAGATTATTGATTTTCCACTTCTATCCAAAAACTTTTCATCCTATCACATCAAGCAAGATTATAGATATTCCTCTTCTATCCAAAAAATTTTCATCTTATCACATCAAGCAAAACTATTGATTTTCAAGTTCTTATCAAAAACTTTTTATCTTATCACATCAAGCAAGATTATTGATTTTCCTCTTCTATCCAAAAACTTTTCATCTTATCACATCAAGCAAGATTATTGATTTTCACTTCTATCCAAAAACTTTACATCTTATCACATCAAGAAAGATTATTGATTTTCCACTTCCATCCAAATACTTTTTATTTTGTCACATCAAGCAAGATTATTGATTTTCCACTTCTATCCAAAAACTTTTCATCTTATCACATCAAGCAAGATTATTGATATTCCTCTTCTGTACAAAAACTTCTCATCTTATTACATCAAGCAAGATAATTGATTTTCTTCTTCTATCCAAAAACTTTTCATCTTATCACATCAAGCAAGATTATTGATTTTCTTCTTGTATACAAAATCTTTTCACCTTATCACGTCAAGCAAGATTATTGATTTTCCACTTCTATTCAAAAACCTTTCATCTTATCACATCAAGCAAAAATATTGATTTTGCAGTTCTTATCAAAAACTTTTTATCTTATCACATCAAGCAAGATTATAGATTTTCCTCTTCTATCCAAAAAATTTTCATCTTATCACATCAAGCAAGATTATTGATTTTCCTCTTCTATCCAAAAACTTTTCATCTTATCACATCAAGCAAGATTATAGATAATCCTCTTCTATCCAAAAAATTTTCATCTTATCACATCAAGCAAAACTATCGATTTTCAAGTTCTTATCAAAAGCTTTTTATCTCATCACATCAAGCAAGATTATTGATTTTCGTCTTCTATCCAAAAGCTTTTCATCTTATCACATCAAGCAAGATTATTGATTTTCACTTCTATCCAAAAACTTTACATCTTATCACATCAAGCAAGATTATTGATTTTCCACTTCTATCCAAAAACTTTTCATTTTATCACATCAAGCAAGATTATTGATATTCCTCTTCTGACCAAAAACTTTTCATCTTATCACATCAAGCAAGATTATTGATTTTCCACTTCCATCCAAAAACTTTTTATCTTATCACATCAAGCAAGATTATTGATTTTCCACTTCTATCCAAAAACTTTTCATCTTATCACATCAAGCAAGATTATTGATTTTCCTCTTCTATCCAAAAACTTTTCATCTTATCACATCAAGCAAGATTTTAGATATTCCTCTTCTATCCAAAAAATTTTCATCTTATCACATCAAGCAAAACTATTGATTTTCAAGTTCTTATCAAAAGCTTTTTATCTCATCACATCAAGCAAGATTATTGATTTTCCACTTCTATCCAGAAACGTTTCATCTTATCACATCAAGCAAGATTATAGATATTCCTCTTCTATCCAAAAAATTTTCATCTTATCACATCAAGCAAAACTATTGATTTTCAAGTTCTTATCAAAAACTTTTTATCTTATCACATCAAGCAAGATTATTGATTCTCTTCTTCTATCCAAAAACTTTTCATCTTATCACATCAAGCAAGATTATTGATTTTCACTTCTATCCAAAAACTTTACATCTTATCACATCAAGCAAGATTATTTATTTTCCACTTCTATCCAAAAACTTTTTATCTTATCACATCAAGCAAGATTATTGATTTTCCACTTCTATCCAAAAACTTTTCATCTTATCACATCAAGCAAGATTATTGATATTCCTCTTCTGTACAAAAACTTCTCATCTTATTACATCAAGCAAGATAATTGATTTTCTTCTTCTATCCAAAATCTTTTCATCTTATCACATCAAGCAAGATTATTGATTTTCTTCTTCTATCCAAAAACTTTTCATCTTATCACATCAAGCAAGATTATTGATTTTCTTCTTGTATACAAAATCTTTTCACCTGATCACGTCAAGCAAGATTATTGATTTTCCACTTCTATTCAAAAACCTTTCATCTTATCACATCAAGCAAGATTATTGATTTTCTTCTTGTATCCAAAATCTTTTCATGTTATCACATCAAGCAAGATTATAGATTTTCCTCTTCTGTCCAAAAACATTTCATCTTATCACATCAAGCAAGATATTTGATTTTCTTCTTCTATCCAAAAACTTTTCAACTTATCACATCAAGCAAGATTATAGATTTTCCTCTTCTGTCCAAAAACTTTTCATCTTATCACATCAAGCAAGATTATTGATTTTCTTCTTGTATACAAAATCTTTTCATGTTATCAAATCAAGCAAGATTATAGATTTTCCTCTTCCATCCAAAAAATTTTCATCTCATCACATCAAGCACAATTATTCATTTTCCACTTCTATCCAAAAGATTTCTTCTTATCACATCCAACAAGATTATTGATTTTCCTCTTCTATCCAAAAACTTTCATCTTGACACATAAAGAAGATTATTGATTTTCCACTTCTATCCAGAAACTTTTCATCTTATCACATCAAGCAAGATTATTGATTTTCTTCTTCTATCCAAAAAATAATCATATTATCACATCAAGCAAGATTATATATTTTCTTCTTTTATCCAAAAACTTTTTATCTTATCACAGCAAGCAAGATTAATGATTTTCTTCTTCTATCCAAAAACTTTTCATCTTATCACATCAAGCAATATTATTGATTTTCTTCTTCTATCCAAAAACTTTTTATCTTAACACATCAAGCAAGATTATTGATTTTCATCTTTTATCCAAAAGCTTTTCATCTTATCACATCAGGCAAGATTATTGATTTTCCACTTGCATCCAAAAACTTTTTATCTTATCACATCAAGCAAGATTATTGATTTTCCACTTCTATCCAAAAACTTTTCATCTTATCACATCAAGCAAGATTATTGATATTCCTCTTCTGTTCAAAAACTTTTCATCTTATCACATCAAGCAAGTTAAATTATTTTCTTCTTCTATCCAAAATCTTTTCATCTTATCACATCAAGCAAGATTATTGATATTCCTCTTCTGTCCAAAAACTTTGCATCTTATCACATAAAGCAATATAATTGATTTTCTTCTTCTTTCTAAAAACTTTTCAACTTATCTCATCAAGCAAGATTATTGATTTTCCACTTCTATTCAAAAACCTTTCATCTTATCACATCAAGCAAGATTATTGATTTTCTTCTTGTATACAAAATCTTTTCATGTTATCACTTCAAGCAAGATTATAGATTTTCCTCTTCTATCCCAAAAATTTTCATCTCATCACATCAAGCAAAATTATTCATTTTCCACTTGTATCCAAAAAATTTCATCTTATCACATCAAGCAAGATTATTGATTTTCCTCTTCTATCCAAAAACTTTCATCTTGACACATAAAGAAGATTATTGATTTTCTTCTTTTATCCAAAAACTTGTTATCTTATCACATCAAGCAAGATTATTGATTTTCTTCTTCTATCCAAAAACTTTTCATCTTATCACATCAAGCAAGAATATTGATTTTCTTCTTCTATCCAAAAACTTTTTATCTTATCACATCAAGCAAGATTATTGATTTTCATCTTTTATCCAAAAACTTTTCATCTTATCACATCAAGCAAGATTATTGATTTTCATCTTTTATCCAAGAACTTTTCATCTTATCACATTAAGCAAGATTATTGATTTTCTTCTTCTATCCAAAAACTTTCTATCCTATCACATCAGGCAAGATTATTGATTTTCCTCTTCCTTCCAAAAACTTTTCATCTTATCACATCAAGCAAGATTATTGATTTTCTTCCTCTATCCAAAAACTTTTTATCTCATCACATCAAGCAAGATTATTGATTTTCTTCTTTTATGCAAAAACCTTTCATCTTATCACATCAAGCAAGATTGTTGATTTTCTTCTTCTGTCCAAAAAATTTTCATCTTATCACATCAAGCAAGATTATTGATTTTCCTCCTCTATCCAAAAACTTTTCATCTTATCACATCAAGCAAAATTATAGATATTCCTCTTCTATCCAAAAAATTTTCATCTTATCACATCAAGCAAAACTATTGATTTTCAAGTTCTTATCAAAAACTTTTTATCTTATCACATCAAGCAAGGTTATTGATTTTCTTCTTCTATCCAAAAACTTTTCATCTTATCACATCAAGCAAGATTATTGATTTTCACTTCTATCCAAAAACTTTACATCTTATCACATCAAGCAAGATTATTGATTTTCCACTTCCATCCAAAAACTTTTTATCTTATCACGTCAAGCAAGATTATTGATTTTCCACTTCTATCCAAAAACTTTTCATCTTATCATATCAAGCAAGATTATTGACTTTCTTCTTCTATCCAAAATCTTTTCATCTTTTCACATCAAGCAAGATTATTTATTTTCTTCTTCTATCCAAAAACTTTTCATCTTATCACATCAAGCAAGATTATTGATTTTCACTTCTATCCAAAAATTTACATCTTATCACATCAAGCAAGATTATTGATTTTCCACTTCCATCCAAAAACTTTTTATCTTATCACATCAAGCAAGATTATTGATTTTCCACTTCTATCCAAAAACTTTTCATCTTATCATATCAAGCAAGATTATTGATTTTATTTTTTTATCAAAAAACTTTTTATCTTATCACATCAAGCAAGATAATTGATTTTCTTCTTCTATCCAAAATCTTTTCATCTTATCACATCAAGGAAGATTATTGATTTTCTTCTTCTATCCAAAAAATTTTCATCTTATCACATCAAGCAAGATTATTGATTTTCTCCTTTTATCCAAAAACTTTTCATCTTATCACATCAAGCAAGATTATTGATTTTCTTCTTCTATCCAAAATCTTTTTATCTTATCATATCAAGCAAGATTATTGATATTCTTCTGCTATCCAAAAACTTTTCATCTTATCACATCAAGCAGGATTATTGATTATCTTCTTTTATCCAAAAACTTTTCATCATATCACATTAGCAAGATTGTTGATTTTCTTCTTTTATCCAAAAACTTTTCATCTTATCACATGAAGCAAGATTATTGATTTTCTTCTTCTATCCAAAAACTTTTTATCTTATCACATCAAGCAAGACTATTTATTTTCTTCTTTTATCCAAAAACTTTTCATCTTATCACATCAAGCAAGATTATTGACTTTCTTCTTCTATTGAAAAAACTTTTAATCTTATCTCACCAAGCAAGATTATTGATTTTCTTCTTCTATCCATAAACTTTTTATCTTATCACATCAAACAAGATTATTGATTTTCTTCTTTTATACAAAAATTTTCATCTTATCAAATCAAGCAAGATTATTGATATTCTTCTTCTATCCAAAAACTTTTTCATCTTATCACATCAAGCAAGATTATTGATTTTCTTCCTGTATCCAAAATCTTTTCGTGTTATCACATCAAGCAAGATTATAGATTTTCCTCTTCTATCCAAAAAATTTTCATCTTATCACATCAAGCAAGATCATTGATATTCCTCTTCTGTCCAAAAACTTTTCATCTTATCACATCAAGCAAGATAATTGATTTTCTTCTTCTATCCAAAAACTTTTCAACTTATCACATCAAGCAAGATTATTGATTTTCCACTTCTATCCAAAAACCTTTCATCTTATCACATCAAGCAAGATTATTGATTTTCTTCTTGTGTACGAAATCTTTTCATGTTATCAAATCAAGCAAGATAATAGATTTTCCTCTTCTATCCAAAAAATTTTCATCTCATCACATCAAGCAAAATTATTCATTTTCCACTTCTATCCAAAAAATTTCATCTTATCACATCAAGCAAGATTATTGATTTTCCTCTTCTATCCAAAAACGTTCATTTTGACACATAAAGAAGATTACTGATTTTCCACTTCTATCCAGAAACTTTTCATCTTATCACATCAAGCAAGATTATTGATTTTCTTCTTCTATCCAAAAAATAATCATCTTATCACATCAAGCAAGATTATTGATTTTCTTCTTTTATCCAAAAACTTTTTATCTTATCACAGCAAGCAAGATTATTGATTTTCTTCTTCTATCCAAAAACTTTTCATCTTATCACATCAAGCAAGATTATTGATTTTCTTCTTCTATCCAAAAACTTTTTATCTTAACACATCAAGCAAGATTATTGATTTTCATCTTTTATCCAAAAACTTTTCATCTTATCACATCAAGCAAGATTATTGATTTTCTTCTTCTATCCAAAAACTTTTCATCATATCACATCAAGCAAGATTATTGATTTTCTTCTTTTATCCAAAAACATTTCATCTTATCACATCAAGCAAGATTATTGATTTTTTTCTTCTATCCAGAAAATTTTCATCTTATCACATCAAGCAAGATTATTGATTTTCCTCTTCTATCCAAAAACTCTTCATCTTATCACATCAAGCAAAATTATAGATATTCCTCTTCTATCCAAAAAATTTTCATCGTATCGCATCAAGCAAAACTATTAATTTTCAAGTTCTTAACAAAAACTTTTTATCTTATCACATCAAGCAAGATTATTTATTTTCTTCTTCTATCCAAAAACTTTTCATCTTATCACATCAAGCAAGATTATTGATTTTCACTTCTATCCAAAAATTTACATCTTATCACATCAAGCAAGATTATTGATTTTGCACTTCCATCCAAAAACTTTTTATCTTATCACATCAAGCAAGATAATTGATTTTCCACTTCTATCCAAAAACTTTTCATCATATCATATCAAGCAAGATTATTGATTTTATTTTTTTATCAAAAAACTTTTTATCTTATCACATCAAGCAAGATAATTGATTTTCTTCTTCTATCCAAAATCTTTTCATCTTATCACATCAAGCAAGATAATTGATTTTCTTCTATCCAAAAACTTTTCATCTTATCACAACAAGCAAGATTATTGATTTTCTTCTTGTATACAAAATCTTTTCACCTTATCACATCAAGCAAGATTATTGATTTTCCACTTCTATCCAAAAACCTTTCATCTTATCACATCAAGCAAGATTATTGATTTTCTTCTTGTATCCAAAATCTTTGCATGTTATCACATCAAGCAAGATTATAGATTTTCCTCTTCTATCCAAAAAATTTTCACCTTATGACATCAAGCAAGATTATTGATTTTCTTCTTCTATCCAAAAAATTTTCATCTTATCACATCAAGCAAGATTATTGATTTTCTCCTTTTATCCAAAAACTTTTCATCTTATCACATCAAGCAAGATTATTGATTTTCTTCTTCTATCCAAAATCTTTTTATCTTATCATATCAAGCAAGATTATTGATATTCTTCTGCTATCCAAAAACTTTTCATCTTATCACATTAAGCAAGATTATTGATTATCTTCTTTTATCCAAAAACTTTTCATCATATCACATTAGCAAGATTGTTGATTTTCTTCCTTTATCCAAAAACTTTTCATCTTATCACATGAAGCAAGATTATTGATTTTCTTCTTCTATCCAAAAACTTTTTATCTTATCACATCAAGCAAGACTATGTATTTTATTCTTTTATCCAAAAACTTTTCATCTTATCACATCAAGCAAGATTATTGATTTTCTTCTTCTATTGAAAAAACTTTTAATCTTATCACACCAAGCAAGATTATTGATTTTCTTCTTCTATCCATAAACTTTTTATCTTATCACATCAAACAAGATTATTCATTTTCTTCTTTTATACAAAAACTTTTCATCTTATCACATCAAGCAAGAATATTGATATTCTTCTTCTATCCAAAAACTTTTTCATCTTATCACATCAAGCAAGATTATTGATTTTCTTCTTTTATCCAGAAACCTTTCATCTTATCACACCAAGCAAGATTATTGATATTCTTCTGCTATCCAAAAACTTTTCATCTTATCACATCAAGCAAGATTATTGATTTTCTTCTTTTATCCAAAAACTTTTCATCTTATCAGATCAAGCAAGATTATTGATATTCTTCTTCTATCCATAAACTTTTTATCTTATCACATCAAGCAAGATTATTGATTTTCTTCTTTTATCCAAAAACTTTTTATCTTATCACATCAAGCAAGATTACTGATTTTCTTCTTTTATCCAAAAACTTTTTATCTCATCACATCAAGCAAGATTATTGATTTTCCACTTCTATCCAAAAAATTTTCATCTTATCACATCAAGCAAGATTATTGATTTTCCTCTTCTATCCAAAAACTTTCATTTGGACACATAAAGAAGATTATTGATTTTCCACTTCTTTTAAGAAACTTTTCATCTTATCACACCAAGCAAGATTATTGATTTTCTTCTTCTATCCAAAAAATATTCATCTTATCACATCAAGCAAGATTATTGATTTTTTTCTTTTATCCAAAATCTTTTCATCTTATCACATCAAGCAAGATAATTGATTTTCTTCTTCTATCCAAATACTTTTCATCTTATCACATCAAGCAAGATTATTGATTTTCTTCTTCTATCCAAAAACTTTTCATCTTATCACATCAAGCAAGATTATTGATTTTCTTCTTTTATCCAAAAACTTTTCATCTTATCACATCAAGCAAGATTATTGATTTTCTTCTTCTATCCAAAAACATTTTATCTTATCACATCAGGCAAGATTATTGATTTTCCTCTTCCTTCCAAAAACTTTTCATCTTATCACATCAAGCAAGATTATTGATGTTCTTCTTCTATTCAAAAACTTTTCATCATATCACATCAAGCAAGATTATTGATTTTCTTCTTTTATCCAAAAACTTTTCGTCTTATCACATCAAGCAAGATTATTGATTTTCTTCTTCTATCCAAAAAATTTTCATCTTATCACATCAAGCAAGATTATTGATTTTCCACTTCTATCCAAAAACTTTTCATCTTATCACATCAAGCAAGTTTATAGATATTCCTCTTCTATCCAAAAACTTTTCATCTTATCACATCAAGCAAGATTATTGATTTTCTTCTTTTATCCAAAAACCTTTTATCTTATCACATCAAGCAAGATTATTGATTTTCTTCTTCTATCCAAAAACTTTTTATCTTATCACATCAAGCAAGATTATTAATTTTCACTTATATCCAAAAACTTTAATTCTTATCACATCAAGCAAGATTATTGATTTTCCACTTCTATCCAAAAACTTTTTATCTTATCACATCAAGCAAGATTACTGATTTTCCACTTCTATCCAAAAACATTTCATCTTATCACATCAAGCAAGATTATTGATATTCCTCTTCTGTACAAAAACTTCTCATCTTATTACATCAAGCAAGATAAATGATTTTCTTCTTCTATCCAAAATCTTTTCATCTTATCACATCAAGCAAGATAAGTGATTGTCTTCTTCTATCCAAAAACTTTTCATCTTATCACACCAAGCAAGATTATTGATTTTCTTCTTGTATACAAAATCTTTTCACCTTATCACGTCAAGCAAGATTATTGATTTTCCACTTCTATTCAAAAACCTTTCATCTTAGCACATCAAGCAATATTATTGATTTTCTTCTTGTATCCAAAATCTTTTCATGTTATCACATCAAGCAAGATTATAGATTTTCCTCTTCTATCCAAAAAATTTTCATCTTATCACATCAAGCAAGATCATTGATATTCCTCTTCTGTCCAAAAACTGTTCATGTTATCACATCAAGCAAGATAATTGATTTTCTTCTTCTATCCAAAAACTTTTCAACTTATCACATCAAGCAAGATTATTGATTTTCCACTTCTATCCAAAAACCTTTCATCTTATCACATCAAGCAAGATTATTGATTTTCTTCTTGTATACAAAATCTTTTCATGTTATCAAATCAAGCAAGATTATAGATTTTCCTCTTCTATCCAAAAAATTTTCATCTCATCACATCAAGCACAATTATTCATTTTCCACTTCTATCCAAAAGATTTCATCTTATCACATCAAGCAAATTTATTGATTTTCCTCTTCTATCCAAAAACTTTCATCTTGACACATAAAGAAATTATTGATTTTCCACTTCTATCCAGAAACTTTTCATCTTATCACATCAAGCAAGATTATTGATTTTCTTCTTCTATCCAAAAAATAATCATCTTATCACATCAAGCAAGATTATTGATTTTCTTCTTTTATCCAAAAACTTTTTATCTTATCACAGCAAGCAAGATTATTGATTTTCTTCTTCTATCCAAAAACTTTTCATCTTATCACGTCAAGCAAGATTATTGATTTTCTTCTTCTATCCAAAAACTTTTTATCTTAACACATCAAGCAAGATTATTGATTTTCATCTTTTATCCAAAAACTTTTCATCTTATCACATCAGGCAAGATTATTGATTTTCCTCTTCCTTCCAAAAACTTTTCATCTTATCACATCAAGCAAGATTATTGATTTTCTTCTATCCAAAAACTTTTCATCATATCACATCAAGCAAGATTATTGATTTTCTTCTTTTATCCAAAAACTTTTCATCTTATCATATCAAGCAAGATTATTGATTTTCTTCTTCTATCCAAAAGATTTTCATCTTATCACATCAAGCAAGATTATTGATTTTCCTCTTCTATCCAAAAACTTTTTATCTTATCACATCAAGCAAGATTATAGATATCCCTCTTCTAACCAAAAATTTTTCATCTTATCACATCAAGCAAAACTATTGATTTTCAAGTTTTTATCAAAAACTTTTTATCTTATCACATCAAGCAAGATTATTGATTTTCCTCTTCTATCCAAAAACTTTTCATCTTATCACATCAAGCAAGATTATAGATTTTCCTCTTCTATCCAAAAAATTTTCATCTTATCACATCAAGCAAGATTATTGATTTTCCTCTTCTATCCAAAAACTTTCATCTAATCACATCAAGCAAGATTATAGATTTTCCTCTGCTATCCCAAAAATTTTCATCTTATCACATCAAGCAAGATTATTAATTTCCTCTTCTATCCAAAAAATTTTTCATCTTATCACATCAAGCAGGATTATAGATTTTCCTCTTCTATCCAAAATTTTTTTATCTTATCACATCAAGCAAAAATATTGATTTTGCAGTTCTTATCAAAAACTTTTTATCTTATCACATCAAGCAAGATTATAGATTTTCCTCTTCTATCCAAAAAATTTTCATCTTATCACATCAAGCAAGATTATTGATTTTCCTCTTCTATCCAAAAACTTTTCATCTTATCACATCAAGCAAGATTATAGATAATCCTCTTCTATCCAAAAAATTTTCATCTTATCACATCAAGCAAAACTATTGATTTTCAAGTTCTTATCAAAAGCTTTTTATCTCATCGCATCAAGCAAGATTATTGATTTTCGTCTTCCATCCAAAAGCTTTTCATCTTATCACATCAAGCAAGATTATTGATTTTCACTTCTATCCAAAAACTTTACATCTTATCACATCAAGCAAGATTATTGATTTTCCACTTCCATCCAAAAACTTTTTATCTTATCACATCAAGCAAGATTATTGATTTTCCACTTCTATCCAAAAACTTTTCATTTTATCACATCAAGCAAGATTATTGATATTCCTCTTCTGTCCAAAAACTTTTCATCTTATCACATCAAGCAAGATTATTGATTTTCCACTTCCATCCAAAAACTTTTTATCTTATCACATCAAGCAAGATTATTGATTTTGCACTTCTATCCAAAAACTTTTCATCTTATCACATCAAGCAAGATTATTGATTTTCCTCATCTATCCAAAAACTTTTCATCTTATCACATCAAGCAAGATTTTAGATATTCCTCTTCTATCCAAAAAATTTTCATCTTATCACATCAAGCAAAACTATTGATTTTCAAGTTCTTATCAAAAGCTTTTTATCTCATCACATCAAGCAAGATTATTGATTTTCCACTTCTATCCAAAAACGTTTCATCTTATCACATCAAGCAAGATTATAGATATTCCTCTTCTATCCAAAAAATTTTCATCTTATCACATCAAGCAAAACTATTGATTTTCAAGTTCTTATCAAAAACTTTTTATCTTATCACATCAAGCAAGATTATTGATTCTCTTCTTCTATCCAAAAACTTTTCATCTTATCACATCAAGCAAGATTATTGATTTTCCACTTCTATCCAAAAACTTTTCATCTTATCACATCAAGCAAGATTATTGATATTCCTCTTCTGTACAAAAACTTCTCATCTTATTACATCAAGCAAGATAATTGATTTTCTTCTTCTATCCAAAATCTTTTCATCTTATCACATCAAGCAAGATTATTGATTTTCTTCTTCTATCCAAAAACTTTGCATCTTATCACATCAAGCAAGATTATTGATTTTCTTCTTGTATACAAAATCTTTTCACCTGATCACGTCAAGCAAGATTATTGATTTTCCACTTCTATTCAAAAACCTTTCATCTTATCACATCAAGCAAGATTATTGATTTTCTTCTTGTATCCAAAATCTTTTCATGTTATCACATCAAGCAAGATTATAGATTTTCCTCTTCTGTCCAAAAACTTTTCATCTTATCACATCAAGCAAGATATTTGATTTTCTTCTTCTATCCAAAAACTTTTCAACTTATCACATCAAGCAAGATTATAGATTTTCCTCTTCTGTCCAAAAACTTTTCATCTTATCACATCAAGCAAGATTATTGATTTTCTTCTTGTATACAAAATCTTTTCATGTTATCAAATCAAGCAAGATTATAGATTTTCCTCTTCCATCCAAAAAATTTTCATCTCATCACATCAAGCACAATTATTCATTTTCCACTTCTATCCAAAAGATTTCATCTTATCACATCCAACAAGATTATTGATTTTCCTCTTCTATCCAAAAACTTTCATCTTGACACATAAAGAAGATTATTGATTTTCCACTTCTATCCAGAAACTTTTCATCTTATCACATCAAGCAAGATTATTGATTTTCTTCTTCTATCCAAAAAATAATCATATTATCACATCAAGCAAGATTATATATTTTCTTCTTTTATCCAAAAACTTTTTATCTTATCACAGCAAGCAAGATTAATGATTTTCTTCTTCTATCCAAAAACTTTTCATCTTATCACATCAAGCAATATTATTGATTTTCTTCTTCTATCCAAAAACTTTTTATCTTAACACATCAAGCAAGATTATAGATTTTCCTCTTCTATCCAAAAAATTTTCATCTTATCACATCAAGGAGGATTATTGATTTTCCTCTTCTATCCAAAAACTTTTCATCTTATCACATCAAGCAAGATTATAGATAATCCTCTTCTATCCAAAAAATTTTCATCTTATCGCATCAAGCAAAACTATTGATTTTCAAGTTCTTATCAAAAGCTTTTTATCTCATCACATCAAGCAAGATTATTGATTTTCGTCTTCTATCCAAAAGCTTTTCATCTTATCACATCAAGCAAGATTATTGATTTTCACTTCTAATCAAAAACTTTACATCTTATCACATCAAGCAAGATTATTGATTTTCCACTTGCATCCAAAAACTTTTTATCTTATCACATCAAGCAAGATTATTGATTTTCCACTTCTATCCAAAAACTTTTCATCTTATCACATCAAGCAAAATTATTGATATTCCTCTTCTGTTCAAAAACTTTTCATCTTATCACATCAAGCAAGTTAAATTATTTTCTTCTTCTATCCAAAATCTTTTCATCTTATCACATCAAGCAAGATTATTGATATTCCTCTTCTGTCCAAAAACTTTGCATCTTATCACATAAAGCAAGATAATAGATTTTCTTCTTCTTTCTAAAAACTTTTCAACTTATCACATCAAGCAAGATTATTGATTTTCCACTTCTATTCAAAAACCTTTCATCTTATCACATCAAGCAAGATTATTGATTTTCTTCTTGTATACAAAATCTTTTCATGTTATCACATCAAGCAAGATTATAGATTTTCCTCTTCTATCCCAAAAATTTTCATCTCATCACATCAAGCAAGATTATTCATTTTCCACTTGTATCCAAAAAATTTCATCTTATCACATCAAGCAAGATTATTGATTTTCCTCTTCTATCCAAAAACTTTCATCTTGACACATAAAGAAGATTATTGATTTTCTTCTTTTATCCAAAAACTTGTTATCTTATCACATCAAGCAAGATTATTGATTTTCTTCTTCTATCCAAAAACTTTTCATCTTATCACATCAAGCAAGAATATTGATTTTCTTCTTCTATCCAAAAGTTTTTTATCTTATCACATCAAGCAAGATTATTGATTTTCATCTTTTATCCAAAAACTTTTCATCTTATCACATCAAGCAAGATTATTGATTTTCATCTTTTATCCAAGAACTTTTCATCTTATCACATTAAGCAAGATTATTGATTTTCTTCTTCTATCCAAAAACTTTCTATCCTATCACATCAGGCAAGATTATTGATTTTCCTCTTCCTTCCAAAAACTTTTCATCTTATCACATCAAGCAAGATAATTGATTTTCTTCCTCTATCCAAAAACTTTTTATCTCATCACATCAAGCAAGATTATTGATTTTCTTCTTTTATGCAAAAACTTTTCATCTTATCACATCAAGCAAGATTGTTGATTTTCTTCTTCTGTCCAAAAAATTTTCATCTTATCACATCAAGCAAGATTATTGATTTTCCTCCTCTATCCAAAAACTTTTCATCTTATCACATCAAGCAAAATTATAGATATTCCTCTTCTATCCAAAAAATTTTCATCTTATCACATCAAGCAAAACTATTGATTTTCAAGTTCTTATCAAAAACTTTTTATCTTATCACATCAAGCAAGGTTATTGATTTTCTTCTTCTATCCAAAAACTTTTCATCTTATCACATCAAGCAAGATTATTGATTTTCACTTCTATCCAAAAACTTTACATCTTATCACATCAAGCAAGATTATTGATTTTCCACTTCCATCCAAAAACTTTTTATCTTATCACGTCAAGCAAGATTATTGATTTTCCACTTCTATCCAAAAACTTTTCATCTTATCATATCAAGCAAGATTATTGATTTTCTTCTTCTATCCAAAATCTTTTCATCTTTTCACATCAAGCAAGATAATTGATTTTCTTCTATCCAAAAACTTTTCATCTTATCACATCAAGCAAGATTATTGATTTTCTTCTTGTATACAAAATCTTTTCACCTTATCACATCAAGCAAGATTATTGATTTTCCACTTCTATCCAAAAACCTTTCATCTTATCACATCAAGCAAGATTATTGATTTTCTTCTTGTATCCAAAATCTTTGCATGTTATCACATCAAGCAAGATTATAGATTTTCCTCTTCTATCCAAAAAATTTTCACCTTATCACATCAAGCAAGATTATTGATTTTCTTCTCCTATCCAAAAAATTTTCATCTTATCACATCAAGCAAGATTATTGATTTTCTCCTTTTATCCAAAAACTTTTCATCTTATCACATCAAGCAAAATTATTGATTTTCATCTTCTATCCAAAAACTTTTTATCTTATCATATCAAGCAAGATTATTGATTTTCTTTGTTTATCCAAAAACTTTTCATCTTATCACATCAAGCAAGATTATTGATGTTCATCTTTTATCCAAAAACTATTCATCATATCACATCAAGCAGGATTATTGATTTTCTTCTTTTATCCAAAAACTTTTCATCTTATCACATGAAGCAAGATTATTGATTTTCTTCTTCTATCCAAAAACTTTTTATCTTATCACATCAAGCAAGACTATTTATTTTCTTCTTTTATCCAAAAACTTTTCATCTTATCACATTAAGCAAGATTATTGATTTTCTTCTTCTATTGAAAAAACTTTTAATCTTATCTCACCAAGCAAGATTATTGATTTTCTTCTTCTATCCATAAACTTTTTATCTTATCACATCAAACAAGATTATTGATTTTCTTCTTTTATCCAAAAACTGTTCATCTTATCACATCAAGCAAGATTATTGATATTCTTCTTCTATCCAAAAACTTTTTCATCTTATCACATCAAGCAAGATTATTGATTTTCTTCTTTTATCCAAGAACCTTTCATCTTATCACATCAAGCAAGATTATTGATATTCTTCTGCTATCCAAAAACTTTTCATCTTATCACATCAAGCAAGATTATTGATTTTCTTCTTTTATCCAAAAACTTTTCATCGTATCACATCAAGCAAGATTATTGATTTTCTTCTTTTATCCAAAAACTTTTCATCCTATCACATCAAGCAGGATTATTGATTTTCTTCTTCTATCCAAAAACTTTTTATCTTATCACATCAAGCAAGATTATTGATTTTCTTCTCCTATCCAAAAAATTTTCATCTTATCACATCAAGCAAGATTATTGATTTTCTCCTTTTATCCAAAAACTTTTCATCTTATCACATCAAGCAAAATTATTGATTTTCTTCTTCTATCCAAAAACTTTTTATCTTATCATATCAAGCAAGATTATTGATTTTCTTTGTTTATCCAAAAACTTTTCATCTTATCACATCAACAAAGATTATTGATGTTCATCTTTTATCCAAAAACTATTCATCATATCACATCAAGCAGGATTATTGATTTTCTTCTTTTATCCAAAAACTTTTCATCTTATCACATGAAGCAAGATTATTGATTTTCTTCTTCTATCCAAAAACTTTTTATCTTATCACATCAAGCAAGACTATTTATTTTCTTCTTTTATCCAAAAACTTTTCATCTTATCACATCAAGCAAGATTATTGATTTTCTTCTTCTATTGAAAAAACTTTTAATCTTATCTCACCAAGCAAGATTATTGATTTTCTTCTTCTATCCATAAACTTTTTATCTTATCACATCAAACAAGATTATTGATTTTCTTCTTTTATCCAAAAACTGTTCATCTTATCACATCAAGCAAGATTATTGATATTCTTCTTCTATCCAAAAACTTTTTCATCTTATCACATCAAGCAAGATTATTGATTTTCTTCTTTTATCCAAAAACTTTTCATCGTATCACATCAAGCAAGATTATTGATTTTCTTCTTTTATCCAAAAACTTTTCATCCTATCACATCAAGCAGGATTATTGATTTTCTTCTTCTATCCAAAAACTTTTTATCTTATCACATCAAGCAAGACTATTGGTTTTCTTCTTTTATCCAAAAACTTTTCATCTTATCACGTCAAGCAAGATTATTGATATTCTTCTTCTATCCAAAATTTTTTCATCTTATCACATCAATCAAGATTATTGATATTCTTCTTCTATCGAAAAACTTTTTATCTTATCACATCAAGCAAGATTATTGATATTCTTCTTCTATCCATAAACTTTTTATCTTATCACATCAAGCAAGATTATTGATTTTCTTCTCTTATCCAAAAACTTTTTATCTTATCACATCAAGCAAGATTACTGATTTTCTTCTTTTATCCAAAAACTTTTTATCTCATCACATCAAGCAAGATTATTGATTTTCTTCTTTTATAAAAAAACTTTTCATCTTATCGCATCAAGCAAGATTATTGATATTCTTCTTCTATCCAAAAATTTTTCATCTTATAACATCAAGCAAGATTATTGATTTTCCACTTCTATCCAAAAACTTTTCATGTTATCACATCAAGCAAGATTATAGATTTTCCTCTTCTATCATAAAAATTTTCATCTCATCACATCAAGCAAGATTATTCATTTTCCACTTCTATCCAACAAATTTCATCTTATCACATCAAGCAAGATTATTGATTTTCCTCTTCTATCCAAAAACTTTCATCTTGACGCATAATGAAGATTATTGATTTTCTTCTTTTATCCAAAAACTTGTTATCTTATCACATCAAGCAAGAATATTAATTTTCTTCATCTATCCAAAAACTTTTTATCTTATCACATCAAGCAAGATTATTGATTTTCACCTTTTATCCAAAAACTTTTCATCTTATCACATCAAGCAAGATTATTGATTTTCTTCTTCTATCCAAAAACTTTCTATCTTATCACATCAGGCAAGATTATTGATTTTCCTCTTCCTTCCAAAAAATTTTCATCTTATCACATCAAGCAAGATATGATTTTCTTCTTCTATCCAAAAACTTTTTATCTCATCACATCAAGCAAGATTATTGATTTTCTTCTTTTATGCAAAAACTTTTCATCTTATCACATCAAGCAAGATTATTGATTTTCTTCTTCTATCCAAAAAATTTTCATCTTATCACATCAAGCAAGATTATTGATTTTCCTCTTCTATCCAAAAACTTTTCATCTTATCACATCAAGCAAAATTATAGATATTCCTCTTCTATCCAAAAAATTTTCATCTTATCACATCAAGCAAAACTATTGATTTTCAAGTTCTTATCAAAAACTTTTTATCTTATCACATCAAGCAAGATTATTGATTTTTTTCTTTTATCCAAAATCTTTTCATCTTATCACATCAAGCAAGATAATTGATTTTCTTCTTCTATCCAAATACTTTTCATCTTATCACATCAAGCAAGATTATTGATTTTCTTCTTCTATCCAAAAACTTTATATCTTATCACATCAAGCAAGATTATTGATTTTCTTCTTTTATCCAAAAACTTTTCATCTTATCACATCAAGCAAGATTATTGATTTTCTTCTTCTATCCAAAAACATTTTATCTTATCACATCAGGCAAGATTATTGATTTTCCTCTTCCTTCCAAAAACTTTTCATCTTATCACATCAAGCAAGATTATTGATGTTCTTCTTCTATTCAAAAACTTTTCATCATATCACATCAAGCAAGATTATTGATTTTCTTCTTTTATCCAAAAACATTTCGTCTTATCACATCAAGCAAGATTATTGATTTTCTTCTTCTATCCAAAAAATTTTCATTTTATCACATCAAGCAAGATTATTGATTTTCCACTTCTATCCAAAAACTTTTCATCTTATCACATCAAGCAAGATTATAGATATTCCTCTTCTATCCAAAAAATTTTCATCTTATCACATCAAGCAAAACTATTGATTTTCAAGTTCTTATCAAAAACTTTTTATCTTATCACATCAAGCAAGATTATTGATTTTCTTCTTCTATCCAAAAACTTTTTATGTTATCACATCAAGCAAGATTATTAATTTTCACTTCTATCCAAAAACTTTACATCTTATCACATCAAGCAAGATTATTGAATTTCCACTTCTATCCAAAAACTTTTTAACTTATCACATCAAGCAAGATTACTGATTTTCCACTTCTATCCAAAAACTTTTCATCTTATCACATCAAGCAAGATTATTGATATTCCTCTTCTGTACAACAACTTCTCATCTTATTACATCAAGCAAGATAATTTATTTTCTTCTTCTATCCAAAATCTTTTCATCTTATCACATCAAGCAAGATAATTGATTGTCTTCTTCTATCCAAAAACTTTTCATCTTATCACACCAAGCAAGATTATTGATTTTCTTCTCGTATACAAAATCTTTTCACCTTATCACGTCAAGCAAGATTATTGATTTTCCACTTCTATTCAAAAACCTTTCATCTTATCACATCAAGCAAGATTATTGATTTTCTTCTTGTATCCAAAATCTTTTCATGTTATCACATCAAGCAAGATTATAGATTTTCCTCTTCTATCCAAAAAATTTTCATCTTATCACATCAAGCAAGATCATTGATATTCCTCTTCTGTCCAAAAACTTTTCATGTTATCACATCAAGCAAGATAATTGATTTTCTTCTTCTATCCAAAAACTTTTCAACTTATCACATCAAGCAAGATTATTGATTTTCCACTTCTATCCAAAAACCTTTCATCTTATCACATCAAGCAAGATTATTGATTTTCTTCTTGTATACAAAATCTTTTCATGTTATCAAATCAAGCAAGATTATAGATTTTCCTCTTCTATCCAAAAAATTTTCATCTCATCACATCAAGCACAATTATTCATTTTCCACTTCTATCCAAAAGATTTCATCTTATCACATCAAGCAAGTTTATTGATTTTCCTCTTCTATCCAAAAACTTTCATCATGACACATAAAGAAGATTATTGATTTTCCACTTCTATCCAGAAACTTTTCATCTTATCACATCAAGCAAGATTATTGATTTTCTTCTTCTATCCAAAAAATAATCATCTTATCACATCAAGCAAGATTATTGATTTTCTTCTTTTATCCAAAAACTTTTTATCTTATCACAGCAAGCAAGATTATTGATTTTCTTCTTCTATCCAAAAACTTTTCATCTTATCACATCAAGCAAGATTATTGATTTTCTTCTTCTGTCCAAAAACTTTTTATCTTAACACATCAAGCAAGATTATTGATTTTCATCTTTTATCCAAAAACTTTTCATCTTATCACATCAGGCAAGATTATTGATTTTCCTCTTCCTTCCAAAAACTTTTCATCTTATCACATCAAGCAAGATTATTGATTTTCTTCTATCCAAAAACTTTTCATCATATCACATCAAGCAAGATTTTTGATTTTCTTCTTTTATCCAAAAACTTTTCATCTTATCACATCAAGCAAGATTATTGATTTTCTTCTTCTATCCAAAAAATTTTCATCTTATCACATCAAGCAAGATTATTGATTTTCCTCTTCTATCCAAAAACTTTTCATCTTATCACATCAAGCAAGATTATAGATATTCCTCTTCTATCCAAAAATTTTTCATCTTATCACATCAAACAAAACTATTGATTTTCAAGTTTTTATCAAAAACTTTTTATCTTATCACATCAAGCAAGATTATTGATTTTCCTCTTCTATCCAAAAACTTTTCATCTTATCACATCAAGCAAGATTATAGATTTTCCTCTTCTATCCAAAAAATTTTCATCTTATCACATCAAGCAAGATTATTGATTTTCCTCTTCTATCCAAAAACTTTCATCTAATCACATCAAGCAAGATTATAGATTTTCCTCTGCTATCCCAAAAATTTTCATCTTATCACATCAAGCAAGATTATTGATTTTCCTCTTCTATCCAAAAAATTTTTCATCTTATCACATCAAGCAGGATTATTGATTTTCCTCTTCTATCCAAAAACTTTTCATCTTATCACATCAAGCAAGATTATAGATAATCCTCTTCTATCCAAAAAATTTTCATCTTATCACATCAAGAAAGATTATTGATTTTCCTCTTCTATCCAAAAAATTTTCATCTTATCACATCAAGAAAGATTATTGATTTTCCTCTTCTATCCAAAAACTTTTCATCTTATCACATCAAGCAAGATTATAGATAATCCTCTTCTATCCAAAAAATTTTCATCTTATCACATCAAGCAAAAATATTGATTTTGCAGTTCTTATCAAAAACTTTTTATCTTATCACATCAAGCAAGATTATAGATTTTCCTCTTCTATCCAAAAAATTTTCATCTTATCACATCAAGAAAGATTATTGATTTTCCTCTTCTATCCAAAAATTTTTCATCTTATCACATCAAGCAAGATTATAGATAATCCTCTTCTATCCAAAAAATTTTCATCTTATCACATCAAGCAAAACTATTGATTTTCAAGTTCTTATCAAAAGCTTTTTATCTCATCACATCAAGCAAGATTATTGATTTTCGTCTTCTATCCAAAAGCTTTTCATCTTATCACATCAAGCAAGATTATTGATTTTCACTTCTATCCAAAAACTTTACATCTTATCACATCAAGCAAGATTATTGATTTTCCACTTCCATCCAAAAACTTTTTATCTTATCACATCAAGCAAGATTATTGATTTTCCACTTCTATCCAAAAACTTTTCATTTTATCACATCAAGCAAGATTATTGATATTCCTCTTCTGTCCAAAAACTTATCATCTTATCACATCAAGCAAGATTATTGATTTTCCACTTCCATCCAAAAACTTTTTATCTTATCACATCAAGCAAGATTATTGATTTTCCACTTCTATCCAAAAACTTTTCATCTTATCACATCAAGCAAGATTATTGATTTTCCTCTTCTATCAAAAAACTTTTCATCTTATCACATCAAGCAAGATTTTAGATATTCCTCTTCTATCCAAAAAATTTTCATCTTATCACATCAAGCAAAACTATTGATTTACAAGTTATTATCAAAAGCTTTTTATCTCATCACATCAAGCAAGATTATTGATTTTCCACTTCTATCCAAAAACTTTTCATCTTATCACATCAAGCAAGATTATAGATATTCTTCTTCTGTACAAAACCTTCTCATCTTATTACATCAAGCAAGATAATTGATTTTCTTCTTCTATCCAAAATCTTTTCATCTTATCACATCAAGCAAGATTATTGATTTTCTTCTTCTATCCAAAAACTTTTCATCTTATCACATGAAGCAAGATTATTGATTTTCTTCTTGTATACAAAATCTTTTCACCTGATCACGTCAAGCAAGATTATTGATTTTCCACTTCTATTCAAAAACCTTTCATCCTATCACATCAAGCAAGATTATTGATTTTCTTCTTGTATCCAAAATCTTTTCATGTTATCACATCAAGCAAGATTATAGATTTTCCTCTTCTGTCCAAAAATTTTTCATCTTATCACATCAAGCAAGATAATTGATTTTCTTCTTCTATCCAAAAACTTTTCAACTTATCACATCAAGCAAGATTATAGATTTTCCTCTTCTGTCCAAAAACTTTTCATCTTATCACATCAAGCAAGATTATTGATTTTCTTCTTGTATACAAAATCTTTTCATGTTATCAAATCAAGCAAGATTATAGATTTTCCTCTTCCATCCAAAAAATTTTCATCTCATCACATCAAGCACAATTATTCATTTTCCACTTCTATCCAAAAGATTTCATCTTATCACATCCAGCAAGATTATTGATTTTCCTCTTCTATCCAAAAACTTTCATCTTGACACATAAAGAAGATTATTGATTTTCCACTTCAATCCAGAAACTTTTCATCTTATCACATCAAGCAAGATTATTGATTTTCTTCTTCTATCCAAAAATAATCATCTTATCACATCAAGCAAGATTATATATTTTCTTCTTTTATCCAAAAACTTTTTATCTTATCACAGCAAGCAAGATTAATGATTTTCTTCTTCTATCCAAAAACTTTTCATCTTATCACATCAAGCGATATTATTGATTTTCTTCTTCTATCCAAAAACCTTTAATCTTAACACATCAAGCTAGATTATTGATTTTCATCTTTTATCCAAAAACTTTTCATCTTATCACATCAGGCAAGATTATTGATTTTCCTCTTCTATCCAAAAAATTTTTCATTTATCACATGAAGCAGGATTATAGATTTTCCTCTTCTATCCAAAAAATTTTTATCTTATCACATCAAACAAAAATATTGATTTTGCAGTTCTTATCAAAAACTTTTTATCTTATCACATCAAGCAAGATTATAGATTTTCCTTCTCTATCCAAAAAATTTTCATCTTATCACATCAAGGAGGATTATTGATTTTCCTCTTCTATCCAAAAACTTTTCATCTTATCACATCAAGCAAGATTATAGATAATCGTCTTCTATCTAAAAAATTTTCATCTTATCGCATCAAGCAAAACTATTGATTTTCAAGTTCTTATCAAAAGCTTTTTATCTCATCACATCAAGCAAGATTATTGATTTTCGTCTTCTATCCAAGAGCTTTTCATCTTATCACATCAAGCAAGATTATTGATTTTCACTTCTATCCAAAAACTTTACATCTTATCACATCAAGCAAGATTATTGATTTTCCACTTCCATCCAAAAACTTTTTATCTTATCACATCAAGCAAGATTATTGATTTTCCACTTCTATCCAAAAACTTTTCATCTTATCACATCAAGCAAGATTATTGATTTTCTTCTTCTATCCAAAATCTTTTCATCTTATCACATCAAGCAAGATTATTGATATTCCTCTTCTGTCCAAAAACTTTTCATCTTATCACATAAAGCAAGATTATTGATTTTCTTCTTCTTTCCAAAAACTTTTCAACTTATCACATCAAGCAAGATTATTGATTTTCCACTTCTATTCAAAAACCTTTCATCTTATCACATCAAGCAAGATTATTCATTTTCCACTTGTATCCAAAGAATTTCATCTTATCACATCAAGCAAGATTATTGATTTTCCTCTTCTATCCAAAAACTTTCATCTTGACACATAAAGAAGATTATTGATTTTCTTCTTTTATCCAAAAACTTGTTATCTTATCACATCAAGCAAGATTATTGATTTTCTTCTTCTATCCAAAAACTTTTCATCTTATCACATCAAGCAAGAATATTGATTTTCTTCTTCTATCCAAAAACTTTTTATCTTATCACATCAAGCAAGATTATTGATTTTCATCTTTTATCCAAAAACTTTTCATCTTATCACATCAAGCAAGATTATTGATTTTCATCTTTTATCCAAAAACTTTTCATCTTATCACATCAAGCAAGATTATTGATTTTCTTCTTCTATCCAAAAACTTTCTATCCTATCACATCAGGCAAGATTATTGATTTTCCTCTTCCTTCCAAAAACTTTTCATCTTATCACATCAAGCAAGATTATTGATTTTCTTCTTCTATCCAAAAACTTTTTATCTCATCACATCAAGCAAGATTATTGATTTTCTTCTTTTATGCAAAAACTTTTCATCTTATCACATCAAGCAAGATTGTTGATTTTCTTCTTCTATCCAAAAAATTTTCATCTTATCACATCAAGCAAGATTATTGATTTTCCTACTCTATCCAAAAACTTTTCATCTTATCACATCAAGCAAAATTATAGATATTCCTCTTCTATCCAAAAAATTTTCATCTTATCACATCAAGCAAAACTATTGATTTTCAAGTTCTTATCAAAAACTTTTTATCTTATCACATCAAGCAAGATTATTGATTTTCTTCTATCCAAAAACTTTTCATCTTATCACATCAAGCAAGATTATTGATTTTCACTTCTATCCAAAAACTTTACATCTTATCACATCAAGCAAGATTATTGATTTTCCACTTCCATCCAAAAACTTTTTATCTTATCACGTCAAGCAAGATTATTGATTTTCCACTTCTATCCAAAAACTTTTCATCTTATCATATCAAGCAAGATTATTGATTTTCTTTTTTTATCCAAAAACTTTTCATCTTATCACATCAATCAAGATAATTGATTTTCTTCTTCTATCCAAAATCTTTTCATCTTTTCACATCAAGCAAGATAATTGATTTTCTCCTTTTATCCAAAAACTTTTCATCTTATCACATCAAGCAAGATAATTGATTTTCTTCTTGTATCCAAAATCTTTGCGTGTTATCACATCAAGCAAGATTATAGATTTTCCCCTTCTATCCAAAAAATATTCACCTTATCACATCAAGCAAGATTATTGATTTTCTTCTCCTATCCAAAAAATTTTCATCTTATCACATCAAGCAAGATTATTGATTTTCTCCTTTTATCCAAAAACTTTTCATCTTATCACATCAAGCAAGATTATTGAATTTCTTCTTCTATCCAAAAACTTTTTATCTTATCATATCAAGCAAGATTATTGATTTTCTTTGTTTCTCCAAAAACTTTTCATCTTATCACATCAAGCAAGATTATTGATTATCATCTTTTATCCAAAAACTTTTCATCATATCACATCAAGCAGGATTATTGATTTTCTTCTTTTATCCAAAAACTTTTCATCTTATCACATGAAGCAAGATTATTGATTTTCTTCTTCTATCCAAAAACTTTTTATCTTATCACATCAAGCAAGACTATTTATTTTCTTCTTTTATCCAAAAACTTTTCATCTTATCACATCAAGCAAGATTATTGATTTTCTTCTTCTATTGAAAAAACTTTTAATCTTATCTCACCAAGCAAGATTATTGATTTTCTTCTTCTATCCATAAACTTTTTATCTTATCACATCAAACAAGATTATTGATTTTCTTCTTTTATCCAAAAACTGTTCATCTTATCACATCAAGCAAGATTATTGATATTCTTCTTCTATCCAAAAACTTTTTCATCTTATCACATCAAGCAAGATTATTGATTTTCTTCTTTTATCCAAAAACCTTTCATCTTATCACATCAAGCAAGATTATTGATATTCTTCTGCTATCCAAAAACTTTTCATCTTATCACATCAAGCAAGATTATTGATTTTCTTCTTTTATCCAAAAACTTTTCATCGTATCACATCAAGCAAGATTATTGATTTTCTTCTTTTATCCAAAAACTTTTCATCCTATCACATCAAGCAGGATTATTGATTTTCTTCTTCTATCCAAAAACTTTTTAACTTATCACATCAAGCAAGACTATTGGTTTTCTTCTTTTATCCAAAAACTTTTCATCTTATCACGTCAAGCAAGATTATTGATTTTCTTCTTTTATAAAAAAACTTTTCATCTTATCACATCAAGCAAGATTATTGATATTCTTCTTCTATCCAAAATTTTTTCATCTTATCACATCAAGCAAGATTATTGATATTCTTCTTCTATCCAAAAACTTTTTATCTTATCACATCAAGCAAGATTATTGATATTCTTCTTCTATCCATAATCTTTTTATCTTATCACATCAAGCAAGATTATTGATTTTCTTCTTTTATCCAAAAACTTTTTATCTTATCACATCAAGCAAGATTACTGATTTTCTTCTTTTATCCAAAAACTTTTTATCTCATCACATCAAGCAAGATTATTGATTTTCTTCTTTTATAAAAAAACTTTTCATCTTATCGCATCAAGCAAGATTATTGATATTCTTCTTCTATCCAAAAAATTTTCATCTTATCACATCAAGCAAGATTATTGATTTTCCACTTCTATCCAAAAACTCATCTTATCACATCAAGCAAAATTATAGATATTCCTCCTCTATCCAAAAACTTTTCATCGTATCGCATCAAGCAAGATTATTGATTTTCACTTCTATCCAAAAATTTACATCTTATCACATCAAGCAAAATTATTGATTTTCCACTTCCATCCAAAAACTTTTTATCTTATCACATCAAGCAAGATTATTGATTTTCCACTTCTATCCAAAAACTTTTCATCTTATCATATCAAGCAAGATTATTGATTTTATTTTTTTATCAAAAAACTTTTTATCTTATCACATCAAGCAAGATAATTGATTTTATTCTTCTATCCAAAATCTTTTCATCTTATCACATCAAGCAAGATAATTGATTTTCTTCTATCCAAAAACTTTTCATCTTATCACAACAAGCAAGATTATTGATTTTCTTCTTGTATACAAAATCTTTTCACCTTATCACATCAAGCAAGATTATTGATTTTCCACTTCTATCCAAAAACCTTTCATCTTATCACATCAAGCAAGATTATTGATTTTCTTCTTGTATCCAAAATCTTTGCATGTTATCACATCAAGCAAGATTATAGATTTTCCTCTTCTATCCAAAAAATTTTCACCTTATCACATCAAGCAAGATTTTTTATTTTCTTCTTCTATCCAAAAAATTTTCATCTTATCACATCAAGCAAGATTATTGATTTTCTCCTTTTATCCAAAAACTTTTCATATTATCACATCAAGCAAGATTATTGATTTTCTTCTTCTATCCAAAATCTTTTTATCTTATCATATCAAGCAAAATTATTGATATTCTTCTGCTATCCAAAAACTTTTCATCTTATCACATCAAGCAAGATTATTGATTATCTTCTTTTATCCAAAAACTTTTCATCATATCACATTAGCAAGATTGTTGATTTTCTTCTTTTATCCAAAAACTTTTCATCCTATCACATGAAGCAAGATTATTGATTTTCTTCTTCTATCCAAAAACTTTTTATCTTATCACATCAAGCAAGACTATTTATTTTCTTCTTTTATCCAAAAACTTTTTATCTTATCACATCAAGCAAGATTATTGACTTTCTTCCTCTATTGAAAAAACTTTTAATCTTATCTCACCAAGCAAGATTATTGATTTTCTTCTTCTATCCATAAACTTTTTATCTTATCACATCAAACAAGATTATTGATTTTCTTCTTTTATACAAAAACTTTTCATCTTATCAAATCAAGCAAGATTATTGATATTCTTCTTCTATCCAAAAACTTTTTCATCTTATCACATCAAGCAAGATTATTGATTTTCTTCCTGTATCCAAAATCTTTTCGTGTTATCACATCAAGCAAGATTATAGATTTTCCTCTTCTATCCAAAAAATTTTCATCTTATCACATCAAGCAAGATCATTGATATTCCTCTTCTGTCCAAAAACTTTTCATCTTATCACATCAAGCAAGATAATTGATTTTCTTCTTCTATCCAAAAACTTTTCAACTTATCACATCAAGCAAGATTATTGATTTTCCACTTCTATCCAAAAACCTTTCATCTTATCACATCAAGCAAGATTATTGATTTTCTTCTTGTGTACGAAATCTTTTCATGTTATCAAATCAAGCAAGATAATAGATTTTCCTCTTCTATCCAAAAAATTTTCATCTCATCACATCAAGCAAAATTATTCATTTTCCACTTCTATCCAAAAAATTTCATCTTATCACATCAAGCAAGATTATTGATTTTCCTCTTCTATCCAAAAACGTTCATTTTGACACATAAAGAAGATTACTGATTTTCCACTTCTATCCAGAAACTTTTCATCTTATCACATCAAGCAAGATTATTGATTTTCTTCTTCTATCCAAAAAATAATCATCTTATCACATCAAGCAAGATTATTGATTTTCTTCTTTTATCCAAAAACTTTTTATCTTATCACAGCAAGCAAGATTATTGATTTTCTTCTTCTATCCATAAACTTTTCATCTTATCACATCAAGCAAGATTATTGATTTTCTTCTTCTATCCAAAAACTTTTTATCTTAACACATCAAGCAAGATTATTGATTTTCATCTTTTATCCAAAAACTTTTCATCTTATCACATCAAGCAAGATTATTGATTTTCTTCTTCTATCCAAAAACTTTTCATCATATCACATCAAGCAAGATTATTGATTTTCTTCTTTTATCCAAAAACATTTCATCTTATCACATCAAGCAAAATTATAGATATTCCTCTTCTATCCAAAAAATTTTCATCGTATCGCATCAAGCAAAACTATTAATTTTCAAGTTCTTAACAAAAACTTTTTATCTTATCACATCAAGCAAGATTATTTATTTTCTTCTTCTATCCAAAAACTTTTCATCTTATCACATCAAGCAAGATTATTGATTTTCACTTCTATCCAAAAATTTACATCTTATCACATCAAGCAAAATTATTGATTTTCCACTTCCATCCAAAAACTTTTTATCTTATCACATCAAGCAAGATAATTGATTTTCCACTTCTATCCAAAAACTTTTCATCTTATCATATCAAGCAAGATTATTGATTTTATTTTTTTATCAAAAAACTTTTTATCTTATCACATCAAGCAAGATAATTGATTTTCTTCTTCTATCCAAAATCTTTTCATCTTATCACATCAAGCAAGATAATTGATTTTCTTCTATCCAAAAACTTTTCATCTTATCACAACAAGCAAGATGATTGATTTTCTTCTTGTATACAAAATCTTTTCACCTTATCACATCAAGCAAGATTATTGATTTTCCACTTCTATCCAAAAACCTTTCATCTTATCACATCAAGCAAGATTATTGATTTTCTTCTTGTATCCAAAATCTTTGCATGTTATCACATCAAGCAAGATTATAGATTTTCCTCTTCTATCCAAAAAATTTTCACCTTATGACATCAAGCAAGATTATTGATTTTCTTCTTCGATCCAAAAAATTTTCATCTTATCACATCAAGCAAGATTATTGATTTTCTCCTTTTATCCAAAAACTTTTCATCTTATCACATCAAGCAAGATTATTGATTTTCTTCTTCTATCCAAAATCTTTTATCTTATCATATCAAGCAAGATTATTGATATTCTTCTGCTATCCAAAAACTTTTCATCTTATCACATCAAGCAAGATTATTGATTATCTTCTTTTATCCAAAAACTTTTCATCATATCACATTAGCAAGATTGTTGATTTTCTTCCTTTATCCAAAAACTTTTCATCTTATCACATGAAGCAAAATTATTGATTTTCTTCTTCTATCCAAAAACTTTTTATCTTATCACATCAAGCAAGACTATTTATTTTCTTCTTTTATCCAAAAACTTTTCATCTTATCACATCAAGCAAGATTATTGATTTTCTTCTTCTATTGAAAAAACTTTTAATCTTATCTCACCAAGCAAGATTATTTATTTTCTTCTTCTATCCATAAACTTTTTATCTTATCACATCAAACAAGATTATTCATTTTCTTCTTTTATACAAAAACTTTTCATCTTATCACATCAAGCAAGATTATTGATATTCTTCTTCTATCCAAAAACTTTTTCATCTTATCACATCAAGCAAGATTATTGATTTTCTTCTTTTATCCAAAAACCTTTCATCTTATCACATCAAGCAAGATTATTGATATTCTTCTGCTATCCAAAAACTTTTCATCTTATCACATCAAGCAAGATTATTGATTTCCTTCTTTTATCCAAAAAACTTTTCATCTTATCAGATCAAGCAAGATTATTGATATTCTTCTTCTATCCATAAACTTTTTATCTTATCACATCAAGCAAGATTATTGATTTTCTTCTTTTATCCAAAAACTTTTTATCTTATCACATCAAGCAAGATTACTGATTTTCTTCTTTTATCCAAAAACTTTTTATCTCATCACATCAAGCAAGATTATTGATTTTCCACTTCTATCCAAAAAATTTTCATCTTATCACATCAAGCAAGATTATTGATTTTCCTCTTCTATCCAAAAACTTTCATTTGGACACATAAAGAAGATTATTGATTTTCCACTTCTTTTAAGAAACTTTTCATCTTATCACACCAAGCAAGATTATTGATTTTCTTCTTCTATCCAAAAAATATTCATCTTATCACATCAAGCAAGATTATTGATTTTCACTTCTATCCAAAAACTTTACATCTTATCACATCAAGCAAGATTATTGATTTTCCACTTCCATCCAAAAACTTTTTATCTTATCACGTCAAGCAAGATTATTGATTTTCCACTTCTATCCAAAAACTTTTCATCTTATCATATCAAGCAAGATTATTGATTTTCTTTTTTTATCCAAAAACTTTTCATCTTATCACATCAATCAAGATAATTGATTTTCTTCTTCTATCCAAAATCTTTTCATCTTTTCACATCAAGCAAGATAATTGATTTTCTTCTATCCAAAAACTTTTCATCTTATCACATCAAGCAAGATTATTGATTTTCTTCTTGTATACAAAATCTTTTCACCTTATCACATCAAGCAAGATTATTGATTTTCCACTTCTATCCAAAAACCTTTCATCTTATCACATCAAGCAAGATTATTGATTTTCTTCTTGTATCCAAAATCTTTGCATGTTATCACATCAAGCAAGATTATAGATTTTCCCCTTCTATCCAAAAAATTTTCACCTTATCACATCAAGCAAGATTATTGATTTTCTTCTCCTATCCAAAAAATTTTCATCTTATCACATCAAGCAAGATTATTGATTTTCTCCTTTTATCCAAAAACTTTTCATCTTATCACATCAAGCAAGATTATTGAATTTCTTCTTCTATCCAAAAACTTTTTATCTTATCATATCAAGCAAGATTATTGATTTTCTTTGTTTATCCAAAAACTTTTCATCTTATCACATCAAGCAAGATTATTGATTATCATCTTTTATCCAAAAACTTTTCATCATATCACATCAAGCAGGATTATTGATTTTCTTCTTTTATCCAAAAACTTTTCATCTTATCACATGAAGCAAGATTATTGATTTTCTTCTTCTATCCAAAAACTTTTTATCTTATCACATCAAGCAAGACTATTTATTTTCTTCTTTTATCCAAAAACTTTTCATCTTATCACATCAAGCAAGATTATTGATTTTCTTCTTCTATTGAAAAAACTTTTAATCTTATCTCACCAAGCAAGATTATTGATTTTCTTCTTCTATCCATAAACTTTTTATCTTATCACATCAAACAAGATTATTGATTTTCTTCTTTTATCCAAAAACTGTTCATCTTATCACATCAAGCAAGATTATTGATATTCTTCTTCTATCCAAAAACTTTTTCATCTTATCACATCAAGCAAGATTATTGATTTTCTTCTTTTATCCAAAAACCTTTCATCTTATCACATCAAGCAAGATTATTGATATTCTTCTGCTATCCAAAAACTTTTCATCTTATCACATCAAGCAAGATTATTGATTTTCTTCTTTTATCCAAAAACTTTTCATCGTATCACATCAAGCAAGATTATTGATTTTCTTCTTTTATCCAAAAACTTTTCATCCTATCACATCAAGCAGGATTATTGATTTTCTTCTTCTATCCAAAAACTTTTTATCTTATCACATCAAGCAAGATTATTGATTTTCTTCTTTTATCCAACAACTTTTTATCTTATCACATCAAGCAAGATTACTGATTTTCTTCTTTTATCCAAAAACTTTTTATCTCATCACATCAAGCAAGATTATTGATTTTCCACTTCTATCCAAAAAATTTTCATCTTATCACATCAAGCAAGATTATTGATTTTCCTCTTCTATCCAAAAACTTTCATTTGGACACATAAAGAAGATTATTGATTTTCCACTTCTTTTAAGAAACTTTTCATCTTATCACACCAAGCAAGATTATTGATTTTCTTCTTCTATCCAAAAAATATTCATCTTATCACATCAAGCAAGATTATTGATTTTCACTTCTATCCAAAAACTTTACATCTTATCACATCAAGCAAGATTATTGATTTTCCACTTCCATCCAAAAACTTTTTATCTTATCACGTCAAGCAAGATTATTGATTTTCCACTTCCATCCAAAAACTTTTTATCTTATCACGTCAAGCAAGATTATTGATTTTCCACTTCTATCCAAAAACTTTTCATCTTATCATATCAAGCAAGATTATTGATTTTCTTTTTTTATCCAAAAACTTTTCATCTTATCACATCAATCAAGATAATTGATTTTCTTCTTCTATCCAAAATCTTTTCATCTTTTCACATCAAGCAAGATAATTGATTTTCTTCTATCCAAAAACTTTTCATCTTATCACATCAAGCAAGATTATTGATTTTCTTCTTGTATACAAAATCTTTTCACCTTATCACATCAAGCAAGATTATTGATTTTCCACTTCTATCCAAAAACCTTTCATCATATCACATCAAGCAAGATTATTGATTTTCTTCTTGTATCCAAAATCTTTGCATGTTATCACATCAAGCAAGATTATAGATTTTCCCCTTCTATCCAAAAAATTTTAACCTTATCACATCAAGCAAGATTATTGATTTTCTTCTCCTATCCAAAAAATTTTCATCTTATCACATCAAGCAAGATTATTGATTTTCTCCTTTTATCCAAAAACTTTTCATCTTATCACATCAAGCAAGAATATTGAATTTCTTCTTCTATCCAAAAACTTTTTATCTTATCATATCAAGCAAGATTATTGATTTTCTTTGTTTATCCAAAAACTTTTCATCTTATCACATCAAGCAAGATTATTGATTATCATCTTTTATCCAAAAACTTTTCATCATATCACATCAAGCAGGATTATTGATTTTCTTCTTTTATCCAAAAACTTTTCATCTTATCACATGAAGCAAGATTATTGATTTTCTTCTTCTATCCAAAAACTTTTTATCTTATCACATCAAGCAAGACTATTTATTTTCTTCTTTTATCCAAAAACTTTTCATCTTATCACATCAAGCAAGATTATTGATTTTCTTCTTCTATTGAAAAAACTTTTAATCTTATCTCACCAAGCAAGATTATTGATTTTCTTCTTCTATCCATAAACTTTTTATCTTATCACATCAAACAAGATTATTGATTTTCTTCTTTTATCCAAAAACTGTTCATCTTATCACATCAAGCAAGATTATTGATTTTCACTTCTATCCAAAAATTTACATCTTATCACATCAAGCGAGATTATTGATTTTCCACTTCCATCCAAAAACTTTTTATCTTATCACATCAAGCAAGATAATTGATTTTCCACTTCTAGCAAAAAACTTTTTATCTTATCACATCAAGCAAGATAATTGATTTTCTTCTTCTATCCAAAATCTTTTCATCTTATCACATCAAGCAAGATAATTGATTTTCTTCTATCCAAAAATTTTTCATCTTATCACAACAAGCAAAATTATTGATTTTCTTCTTGTATACAAAATCTTTTCACCTTATCACATCAAGCAAGATTATTGATTTTCCACTTCTATCCAAAAACCTTTCATCTTATCACATCAAGCAAGATTATTGATTTTCTTCTTGTATCCAAAATCTTTGCATGTTATCACATCAAGCAAGATTATAGATTTTCCTCTTCTATCCAAAAAATTTTCACCTTATGACATCAAGCAAGATTATTGATTTTCTTCTTCTATCCAAAAAATTTTCATCTTATCACATCAAGCAAGATTATTGATTTTCTCCTTTTATCCAAAAACTTTTCATCTTATCACATCAAGCAAGATTATTGATTTTCTTCTTCTATCCAAAATCTTTTTATCTTATCATATCAAGCAAGATTATTGATATTCTTCTGCTATCCAAAAACTTTTCATCTTATCACATCAAGCAAGATTATTGATTATCTTCTTTTATCCAAAAACTTTTCATCATATCACATTAGCAAGATTGTTGATTTTCTTCCTTTATCCAAAAGCTTTTCATCTTATCACATCAAGCAAGATTATTGATTTTCTTCTTCTATTGAAAAAACTTTTAATCTTATCTCACCAAGCAAGATTATTGATTTTCTTCTTCTATCCATAAACTTTTTATCTTATCACATCAAACAAGATTATTCATTTTCTTCTTTTATACAAAAACTTTTCATCTTATCACATCAAGCAAGATTATTGATTTTCTTCTTCTATCCAAAAACTTTTTCATCTTATCACATCAAGCAAGATTATTGATTTTCTTCTTTTATCCAAAAACCTTTCATCTTATCACATCAAGCAAGATTATTGATATTCTTCTGCTATCCAAAAACTTTTCATCTTATCACATCAAGCAAGATTATTGATTTTCTTCTTTTATCCAAAAAACTTTTCATCTTATCAGATCAAGCAAGATTATTGATATTCTTCTTCTATCCATAAACTTTTTATCTTATCACATCAAGCAAGATTATTAATTTTCTTCTTCTATCCAAAAACTTTTCATCTTATCACATCAAGCAAGATTATTAATTTCCTTCTTCTATCCAAAAACTTTTCATCTTATCCCATCAAGCAAGATTATTGATTTTCTTCTTCTATCCAAAAACTTTTCATTTTATCACATCAAGGAAAATTATTCATTTTCTTCTTCTATACAAGAACTTTTCATCTTATCATATCAAGCAAGATTATAATTTTCTTCTCTATCCAAAAACTTTTTATCTTATCACATCAAGCAAGATTATTAATTTCCTTCTTCTATCCAAAAACTTTTCATCTTATCCCATCAAGCAAGATTATTGATTTTCTTCTTCTATCCAAAAACTTTTCATCTTATCACATGAAGCAAGATTATTGATTTTATTCTATTACCCAAAACTTTTTATCTTATCACATCAAGCAAGATTATTGATTTTCTTGTTCTATCCAAAAACTTTTCATCTTATCACATCAAGTATGATTATTGATTTTCCACTTCTATCCAAAAACTTTTCATCTTATCACATCAAGCAAGATTATTGATTTTCTTCTTTTATCCAAAAACTTTTTGTCTTATCACATCAAGCAAGATTATTGATTTTCTTCTTTTATCCCAAAACTTTTTATCTTATCACATCAAGCAAGATTATTGATTTTCTTCTTTTATCTAAAAACTTTTCATCTTATCACATCAAGCACGGTTATTGATTTTCTTCTTTTAACCAAAAACTTTTTATCTTATCACATCAAGCAAGATTATAGATTTTCTTCTTTTATCAAAAAACTTTTCATCCTATCACATCAAGCAAGATTATTTATTTTCTTCTTCAATCCAAAAACTTTTCATCTTATCACATCAAGCAAGATTATTGATTTTCTTCTTCAATCCAAAAACATTTCATCTTATCACATCAAGCAAGATTATTGATATTCTTCTTCAATCCAAAAACTGTTCATCTCATCACATCAAGCAAGAATATTGATTTTCTTCTTCAATCCAAAAACTTTTCATCTTATCACATCTAGCAAGATTATTGATTTTCTTCTTCTATCCAAAAACTTTTCATCTTATCACATCAAGCAAGATTATTGATTTTCCTCTTCTATCCAAAATCTTTTCATCTTATCACATCAAGCAAGATTATAGATTTTCTTCCTGTATCCAAAAACTTTCATCTTGTCACATCAAGCAAAATTATTGATTTTCCCCTTCTATCCAAAAACTTTTCATCTTATCACATCAAGCAAGATTATTGATTCTCCTCTTCTATCCAAAAACTTTTCTTCTTATCACATCAAGCAAGATAATTGATTTTCCTCTTCTATCCAAAAAATTTTCATCTTATCACATCAAGCAAGATTATTGATTTTCCAATTCTATCCAAAAAATTTTTATCTTATCACATCAAGCAAGATTATTGATTTTCCTCTTCTATCCAAAAACTTTCATCTTGACACATAAAGAAGATTATGGATTTTCCACTTATATCCAGAAGCTTTTCATCTTATCACATCAAGCAAGATTAATGATTTTCTTCTTCTATCCAAAAAATATTCATCTTATCACAACAAGCAAGATTATTGATTTTCTTCTTTTATACAAAAACTTTTTATCTTATCACAACAAGCAAGATTATTCATATTCTTCTTCTATCCAAAAGCTTTTCATCTTATCACATCAAGCAAGATTATTGATTTTCTTCTTCTATCCAAAAACTTTTTATCTTATCACATCAAGCAAGATTATTGATTTTCTTCTTTTATACAAAAACTTTTCATCTTATCACATCAAGCAAGATTATTGATTTTCTTCTTCTATCCAAAAACTTTTTATCTTATCAAATCAAGCAGGATTATTGATTTTCTTCTTTTATCCAAAAACCTTTCAACTTATCACAACAAGCAAGATTATTGATTTTCTTCTTTTATCCAAAAACTTTTCATCATATCACATCAAGCAAGACTATTGATTTTCTTCTTTTATCCAAAAACTTTTCATCTTATCACATCAAGCAAGATTATTGATATTCTTCATCTATCCAAAAACTTTTTATTTTATCACATCAAACAAGATTATTGATATTCTTCTTCTATCCATAAACTTTTTATCTTATCACATTAAGCAAGATTATTGATTTTCTTCTTTTATCCAAAAACTTTTTATCTTATCACATCAAGCAAGATTATTGATTTTCTTCTTTTATCCAAAAACTTTTTATCTTATCACATCAAGCAAGATTATTGATTTTCTTCTTTTATCCAAAAACTTTTCATCTTATCACATCAAGCAGGGTTATTGATTTTTTTCTTTTAACCAAAAACTTTTTATCTTATCACATCAAGCAAGATTATAGATTTGCTTCTTTTATCGAAAAACTTTTCATCCTATCACATCAAGCAAGATTATTTATTTTCTTCTTCAATCCAAAAACTTTTCATCTTATCACATCAAGCAAGATTATTGATTTTCTTCTTCAATCCAAAAACATTTCATCTTATCACATCAAGCAAGATTATTGATATTCTTCTTCAATCCAAAAACTGTTCATCTCATCACATCAAGCAAGAATATTGATTTTCTTCTTCAATCCAAAAACTTTTCATCTTATCACATCTAGCAAGATTATTGATTTTCTTCTTCTATCCAAAAACTGTTCATCTTATCACATCAAGCAAGATTATTGATTTTCCTCTTCTATCCAAAATCTTTTCATCTTATCACATCAAGCAAGAATATAGATTTTCTTCCTGTATCCAAAAACTTTCATCTTGTCACATCAAGCAAAATTATTGATTTTCCCCTTCTATCCAAAAACTTTTCATCTTATCACATCAAGCAAGATTATTGATTCTCCTCTTCTATCCAAAATCATTTCAGCTTATCACATCAAGCAAGATAATTGATTTTCCACTTCTTACCAAAAGCTTTTCATCTTATCACTTTAAGCAAGATTATTGATTTTGCACTTCTATCCAAAAACTTTTCTTCTTATCACATCAAGCAAGATAATTGATTTTCCTCTTCTATCCAAAAAATTTTCATCTTATCACATCAAGCAAGATTATTGATTTTCCAATTCTATCCAAAAAATTTTTATCTTATCACATCAAGCAAGATTATTGATTTTCCTCTTCTATCCAAAAACTTTCATCTTGACACATAAAGAAGATTATGGATTTTCCACTTATATCCAGAAGCTTGTCATCTTATCACATCAAGCAAAATTAATGATTTTCTTCTTCTATCCAAAAAATATTCATCTTATCACAACAAGCAAGATTATTGATTTTCTTCTTTTATACAAAAACTTTTTATCTTATCACAACAAGCAAGATTATTCATATTCTTCTTCTATCCAAAAGCTTTTCATCTTATCACATCAAGCAAGATTATTGATTTTCTTCTTCTATCCAAAAACTTTTTATCTTATCACATCAAGCAAGATTATTGATTTTCTTCTTTTATACAAAAACTTTTCATCTTATCCCATCAAGCAAGATTATTGATTTTCTTCTTCTATCCAAAAACTTTTCATCTTATCACATGAAGCAAGATTATTGATTTTATTCTATTACCCAAAACTTTTTATCTTATCACATCAAGCAAGATTATTGATTTTCTTGTTCTATCCAAAAACTTTTCATCTTATCACATCAAGTAAGATTATTGATTTTCCACTTCTATCCAAAAACTTTTCATCTTATCACATCAAGCAAGATTATTGATTTTCTTCTTTTATCCAAAAACTTTTTGTCTTATCACATCAAGCAAGATTATTGATTTTCTTCTTTTATCCCAAAACTTTTTATCTTATCACATCAAGCAAGATTATTGATTTTCTTCTTTTATCCAAAAACTTTTCATCTTATCACATCAAGCAGGGTTATTGATTTTCTTCTTTTAACCAAAAACTTTTTATCTTATCACATCAAGCAAGATTATAGATTTTCTTCTTTTATCGAAAAACTTTTCATCCTATCACATCAAGCAAGATTATTTATTTTCTTCTTCAATCCAAAAACTTTTCATCTTATCACATCAAGCAAGATTATTGATTTTCTTCTTCAATCCAAAAACATTTCATCTTATCACATCAAGCAAGATTATTGATATTCTTCTTCAATCCAAAAACTGTTCATCTCATCACATCAAGCAAGAATATTGATTTTCTTCTTCAATCCAAAAACTTTTCATCTTATCACATCTAGCAAGATTATTGATTTTCTTCTTCTATCCAAAAACTTTTCATCTTATCACATCAAGCAAGATTATTGATTTTCCTCTTCTATCCAAAATCTTTTCATCTTATCACATCAAGCAAGATTATAGATTTTCTTCCTGTATCCAAAAACTTTCATCTTGTCACATCAAGCAAAATTATTGATTTTCTTCTTCTATCCAAAAAATAATCATCTTATCACATCAAGCAAGCTTATTGATTTTCTTCTTTTATCCAAAAACTTTTTATCTTATCACAGCAAGCAAGATTATAGATTTTCCTCTTCTATCCAAAATCTTTTCATCTTATCACATCAAGCAAGTTTATTGATTTTCCTCTTCTATCCAAAAACTTTTCATCTTATCACATCAAGCAAGATTATAGATTTTCCTCTTCTATCCAAAAAATTTTCATCTTATCACATCAAGCAAGATTATTGATTTTCCTCTTCTATCCAAAAACTTTCATCTAATCACATCAAGCAAGATTATAAATTTTCCTCTGCTATCCCAAAAATTTTCATCTTATCACATCAAGCAAGATTATTGATTTTCCTCTTCTATTTAAAAAACTTTTCATCTTATCACATCAAGCAAGATTATAGATATTCCTCTTCTATCCCAAAAATTTTCATCTTATCACATCAAGCAAAACTATTGATTTTCAAGTTCTTATCAAAAGCTTTTTATCTCATCACTTCAAGCAAGATTATTGATTTTCGTCTTCTATCCAAAAGCTTTTCATCTTATCACATCAAGCAAGATTATTGATTTTCACTTCTATCCAAAAACTTTACATCTTATCACATCAAGCAAGATTATTGATTTTCCACTTCCATCCAAAAACTTTTTATCTTATCACATCAAGCAAGATTATTGATTTTCCACTTCTATCCAAAAACTTTTCATCTTATCACATCAAGCAAGATTATTGATATTCCTCTTCTGTCCAAAAACTTTTCATCTTATCACATCAAGCAAGATAATTGATTTTCTTCTTCTATCCAAAATCTTTTCATCTTATCACATCAAGCAAGATTATTGATATTCCTCTTCTGTCCAAAAACTTTTCATCTTATCACATAAAGCAAGATAATTGATTTTCTTCTTCTTTCCAAAAACTTTTCAACTTATCACATCAAGCAAGATTATTGATTTTCCACTTCTATTCAAAAACCTTTCATCTTATCACATCAAGCAAGATTATTGATTTTCTTCTTGTATACAAAATCTTTTCATGTTATCACATCAAGCAAGATTATAGATTTTCCTCTTCTATCCAAGAAATTTTCATCTCATCACATCAAGCAAGATTATTCATTTTCCACTTCTATCCAAAAAATTTCATCTTATCACATCAAGCAAGATTATTGATTTTCCTCTTCTATCCAAAAACTTTCATCTTGACACATAAAGAAGATTATTGATTTTCTTCTTTTATCCAAAAACATGTTATCTTATCACATCAAGCAAGATTATTGATTTTCTTCTTCTATCCAAAAACTTTTCATCTTATCACATCAAGCAAGATTATTGATTTTCATCTTTTATCCAAAAACTTTTGATCTTATCACATCAAGCAAGATTATTGATTTTCTTCTTCTATCCAAAAACTTTTTATCTTATCACATCAGGCAAGATTATTGATTTTCCTCTTCCTTCCAAAAACTTTTCATCTTATCGCATCAAGCAAGATTAATGATTTTCTTCTTCTATCCAAAAACTTTTTATCTCATCACATCAAGCAAGATTATTGATTTTCTTCTTTTATGCAAAAACTTTTCATCTTATCACATCAAGCAAGATTATTGATTTTCCTCTTCTATCCAAAAACTTTTCATCTTATCACATCAAGCAAAATTATAGATATTCCTCTTCTATCCAAAAAATTTTCATATTATCACATCAAGCAAAACTATTGATTTTCAAGTTCTTATCAAAAACTTTTTATCTTATCACATCAAGCAAGATTATTGATTTTCTACTTCTATTCAAAAACTTTTCATCTTATCACGTCAAGCAAGATTATTGATTTTCACTTCTATCCAAAAACTTTTAATCTTATCACATCAAGCAAGATTATTGATTTTCCACTTCTATCCAAAAACTTTTTATCTTATCACGTCAAGCAAGATTATTGATTTTCCAATTCTATCCAAAAACTTTTCATCTTATCATATCAAGCAAGATTATTGATTTTCTTTTTTTATCCAAAAACTTTTCATCTTATCACATCAAGCAAGATAATTGTTTTTCTTCTTCTATCCAAAATCTTTTCATCTTATCACATCAAGCAAGATAATTGATTTCCTTCTATCCAAAAACTTTTCATCTTATCACATCAAGCAAGATTATTGATTTTCTTCTTGTATACAAAATCTTTTCACCTTATCACATCAAGCAAGATTTTTGATTTTCCACTTCTATCCAAAAACCTTTCATCTTATCACATCAAGCAAGATTATTGATTTTCTTCTTGTATCCAAAATCTTTGCATGTTATCACATCAAGCAAGATTATAGATTTTCCTCTTCTATCCAAAAAATGTTCACCTTATCACATCAAGCAAGATTATTGATTTTCTTCTTCTATCCAAAAAATTTTCATCTTATCACATCAAGCAAGATTATTGATTTTCTCCTTTTATCCAAAAACTTTTCATCTTATCACATCAAGCAAGATTATTGATTTTCTTCTTCTATCCAAAAACTTTTTATCTTATCATATCAAGCAAGATTATTGATTTTCTTTTTTTATCCAAAAACTTTTCATCTTATCACATCAAGCAAGATTATTGATTATCTTCTTTTATCCAAAAACTTTTCATCATATCACATCAAGCAAGATTATTGATTTTCTTCTTTTATCCAAAAACATTTCATCTTATCACATGAAGCAAGATTATTGATTTTCTTGTTCTATCCAAAAACTTTTTATCTTATCACATCAAGCAAGACTATTTATTTTCTGCTTTTATCCAAAAACTTTTCATCTTATCACATCAAGCAAGATTATTGATTTTCTTCTTCTATCCAAAAACTTTTTATCTCCTCACATCAAGCAAGATTATTGATTTTCTTTTTTTATGCAAAAACTTTTCATCTTATCACATCAAGCAAGATTATTGATTTTCTTCTTCTATCCAAAAAATTTTCATCTTATCACATCAAGCAAGATTATGGATTTTCCTCTTTTATCCAAAAACTTTTCATCTTATCACATCAAGCTAAATTATAGATATTGCTCTTCTATCCAAAAAATTTTCATCTTATCACATCAAGCAAAACTATTGATTTTCAAGTTCTTAACAAAAACTTTTTATCTTATCACATCAAGCAAGATTATTGATTTTCTTCTTCTATCTAAAAACTTTTCATCTTATCACATCAAGCAAGATTATTGATTTTCACTTCTATCCAAAAATTTACATCTTATCACATCAAGCAAGATTATTGATTTTCCACTTCCATCCAAAAAGTTTTTATCTTATCACATCAAGCAAGATTATTGATTTTCCACTTCTATCCAAAAACTTTTCATCTTATCATATCAAGCAAGATTATTGATTTTCTTTTTTTATCCAAAATCTTTTCATCTTATCACATCAAGCAAGATAATTGATTTTCTTCTTCTATCCAAAATCTTTTCATCTTATCACATCAAGCAAGATAATTGATTTTCTTCTATCCAAAAACTTTTCATCTTATCACATCAAGCAAGATTATTGATTTTCTTCTTGTATACAAAATCTTTTCACCTTATCACATCAAGCAAGATTATTGATTTTCTACTTCTATCCAAAAACCTTTCATCTTATCACATCAAGCAAGATTATTGATTATATTCTTTTATCCAAAAACTTTTCATCATATCACATCAAGCAAGATTATTGATTTTCTTCTTTTATCCAAAAACTTTTCATCTTATCACATGAAGCAAGATTATTGATTTTCATCTTCTATCCAAAAACTTTTTATCTTATCACATCAAGCAAGACTATTTATTTTCTTCTTTTATCCAAAAACTTTTCATCTTATCACATCAAGCAAGATTGTTGATTTTCTTCTTCTATTGAAAAAACTTTTAATCTTATCTCACCAAGGAAGATTATTGATTTTCTTCTTCTATCCAAAAACTTTTTATCTTATCATATCAAGCAAGATTATTGATTTTCTTTTTTTATCCAAAAACTTTTCATCTTATCACATCAAGCAAGAATATTGATTATATTCTTTTATCCAAAAACTTTTCATCATATCACATCAAGCAAGATTATTGATTTTCTTCTTTTATCCAAAAACTTTTCATCTTATCACATGAAGCAAGATTATAGATTTTCATCTTCTATCCAAAAACTTTTTATCTTATCACATCAAGTAAGACTATTTATATTCTTCTTTTATCCAAAAACTTTTCATCTTATCACATCAAGCAAGATTATTGATTTTCTTCTTCTATTGAAAAAACTTTTAATCTTATCTCACCAAGCAAGATTATTGATTTTATTCTTCTATCCATAAACTTTTTATCTTATCACATCAAACAAGATTATTGATTTTCTTCTTTTATCCAAAAACTTTTCATCTTATCACATCAAGCAAGATTATTGATATTCTTCTTCTATCCAAAAACTTTTTCATCTTATCACATCAAGCAAGATTATTGATTTTCTTCTTTTCTCCAAAAACCTTTCATCTTTTCACATCAAGCAAGATTATTGATATTCTTCTGCTATCCAAAAACTTTTCATCTTATCACATCAAGCAAGATTATTGATTATATTCTTTTATCCAAAAACTTTTCATCATATCACATCAAGCAAGATTATTGATTTTCTTCTTTTATCCAAAAACTCTTCATCTTAACACACGAAGCAAGATTATTAATTTTTATCTTCTATCCAAAAACTTTTTATCTTATCACATCAAGCAAGACTATTTATTTTCTTCTTTTATCCAAAAACTTTTCATCTTATCACATCAAGCAAGATTATTGATTTTCTTCTTCTATTGAAAAAACTTTTAATCTTATCTCACCAAGCAAGATTATTGATTTTCTTCTTCTATCCATAAACTTTTTATCTTATCACATCAAGCAAGATAATTGATTTTCTTCTTTTATCCAAAAACCTTTCATCTTATCACATCAAGCAAGATTATTGATATTCTTCTTCTATCCAAAAACTTTTTCATCTTATCACATCAAGCAAGATTATTGATTTTCTTCTTTTATCCAAAAACCTTTCATCTTATCACATCAAGCAAGATTATTGATATTCTTCTGCTATCCAAAAACTTTTCATCTTACCATATCAAGCAAGATTATTGATTTTCTTCTTCTATCCAAAAACTTTTCATCATATCACATCAAGCAAGATTTTTGATTTTCTTCTTTTATCCAAAAACTTTTCATCTTATCACATCAAGCAGAATTATTGATTTTCTTCTTCTATCCAAAAACTTTTTATCTTATCACATCAAGCAAGACTATTGGTTTTCTTCTTTTATCCAAAAACTTTTCATCTTATCACGTCAAGCAAGATTATTGATTTTCTTCTTTTATAAAAAAACTTTTCATCTTATCACATCAAGCAAGATTATTGATATTCTTCTTCTATCCAAAATTTTTTCATCTTATCACATCAAGCAAGATTATTGATATTCTTCTTCTATCCAAAAACTTTTTATCTTATCACATCAAGCAAGATTATTGATATTCTTCTTCTATCCATAAACTTTTTATCTTATCACATCAAGCAAGATTATTGATGATCTTCTTTTATCCAAAAACTTTTTATCTTATCACATCAAGCAAGATTACTATTTTCTTCTTTTATCCAAAAACTTTTTATCTCATCACATCAAGCAAGATTATTGATTTTCCACTTCTATCCAAAAAATTTTCATCTTATCACATCAAGCAAGATTATTGATTTTCCTCTTCTATCCAAAAACTTTCATTTGGACACATAAAGAAGATTATTGATTTTCCACTTCTATTAAGAAACTTTTCATCTTATCACACCAAGCAAGATTATTGATTTTCTTCTTCTATCCAAAAAATATTCATCTTATCACATCAAGCAAGATTATTGATTTTTCTCTTTTATCCAAAATCTTTTCATCTTATCACATCAAGCAAGAAAATTGATATTCTTCTTCTATCCAAATACTTTTCATCTTATCACATCAAGCAAGATTATTGATTTTCTTCTTCTATCCAAAAACTTTATATCTTATCACATCAAGCAAGATTATTGATTTTCTTCTTTTATCAAAAAACTTTTCATCTTATCACATCAAGCAAGATTATTGATTTTCTTCTTCTATCCAAAAACCTTTTATCTTATCACATCAGGCAAGATTATTGATTTTCCTCTTCCTGCCAAAATCTTTTCATCTTATCACATCAAGCAAGATAATTGATTTTCTTCTTCTATCCAAAATCTTTTCATCTTATCACATCAAGCAAGATAATTGATTTTCTTCTATCCAAAAACTTTTCATCTTATCACATCAAGCAAGATTATTGATTTTCTTCTTGTATACCAAATCTTTTCACCTTATCACATCAAGCAAGATTATTGATTTTCTACTTCTATCCAAAAACCTTTCATCTTATCACATCAAGCAAGATTATTGATTTTCTTCTTCTATCCAAAATCTTTGCATGTTATCACATCAAGCAACATTATAGATTTTCCTCTTCTATCCAAAAAATTTTCACCTTAACACATCAAGCAAGATTATAGATTTTCTTCTTCCATCCAAAAAATTTTCATCTTATCACATCAAGCAAGATTATTGATTTTCTCCTTTTATCCAAAAACTTTTCATCTTATCACATCAAGCAAGATTATTGATTTTCTTCTTCTATCCAAAAACTTTTTATCTTATCATATCAAGCAAGATTATTGATTTTCTTTTTTTATCCAAAAACTTTTCATCTTATCACATCAAGCAAGATTATTGATTATATTCTTTTATCCAAAAACTTTTCATCATATCACATCAAGCAAGGTTATTGATTTTCTTCTTTTATCCAAAAACTTTTCAACTTATCACATGAAGCAACATTATTGATTTTCATCTTCTATCCAAAAACTTTTTATCTTATCACATCAAGCAAGACTATTTATTTTCTTCTTTTATCCAAAAACTTTTCATCTTATCACATCAAGCAAGATTGTTGATTTTCTTCTTCTATTGAAAAAACTTTTAATCTTATCTCACCAAGGAAGATTATTGATTTTCTTCTTCTATCCAAAAACTTTTTATCTTATCATATCAAGCAAGATTATTGATTTTCTTTTTTTATCCAAAAACTTTTCATCTTATCACATCAAGCAAGAATATTGATTATATTCTTTTATCCAAAAACTTTTCATCATATCACATCAAGCAAGATTATTGATTTTCTTCTTTTATCCAAAAACTTTTCATCTTATCACATGAAGCAAGATTATTGATTTTCATCTTCTATCCAAAAACTTTTTATCTTATCACATCAGGCAAGAATATTGATTTTCCTCTTCCTTCCAAAAACTTTTCATCTTATCGCATCAAGCAAGATTAATGATTTTCTTCTTCTATCCAAAAACTTTTTATCTCATCACATCAAGCAAGATTATTGATTTTCTTCTTTTATGCAAAAACTTTTCATCTTATCACATCAAGCAAGATTATTGATTTTCCTCTTCTATCCAAAAACTTTTCATCTTATCACATCAAGCAAAATTATAGATATTCCTCTTCTATCCAAAAAATTTTCATATTAACACATCAAGCAAAACTATTGATTTTCAAGTTCTTATCAAAAACTTTTTATCTTATCACATCAAGCAAGATTATTGATTTTCTACTTCTATCCAAAAACTTTTCATCTTATCACATCAAGCAACATTATAGATTTTCCTCTTCTATCCAAAAACTTTTAATCTTATCACATCAAGCAAGATTATTGATTTTCCAATTCTATCCAAAAACTTTTCATCTTATCATATCAAGCAAGATTATTGATTTTCTTTTTTTATCCAAAAACTTTTCATCTTATCACATCAAGCAAGATAATTGTTTTTCTTCTTCTATCCAAAATCTTTTCATCTTATCACATCAAGCAAGATAATTGATTTTCTTCTATCCAAAAACTTTTCATCTTATCACATCAAGCAAGATTATTGATTTTCTTCTTGTATACAAAATCTTTTCACCTTATCACATCAAGCAAGATTTTTGATTTTCCACTGCTATCCAAAAACCTTTCATCTTATCACATCAAGCAAGATTATTGATTTTCTTCTTGTATCCAAAATCTTTGCATGTTATCACATCAAGCAAGATTATAGATTTTCCTCTTCTATCCAAAAAATGTTCACCTTATCACATCAAGCAAGATTATTGATTTTCTTCTTCTATCCAAAAAATTTTCATCTTATCACATCAAGCAAGATTATTGATTTTCTCCTTTTATCCAAAAACTTTTCATCTTATCACATCAAGCAAGATTATTGATTTTCTTCTTCTATCCAAAAACTTTTTATCTTATCATATCAAGCAAGATTATTGATTTTCTTTTTTTATCCAAAAACTTTTCATCTTATCACATCAAGCAAGATTATTGATTATCTTCTTTTATCCAAAAACTTTTCATCATATCACATCAAGCAAGATTATTGATTTTCTTCTTTTATCCAAAAACATTTCATCTTATCACATGAAGCAAGATTATTGATTTTCTTGTTCTATCCAAAAACTTTTTATCTTATCACATCAAGCAAGACTATTTATTTTCTTCTTTTATCCAAAAACTTTTCATCTTATCACATCAAGCAAGATTATTGATTTTCTTCTTCTATCCAAAAACTTTTTATCTCCTCACATCAAGCAAGATTATTGATTTTCTTTTTTTATGCAAAAACTTTTCATCTTATCACATCAAGCAAGATTATTGATTTTCTTCTTCTATCCAAAAAATTTTCATCTTATCACATCAAGCAAGATTATGGATTTTCCTCTTTTATCCAAAAACTTTTCATCTTATCACATCAAGCTAAATTATAGATATTCCTCTTCTATCCAAAAAATTTTCATCTTATCACATCAAGCAAAACTATTGATTTTCAAGTTCTTAACAAAAACTTTTTATCTTATCACATCAAGCAAGATTATTGATTTTCTTCTTCTATCTAAAAACTTTTCATCTTATCACATCAAGCAAGATTATTGATTTTCACTTCTATCCAAAAATTTACATCTTATCACATCAAGCAAGATTATTGATTTTCCACTTCCATCCAAAAACTTTTTATCTTATCACATCAAGCAAGATTATTGATTTTCCACTTCTATCCAAAAACTTTTCATCTTATCATATCAAGCAAGATTATTGATTTTCTTTTTTTATCCAAAATCTTTTCATCTTATCACATCAAGCAAGATAATTGATTTTCTTCTTCTATCCAAAATCTTTTCATCTTATCACATCAAGCAAGATAATTGATTTTCTTCTATCCAAAAACTTTTCATCTTATCACATCAAGCAAGATTATTGATTTTCTTCTTGTATACAAAATCTTTTCACCTTATCACATCAAGCAAGATTATTGATTTTCTACTTCTATCCAAAAACCTTTCATCTTATCACATCAAGCAAGATTATTGATTATATTCTTTAATCCAAAAACTTTTCATCATATCACATCAAGCAAGATTATTGATTTTCTTCTTTTATCCAAAAACTTTTCATCTTATCACATGAAGCAAGATTATTGATTTTCATCTTCTATCCAAAAACTTTTTATCTTATCACATCAAGCAAGACTATTTATTTTCTTCTTTTATCCAAAAACTTTTCATCTTATCACATCAAGCAAGATTGTTGATTTTCTTCTTCTATTGAAAAAACTTTTAATCTTATCTCACCAAGGAAGATTATTGATTTTCTTCTTCTATCCAAAAACTGTTTATCTTATCATATCAAGCAAGATTATTGATTTTCTTTTTTTATCCAAAAACTTTTCATCTTATCACATCAAGCAAGAATATTGATTATATTCTTTTATCCAAAAACTTTTCATCATATCACATCAAGCAAGATTATTGATTTTCTTCTTTTATCCAAAAACTTTTCATCTTATCACATGAAGCAAGATTATTGATTTTCATCTTCTAACCAAAAACTTTTTATCTTATCACATCAAGTAAGACTATTTATATTCTTCTTTTATCCAAAAACTTTTCATCTTATCACATCAAGCAAGATTATTGATTTTCTTCTTCTATTGAAAAAACTTTTAATCTTATCTCACCAAGCAAGATTATTGATTTTCTTCTTCTATCCATAAACTTTTTATCTTATCACATCAAACAAGATTATTGATTTTCTTCTTTTATCCAAAAACTTTTCATCTTATCACATCAAGCAAGATTATTGATATTCTTCTGCTATCCAAAAACTTTTCATCTTATCACATCAAGCAAGATTATTGATTATATTCTTTTATCCAAAAACTTTTCATCATATCACATCAAGCAAGATTATTGATTTTCTTCTTTTATCCAAAAACTTTTCATCTTATCACACGAAGCAAGATTATTGTTTTTTATCTTCTATCCAAAAACTTTTTATCTTATCACATCAAGCAAGACTATTTATTTTCTTCTTTTATCCAAAAACTTTTCATCTTATCACATCAAGCAAGATTATTGATTTTCTTCTTCTATTGAAAAAACTTTTAATCTTATCTCACCAAGCAAGATTATTGATTTTCTTCTTCTATCCATAAACTTTTTATCTTATCACATCAAGCAAGATAATTGATTTTCTTCTTTTATCCAAAAACTTTTCATCTTATCACATCAAGCAAGATTATTGATATTCTTCTTCTATCCAAAAACTTTTTCATCTTATCACATCAAGCAAGATTATTGATTTTCTTCTTTTATCCAAAAACCTTTCATCTTATCACATCAAGCAAGATTATTGATATTCTTCTGCTATCCAAAAACTTTTCATCTTATCACATCAAGCAAGATTATTGATTTTCTTCTTCTATCCAAAAACTTTTCATCATATCACATCAAGCAAGATTTTTGATTTTCTTCTTTTATCAAAAAACTTTTCATCTTATCACATCAAGCAGAATTATTGATTTTCTTCTTCTATCCAAAAACTTTTTATCTTATCACATCAAGCAAGACTATTGGTTTTCTTCTTTTATCCAAAAACTTTTCATCTTATCACGTCAAGCAAGATTATTGATTTTCTTCTTTTATAAAAAAACTTTTCATCTTATCACATCAAGCAAGATTACTGATATTCTTCTTCTATCCAAAATTTTTCATCTTATCACATCAAGCAAGATTATTGATATTCTTCTTCTATCCAAAAACCTTTTATCTTATCACATCAAGCAAGATTATTGATATTCTTCTTCTATCCATAAACTTTTTATCTTATCACATCAAGCAAGATTATTGATGATCTTCTTTTATCCAAAAACTTTTTATCTTATCACATCAAGCAAGATTACTATTTTCTTCTTTTATCCAAAAACTTTTTATCTCATCACATCAAGCAAGATTATTGATTTTCCACTTCAATCCAAAAAATTTTCATCTTATCACATCAAGCAAGATTATTGATTTTCCTCTTCTATCCAAAAACTTTCATTTGGACACATAAAGAAGATTATTGATTTCCACTTCTATTAAGAAACTTTTCATCTTATCACACCAAGCAAGATTATTGATTTTCTTCTTCTATCCAAAAAATATTCATCTTATCACATCAAGCAAGATTATTGATTTTTCTCTTTTATCCAAAATCTTTTCATCTTATCACATCAAGCAAGAAAATTGATATTCTTCTTCTATCCAAGTACTTTTCATCTTATTACATCAAGCAAGATTATTGATTTTCTTCTTCTATCCAAAAACTTTATATCTTATCACATCAAGCAAGATTATTGATTTTCTTCTTTTATCAAAAAACTTTTCATCTTATCACATCAAGCAAGATTATTGATTTTCTTCTTCTATCCAAAAACCTTTTATCTTATCACATCAGGCAAGATTATTGATTTTCCTCTTCCTGCCAAAATCTTTTCATCTTATCACATCAAGCAAGATAATTGATTTTCTTCTTCTATCCAAAATCTTTTCATCTTATCACATCAAGCAAGATAATTGATTTTCTTCTATCCAAAAACTTTTCATCTTATCACATCAAGCAAGATTATTGATTTTCTTCTTGTATACAAAATCTTTTCACCTTATCACATCAAGCAAGATTATTGATTTTCTACTTCTATCCAAAAACCTTTCATCTTATCACATCAAGCAAGATTATTGATTTTCTTCTTCTATCCAAAATCTTTGCATGTTATCACATCAAGCAACATTATAGATTTTCCTCTTCTATCCAAAAAATTTTCACCTTATCACATCAAGCAAGATTATAGATTTTCTTCTTCTATCCAAAAAATTTTCATCTTATCACATCAAGCAAAATTATTGATTTTCTCCTTTTATCCAAAAACTTTTCATCTTATCACATCAAGCAAGATTATTGATTTTCTTCTTCTATCCAAAAACTTTTTATCTTATCATATCAAGCAAGATTATTGATTTTCTTTTTTTTATCCAAAAACTTTTCATCTTATCACATCAAGCAAGATTATTGATTATATTCTTTTATCCAAAAACTTTTCATCATATCACATCAAGCAAGGTTATTGATTTTCTTCTTTTATCCAAAAACTTTTCATCTTATCACATGAAGCAACATTATTGATTTTCATCTTCTATCCAAAAACTTTTTATCTTATCACATCAAGCAAGACTATTTATTTTCTTCTTTTATCCAAAAACTTTTCATCTTATCACATCAAGCAAGATTGTTGATTTTCTTCTTCTATTGAAAAAACTTTTAATCTTATCTCACCAAGGAAGATTATTGATTTTCTCCTTCTATCCAAAAACTTTTTATCTTATCATATCAAGCAAGATTATTGATTTTCTTGTTTTATCCAAAAACTTTTCATCTTATCACATCAAGCAAGAATATTGATTATATTCTTTTATCCAAAAACTTTTCATCATATCACATCAAGCAAGATTATTGATTTTCTTCTTTTATCCAAAAACTTTTCATCTTATCACATGAAGCAAGATTATTGATTTTCATCTTCTATCCAAAAACTTTTTATCTTATCACATCAAGCAAGACTATTTATTTTCTTCTTTTATCCAAAAACTTTTCATCTTATCACATCAAGCAAGATTATTGATTTTCTTCTTCTATTGAAAAAAAACTTTTAATCTTATCTCACCAAGCAAGATTATTGATTTTCTTCTTCTATCCATAAACTTTTTATCTTATCACATCAAACAAGATTATTGATTTTCTTCTTTTATCCAAAAACTTTTCATCTTATCACATCAAGCAAGATTATTGATATTCTTCTTCTATCCAAAAACTTTTTCATCTTATCACATCAAGCAAGATTATTGATTTTCTTCTTTTATCCAAAAACCTTTCATCTTATCACATCAAGCAAGAATATTGATATTCTTCTGCTATCCAAAAACTTTTCATCTTATCACATCAAGCAAGATTATTGATTATATTCTTTTATCCAAAAACTTTTCATCATATCACATCAAGCAAGATTATTGATTTTCTTCTTTTATCCAAAAACTTTTCACCTTATCCCATGAAGCAAGATTATTGATTTTCATCTTCTATCCAAAAACTTTTTATCTTATCACATCAAGCAAGACTATTTATTTTCTACTTTTATCCAAAAACTTTTCATCTTATCACATCAAGCAAGATTATTGATTTTCTTCTTCTATTGAAAAAACTTTTAATCTTATCTCACCAAGCAAGATTATTGATTTTCTTCTTCTATCCATAAACTTTTTATCTTATCACATCAAGCAAGATAATTGATTTTCTTCTTTTATCCAAAAACTTTTCATCTTATCACATCAAGCAAGATTATTGATTTTCTTCTTTTATCCAAAAACCTTTCATCTTATCACATCAAGCAAGATTATTGATATTCTTCTGCTCTCCAAAAACTTTTCATCTTATCACATCAAGCAAGAATATTGATTTTCTTCTTCTATCCAAAAACTTTTCATCATATCACATCAAGCAAGATTTTTGATTTTCTTCTTTTATCCAAAAACTTTTCATCTTATCACATCAAGCAGAATTACTGATTTTCTTCTTCTATCCAAAAACTTTTTATCTTATCACATCAAGCAAGACTATTGGTTTTCTTCTTTTATCCAAAAACTTTTCATCTTATCACGTCAAGCAAGATTATTGATTTTCTTCTTTTATAAAAAAACTTTTCATCTTATCACATCAAGCAAGATTATTGATATTCTCCTTCTATCCAAAATTTTTCATCTTATCACATCAAGCAAGATTATTGATTTTCACTTCTATCCAAAAATTTACATCTTATCACATCAAGCAAGATTATTGATTTTCCACTTCCATCCAAAAACTTTTTATCTTATCACATCAAGCAAGATTATTGATTTTCCACTTCTATCCAAAAACTTTTCATCTTATCATATCAAGCAAGATTATTGATTTTCTTTTTTTATCCAAAATCTTTTCATCTTATCACATCAAGCAAGATAATTGATTTTCTTCTTCTATCCAAAATCTTTTCATCTTATCACATCAAGCAAGATAATTGATTTTCTTCTATCCAAAAACTTTTCATCTTATCACATCAAGCAAGATTATTGATTTTCTTCTTGTATACAAAATCTTTTCACCTTATCACATCAAGCAAGATTATTGATTTTCTACTTCTATCCAAAAACCTTTCATCTTATCACATCAAGCAAGATTATTGATTATATTCTTTAATCCAAAAACTTTTCATCATATCACATCAAGCAAGATTATTGATTTTCTTCTTTTATCCAAAAACTTTTCATCTTATCACATGAAGCAAGATTATTGATTTTCATCTTCTATCCAAAAACTTTTTATCTTATCACATCAAGCAAGACTATTTATTTTCTTCTTTTATCCAAAAACTTTTCATCTTATCACATCAAGCAAGATTGTTGATTTTCTTCTTCTATTGAAAAAACTTTTAATCTTATCTCACCAAGGAAGATTATTGATTTTCTTCTTCTATCCAAAAACTGTTTATCTTATCATATCAAGCAAGATTATTGATTTTCTTTTTTTATCCAAAAACTTTTCATCTTATCACATCAAGCAAGAATATTGATTATATTCTTTTATCCAAAAACTTTTCATCATATCACATCAAGCAAGATTATTGATTTTCTTCTTTTATCCAAAAACTTTTCATCTTATCACATGAAGCAAGATTATTGATTTTCATCTTCTAACCAAAAACTTTTTATCTTATCACATCAAGTAAGACTATTTATATTCTTCTTTTATCCAAAAACTTTTCATCTTATCACATCAAGCAAGATTATTGATTTTCTTCTTCTATTGAAAAAACTTTTAATCTTATCTCACCAAGCAAGATTATTGATTTTCTTCTTCTATCCATAAACTTTTTATCTTATCACATCAAACAAGATTATTGATTTTCTTCTTTTATCCAAAAACTTTTCATCTTATCACATCAAGCAAGATTATTGATATTCTTCTGCTATCCAAAAACTTTTCATCTTATCACATCAAGCAAGATTATTGATTATATTCTTTTATCCAAAAACTTTTCATCATATCACATCAAGCAAGATTATTGATTTTCTTCTTTTATCCAAAAACTTTTCATCTTATCACACGAAGCAAGATTATTGATTTTTATCTTCTATCCAAAAACTTTTTATCTTATCACATCAAGCAAGACTATTTATTTTCTTCTTTTATCCAAAAACTTTTCATCTTATCACATCAAGCAAGATTATTGATTTTCTTCTTCTATTGAAAAAACTTTTAATCCTATCTCACCAAGCAAGATTATTGATTTTCTTCTTCTATCCATAAACTTTTTATCTTATCACATCAAGCAAGATAATTGATTTTCTTCTTTTATCCAAAAACTTTTCATCTTATCACATCAAGCAAGATTATTGATATTCTTCTTCTATCCAAAAACTTTTTCATCTTATCACATCAAGCAAGATTATTGATTTTCTTCTTTTATCCAAAAACCTTTCATCTTATCACATCAAGCAAGATTATTGATATTCTTCTGCTATCCAAAAACTTTTCATCTTATCACATCAAGCAAGATTATTGATTTTCTTCTTCTATCCAAAAACTTTTCATCATATCACATCAAGCAAGATTTTTGATTTTCTTCTTTTATCAAAAAACTTTTCATCTTATCACATCAAGCAGAATTATTGATTTTCTTCTTCTATCCAAAAACTTTTTATCTTATCACATCAAGCAAGACTATTGGTTTTCTTCTTTTATCCAAAAACTTTTCATCTTATCACGTCAAGCAAGATTATTGATTTTCTTCTTTTATAAAAAAACTTTTCATCTTATCACATCAAGCAAGATTATTGATATTCTTCTTCTATCCAAAATTTTTCATCTTATCACATCAAGCAAGATTATTGATATTCTTCTTCTATCCAAAAACTTTTTATCTTATCACATCAAGCAAGATTATTGATATTCTTCTTCTATCCATAAACTTTTTATCTTATCACATCAAGCAAGATTATTGATGATCTTCTTTTATCCAAAAACTTTTTATCTTATCACATCAAGCAAGATTACTATTTTCTTCTTTTATCCAAAAACTTTTTATCTCATCACATCAAGCAAGATTATTGATTTTCCACTTCAATCCAAAAAATTTTCATCTTATCACATCAAGCAAGATTTTTGATTTTCCTCTTCTATCCAAAAACTTTCATTTGGACACATAAAGAAGATTATTGATTTCCACTTCTATTAAGAAACTTTTCATCTTATCACACCAAGCAAGATTATTGATTTTCTTCTTCTATCCAAAAAATATTCATCTTATCACATCAAGCAAGATTATTGATTTTTCTCTTTTATCCAAAATCTTTTCATCTTATCACATCAAGCAAGAAAATTGATATTCTTCTTCTATCCAAGTACTTTTCATCTTATTACATCAAGCAAGATTATTGATTTTCTTCTTCTATCCAAAAACTTTATATCTTATCACATCAAGCAAGATTATTGATTTTCTTCTTTTATCAAAAAACTTTTCATCTTATCACATCAAGCAAGATTATTGATTTTCTTCTTCTATCCAAAAACCTTTTATCTTATCACATCAGGCAAGATTATTGATTTTCCTCTTCCTGCCAAAATCTTTTCATCTTATCACATCAAGCAAGATAATTGATTTTCTTCTTCTATCCAAAATCTTTTCATCTTATCACATCAAGCAAGATAATTGATTTTCTTCTATCCAAAAACTTTTCATCTTATCACATCAAGCAAGATTATTGATTTTCTTCTTGTATACAAAATCTTTTCACCTTATCACATCAAGCAAGATTATTGATTTTCTACTTCTATCCAAAAACCTTTCATCTTATCACATCAAGCAAGATTATTGATTTTCTTCTTCTATCCAAAATCTTTGCATGTTATCACATCAAGCAACATTATAGATTTTCCTCTTCTATCCAAAAAATTTTCACCTTATCACATCAAGCAAGATTATAGATTTTCTTCTTCTATCCAAAAAATTTTCATCTTATCACATCAAGCAAGATTATTGATTTTCTCCTTTTATCCAAAAACTTTTCATCTTATCACATCAAGCAAGATTATTGATTTTCTTCTTCTATCCAAAAACTTTTTATCTTATCATATCAAGCAAGATTATTGATTTTCTTTTTTTTATCCAAAAACTTTTCATCTTATCACATCAAGCAAGATTATTGATTATATTCTTTTATCCAAAAACTTTTCATCATATCACATCAAGCAAGGTTATTGATTTTCTTCTTTTATCCAAAAACTTTTCATCTTATCACATGAAGCAACATTATTGATTTTCATCTTCTATCCAAAAACTTTTTATCTTATCACATCAAGCAAGACTATTTATTTTCTTCTTTTATCCAAAAACTTTTCATCTTATCACATCAAGCAAGATTGTTGATTTTCTTCTTCTATTGAAAAAACTTTTAATCTTATCTCACCAAGGAAGATTATTGATTTTCTCCTTCTATCCAAAAACTTTTTATCTTATCATATCAAGCAAGATTATTGATTTTCTTGTTTTATCCAAAAACTTTTCATCTTATCACATCAAGCAAGAATATTGATTATATTCTTTTATCCAAAAACTTTTCATCATATCACATCAAGCAAGATTATTGATTTTCTTCTTTTATCCAAAAACTTTTCATCTTATCACATGAAGCAAGATTATTGATTTTCATCTTCTATCCAAAAACTTTTTATCTTATCACATCAAGCAAGACTATTTATTTTCTTCTTTTATCCAAAAACTTTTCATCTTATCACATCAAGCAAGATTATTGATTTTCTTCTTCTATTGAAAAAAAACTTTTAATCTTATCTCACCAAGCAAGATTATTGATTTTCTTCTTCTATCCATAAACTTTTTATCTTATCACATCAAACAAGATTATTGATTTTCTTCTTTTATCCAAAAACTTTTCATCTTATCACATCAAGCAAGATTATTGATATTCTTCTTCTATCCAAAAACTTTTTCATCTTATCACATCAAGCAAGATTATTGATTTTCTTCTTTTATCCAAAAACCTTTCATCTTATCACATCAAGCAAGAATATTGATATTCTTCTGCTATCCAAAAACTTTTCATCTTATCACATCAAGCAAGATTATTGATTATATTCTTTTATCCAAAAACTTTTCATCATATCACATCAAGCAAGATTATTGATTTTCTTCTTTTATCCAAAAACTTTTCACCTTATCCCATGAAGCAAGATTATTGATTTTCATCTTCTATCCAAAAACTTTTTATCTTATCACATCAAGCAAGACTATTTATTTTCTACTTTTATCCAAAAACTTTTCATCTTATCACATCAAGCAAGATTATTGATTTTCTTCTTCTATTGAAAAAACTTTTAATCTTATCTCACCAAGCAAGATTATTGATTTTCTTCTTCTATCCATAAACTTTTTATCTTATCACATCAAGCAAGATAATTGATTTTCTTCTTTTATCCAAAAACTTTTCATCTTATCACATCAAGCAAGATTATTGATTTTCTTCTTTTATCCAAAAACCTTTCATCTTATCACATCAAGCAAGATTATTGATATTCTTCTGCTCTCCAAAAACTTTTCATCTTATCACATCAAGCAAGAATATTGATTTTCTTCTTCTATCCAAAAACTTTTCATCATATCACATCAAGCAAGATTTTTGATTTTCTTCTTTTATCCAAAAACTTTTCATCTTATCACATCAAGCAGAATTACTGATTTTCTTCTTCTATCCAAAAACTTTTTATCTTATCACATCAAGCAAGACTATTGGTTTTCTTCTTTTATCCAAAAACTTTTCATCTTATCACGTCAAGCAAGATTATTGATTTTCTTCTTTTATAAAAAAACTTTTCATCTTATCACATCAAGCAAGATTATTGATATTCTCCTTCTATCCAAAATTTTTCATCTTATCACATCAAGCAAGATTATTGATTTTCACTTCTATCCAAAAATTTACATCTTATCACATCAAGCAAGATTATTGATTTTCCACTTCCATCCAAAAACTTTTTATCTTATCACATCAAGCAAGATTATTGATTTTCCACTTCTATCCAAAAACTTTTCATCTTATCATATCAAGCAAGATTATTGATTTTCTTTTTTTATCCAAAATCTTTTCATCTTATCACATCAAGCAAGATAATTGATTTTCTTCTTCTATCCAAAATCTTTTCATCTTATCACATCAAGAAAGATAATTGATTTTCTTCTATCCAAAAACTTTTCATCTTATCACATCAAGCAAGATTATTGATTTTCTTCTTGTATACAAAATCTTTTCACCTTATCACATCAAGCAAGATTATTGATTTTCTACTTCTATCCAAAAACCTTTCATCTTATCACATCAAGCAAGATTATTGATTATATACTTTAATCCAAAAACTTTTCATCATATCACATCAAGCAAGATTATTGATTTTCTTCTTTTATCCAAAAACTTTTCATCTTATCACATGAAGCAAGATTATTGATTTTCATCTTCTATCCAAAAACTTTTTATCTTATCACATCAAGCAAGACTATTTATTTTCTTCTTTTATCCAAAAACTTTTCATCTTATCACATCAAGCAAGATTGTTGATTTTCTTCTTCTATTGAAAAAACTTTTAATCTTATCTCACCAAGGAAGATTATTGATTTTCTTCTTCTATCCAAAAACTGTTTATCTTATCATATCAAGCAAGATTATTGATTTTCTTTTTTTATCCAAAAACTTTTCATCTTATCACATCAAGCAAGAATATTGATTATATTCTTTTATCCAAAAACTTTTCATCATATCACATCAAGCAAGATTATTGATTTTCTTCTTTTATCCAAAAACTTTTCATCTTATCACATGAAGCAAGATTATTGATTTTCATCTTCTAACCAAAAACTTTTTATCTTATCACATCAAGTAAGACTATTTATATTCTTCTTTTATCCAAAAACTTTTCATCTTATCACATCAAGCAAGATTATTGATTTTCTTCTTCTATTGAAAAAACTTTTAATCTTATCTCACCAAGCAAGATTATTGATTTTCTTCTTCTATCCATAAACTTTTTATCTTATCACATCAAACAAGATTATTGATTTTCTTCTTTTATCCAAAAACTTTTCATCTTATCACATCAAGCAAGATTATTGATATTCTTCTGCTATCCAAAAACTTTTCATCTTATCACATCAAGCAAGATTATTGATTATATTCTTTTATCCAAAAACTTTTCATCATATCACATCAAGCAAGATTATTGATTTTCTTCTTTTATCCAAAAACTTTTCATCTTATCACACGAAGCAAGATTATTGATTTTTATCTTCTATCCAAAAACTTTTTATCTTATCACATCAAGCAAGACTATTTATTTTCTTCTTTTATCCAAAAACTTTTCATCTTATCACATCAAGCAAGATTATTGATTTTCTTCTTCTATTGAAAAAACTTTTAATCTTATCTCACCAAGCAAGATTATTGATTTTCTTCTTCTATCCATAAACTTTTTATCTTATCACATCAAGCAAGATAATTGATTTTCTTCTTTTATCCAAAAACTTTTCATCTTATCACATCAAGCAAGATTATTGATATTCTTCTTCTATCCAAAAACTTTTTCATCTTATCACATCAAGCAAGATTATTGATTTTCTTCTTTTATCCAAAAACCTTTCATCTTATCACATCAAGCAAGATTATTGATATTCTTCTGCTATCCAAAAACTTTTCATCTTATCACATCAAGCAAGATTATTGATTTTCTTCTTCTATCCAAAAACTTTTCATCATATCACATCAAGCAAGATTTTTGATTTTCTTCTTTTATCAAAAAACTTTTCATCTTATCACATCAAGCAGAATTATTGATTTTCTTCTTCTATCCAAAAACTTTTTATCTTATCACATCAAGCAAGACTATTGGTTTTCTTCTTTTATCCAAAAACTTTTCATCTTATCACGTCAAGCAAGATTATTGATTTTCTTCTTTTATAAAAAAACTTTTCATCTTATCACATCAAGCAAGATTATTGATATTCTTCTTCTATCCAAAAATTTTTCATCTTATCACATCAAGCAAGATTATTGATATTCTTCTTCTATCCAAAAACTTTTTATCTTATCACATCAAGCAAGATTATTGATATTCTTCTTCTATCCATAAACTTTTTATCTTATCACATCAAGCAAGATTATTGATGATCTTCTTTTATCCAAAAACTTTTTATCTTATCACATCAAGCAAGATTACTATTTTCTTCTTTTATCCAAAAACTTTTTATCTCATCACATCAAGCAAGATTATTGATTTTCCACTTCAATCCAAAAAATTTTCATCTTATCACATCAAGCAAGATTATTGATTTTCCTCTTCTATCCAAAAACTTTCATTTGGACACATAAAGAAGATTATTGATTTTCCACTTCTATTAAGAAACTTTTCATCTTATCACACCAAGCAAGATTATTGATTTTCTTCTTCTATCCAAAAAATATTCATCTTATCACATCAAGCAAGATTATTGATTTTTCTCTTTTATCCAAAATCTTTTCATCTTATCACATCAAGCAAGAAAATTGATATTCTTCTTCTATCCAAGTACTTTTCATCTTATTACATCAAGCAAGATTATTGATTTTCTTCTTCTATCCAAAAACTTTATATCTTATCACATCAAGCAAGATTATTGATTTTCTTCTTTTATCAAAAAACTTTTCATCTTATCACATCAAGCAAGATTATTGATTTTCTTCTTCTATCCAAAAACCTTTTATCTTATCACATCAGGCAAGATTATTGATTTTCCTCTTCCTGCCAAAATCTTTTCATCTTATCACATCAAGCAAGATAATTGATTTTCTTCTTCTATCCAAAATCTTTTCATCTTATCACACCAAGCAAGATAATTGATTTTCTTCTATCCAAAAACTTTTCATCTTATCACATCAAGCAAGATTATTGATTTTCTTCTTGTATACAAAATCTTTTCACCTTATCACATCAAGCAAGATTATTGATTTTCTACTTCTATCCAAAAACCTTTCATCTTATCACATCAAGCAAGATTATTGATTTTCTTCTTCTATCCAAAATCTTTGCATGTTATCACATCAAGCAACATTATAGATTTTCCTCTTCTATCCAAAAAATTTTCACCTTATCACATCAAGCAAGATTATAGATTTTCTTCTTCTATCCAAAAAATTTTCATCTTATCACATCAAGCAAGATTATTGATTTTCTCCTTTTATCCAAAAACTTTTCATCTTATCACATCAAGCAAGATTATTGATTTTCTTCTTCTATCCAAAAACTTTTTATCTTATCATATCAAGCAAGATTATTGATTTTCTTTTTTTTATCCAAAAACTTTTCATCTTATCACATCAAGCAAGATTATTGATTATATTCTTTTATCCAAAAACTTTTCATCATATCACATCAAGCAAGGTTATTGATTTTCTTCTTTTATCCAAAAACTTTTCATCTTATCACATGAAGCAACATTATTGATTTTCATCTTCTATCCAAAAACTTTTTATCTTATCACATCAAGCAAGACTATTTATTTTCTTCTTTTATCCAAAAACTTTTCATCTTATCACATCAAGCAAGATTGTTGATTTTCTTCTTCTATTGAAAAAACTTTTAATCTTATCTCACCAAGGAAGATTATTGATTTTCTTCTTCTATCCAAAAACTTTTTATCTTATCATATCAAGCAAGATTATTGATTTTCTTTTTTTATCCAAAAACTTTTCATCTTATCACATCAAGCAAGAATATTGATTATATTCTTTTATCCAAAAACTTTTCATCATATCACATCAAGCAAGATTATTGATTTTCTTCTTTTATCCAAAAACTTTTCATCTTATCACATGAAGCAAGATTATTGATTTTCATCTTCTATCCAAAAACTTTTTATCTTATCACATCAAGCAAGACTATTTATTTTCTTCTTTTATCCAAAAACTTTTCATCTTATCACATCAAGCAATATTATTGATTTTCTTCTTCTATTGAAAAAAAACTTTTAATCTTATCTCACCAAGCAAGATTATTGATTTTCTTCTTCTATCCATAAACTTTTTATCTTATCACATCAAACAAGATTATTGATTTTCTTCTTTTATCCAAAAACTTTTCATCTTATCACATCAAGCAAGATTATTGATATTCTTCTTCTATCCAAAAACTTTTTCATCTTATCACATCAAGCAAGATTATTGATTTTCTTCTTTTATCCAAAAACCTTTCATCTTATCACATCAAGCAAGAATATTGATATTCTTCTGCTATCCAAAAACTTTTCATCTTATCACATCAAGCAAGATTATTGATTATATTCTTTTATCCAAAAACTTTTCATCATATCACATCAAGCAAGATTATTGATTTTCTTCTTTTATCCAAAAACTTTTCACCTTATCCCATGAAGCAAGATTATTGATTTTCATCTTCTATCCAAAAACTTTTTATCTTATCACATCAAGCAAGACTATTTATTTTCTTCTTTTATCCAAAAACTTTTCATCTTATCACATCAAGCAAGATTATTGATTTTCTTCTTCTATTGAAAAAACTTTTAATCTTATCTCACCAAGCAAGATTATTGATTTTCTTCTTCTATCCATAAACTTTTTATCTTATCACATCAAGCAAGATAATTGATTTTCTTCTTTTATCCAAAAACTTTTCATCTTATCACATCAAGCAAGATTATTGATTTTCTTCTTTTATCCAAAAACCTTTCATCTTATCACATCAAGCAAGATTATTGATATTCTTCTGCTCTCCAAAAACTTTTCATCTTATCACATCAAGCAAGAATATTGATTTTCTTCTTCTATCCAAAAACTTTTCATCATATCACATCAAGCAAGATTTTGATTTTCTTCTTTTATCCAAAAACTTTTCATCTTATCACATCAAGCAGAATTACTGATTTTCTTCTTCTATCCAAAAACTTTTTATCTTATCACATCAAGCAAGACTATTGGTTTTCTTCTTTTATCCAAAAACTTTTCATCTTATCACGTCAAGCAAGATTATTGATTTTCTTCTTTTATAAAAAAACTTTTCATCTTATCACATCAAGCAAGATTATTGATATTCTTCTTCTATCCAAAATTTTTCATCTTATCACATCAAGCAAGATTATTGATATTCTTCTTCTATCCAAAAACTTTTTATCTTATCCATCAAGCAAGATTATTGATATTCTTCTTCTATCCATAAACTTTTTATCTTATCACATCAAGCAAGATTATTGATGATCTTCTTTTATCCAAAAACTTTTTATCTTATCACATCAAGCAAGATTACTATTTTCTTCTTTTATCCAAAAACTTTTTATCTCATCACATCAAGCAAGATTATTGATTTTCCACTTCTATCCAAAAAATTTTCATCTTATCACATCAAGCAAGATTATTGATTTTCTCTTCTATCCAAAAACTTTCATTTGGACACATAAAGAAGATTATTGATTTTCCACTTCAATTAAGAAACTTTTCATCTTATCACACCAAGCAAGATTATTGATTTTCTTCTTCTATGCAAAAAATATTCATCTTATCACATCAAGCAAGATTATTGATTTTTTTCTTTTATCCAAAATCTTTTCATCTTATCACATCAAGCAAGATAATTGATTTTCTTCTTCTATCCAAATACTTTTCATCTTATCACATCAAGCAAGATTATTGATTTTCTTCTTCTATCCAAAAACTTTATATCTTATCACATCAAGCAAGATTATTGATTTTCTTCTTTTATCAAAAAACTTTTCATCTTATCACATCAAGCAAGATTATTGATTTTCTTCTTCTATCCAAAAACCTTTTATCTTATCACAACAGGCAAGAGTATTGAATTTCGTCTTCCTGCCAAAAACTTTTCATCTTATCACATCAAGCAAGATTATTGATTTTCTTCTTCTATCCAAAATTTTTCATCTTATCACATCAAGCAATATTATTGATTTTCCACTCTATCCAAAAACTTTTCATCTTATCACATCAAGCAAGATTATAGAAATTCCTCTTCTATCCAAAAAATTTTCATCTTATCACATCAAGCAAAACTATTGATTTTCAAGTTCTTATCAAAAACTTTTTATCTCATCACTTCAAGCAAGATTATTGATTTTCGTCTTCTATCCAAAAGCTTTTCATCTTATCAATTCAAGCAAGATTATTGATTTTCACTTCTATCCAAAAACTTTACATCTTATCACATCAAGCAGGATTATTGATTTTCCACTTCCATCCAAAAACTTTTTATCTTATCACATCAAGCAAGATTATTGATTTTCCACTTCTATCCAAAAACTTTACATCTTATCACATCAAGCAAAATTATTGATTTTCCACTTCCATCCAAAAACTTTTTATCTTATCACATCAAGCAAGATTATTGATTTTCCACTTCTATCCAAAAACTTTTCATCTTATCACATCAAGCAAGATTATTGATATTCCTCTTCTGTACAAAAACTTCTCATCTTATTACATCAAGCAAGATAATTGATTTTCTTGTTCTATCCAAAATCTTTTCATCTTATCACATCAAGCAAGATAATTGATTTTCTTCTTCTATCCAAAAACTTTTCATCTTATCACATCATGCAAGATTATTGATTTTCTTCTTGTATCCAAAATCTTTTCGTGTTATCACATCAAGCAAGATTATAGATTTTCCTCTTCTATCCAAAAAATTTTCATCTTATCACATCAAGCAAGATCATTGATATTCCTCTTCTGTCCAAAAACTTTTCATCTTATCACATCAAGCAAGATAATTGATTTTCTTCTTCTATCCAAAAAATTTTCAACTTATCACATCAAGCAATATTATTGATTTTCCACCTCTATACAAAAACCTTTCATCTTATCACATCAAGCAAGATTATTGATTTTCTTCTTGTGTACAAAATCTTTTCATGTTATCAAATCAAGCAAGATAATAGATTTTCCTCTTCTATCCAAAAAATTTTCATCTCATCACATCAAGCAAAATTATTCATTTTCCACTTCTATCCAAAAAATTTCATCTTATCACATCAAACAAGATTATTGATTTTCTTCTTTTATCCAAAAACTTTTCATCTTATCACATCAAGCAAGATTATTGATATTCTTCTTCTATCCAAAAACTTTTTCATCTTATCACATCAAGCAAGATTATTGATTTTCTTCTTTTATCCAAAAACCTTTCATCTTATCACATCAAGCAAGATTATTGATATTCTTCTGCTATCCAAAAACTTTTCATCTTATCACATCAAGCAAGATTATTGATTTTCTTCTTTTATCCAAAAACTTTTCATCATATCACATCAAGCAAGATTATTGATTTTCTTCTTTTATCCAAAAACTTTTCATCTTATCACATCAAGCAGGATTATTGATTTTCTTCTTCTATCCAAAAACTTTTTATCTTATCACATCAAGCAAGACTATTGGTTTTCTTCATTTATCCAAAAACTTTTCATCTTATCACGTCAAGCAAGATTATTGATTTTGTTCTTTTATAAAAAAACTGTTCATCTTATCACATCAAGCAAGATTATCGATATTCTTCTTCTATCCAAAAGTTTTTCATCTTATCACATCAAGCAAGATTATTGATATTCTTCTTCTATCCAAAAACTTTTTATCTTATCACATCAAGCAAGATTATTGATATTCTTCTTCTATCCATAAACTTTTTATCTTATCACATCAAGCAAGATTGTTGATTTTCTTCTTTTATCCAAAAACTTTTTATCTTATCACATCAAGCAAGATTACTGATTTTCTTCTTTTATCCAAAAACTTTTTATCTCATCACATCAAGCAAGATTATTGATTTTCCACTTCTATCCAAAAAATTTTCATCTTATCACATCAAGCAAGATTATTGATTTTCCTCTTCTATCCAAAAACTTTCATTTGGACACATAAAGAAGATTATTGATTTTCCACTTCTTTTAAGAAACTTTTCATCTTATCACACCAAGCAAGATTATTGATTTTTTTCTTTTATCCAAAATCTTTTGATCTTATCACATCAAGCAAGATAATTGATTTTCTTCTTCTATCCAAATGCTTTTCATCTTATCACATCAAGCAAGATTATTGATTTTCTTCTTCTATCCAAAAACTTTATATCTTATCACATCAAGCAAGATTATTGATTTTCTTCTTCTATCCCAAAACTTTTTATCTTATCACATCAGGCAAGATTATTGATTTTCATTTTCCTTCCAAAAACGTTTCATCTTATCACATCAAGCAAGATTATTGATGTTCTTCTTCTATTCAAAAAATTTTCATCTTATCACATCAAGCAAGATTATTGATTTCCCACTTCTATCCAAAAACTTTTCATCTTATCACATCAAGCAAGATATTCCTCTTCTATCCAAAAAATTTTTATCTTATCCCATCAAGCAAAACTATTGATTTTCAAGTTCTTATCAAAAAACTTTTTATCTTATCACATCAAGCTAGATTATTGATTTTCTCCTTCTATCCAAAAACTTTTCATCTTATCACATCAAGCAAGATTATTAATTTTCACTTCTATCCAAAAACTTTACATCTTATCACATCAAGCAAGATTATTGATTTTCCACTTCTATCCAAAAACTTTTTATCTTATCACATCAAGCAAGATTATTGATTTTCCACTTCTATCCAAAAACTTTTCATCTTATCACATCAAGCAAGATTATTGATATTCCTCTTGTGTACAAAAACTTCTCATCTTATTACATCAAGCAAGATAATCGATTTTCTCCTTCTATCCAAAATCCTTTCATCTTATCACATCAAGCAAGATAATTGATTTTCTTCTTCTATCCAAAAACTTTTCATCTTATCACATCAAGCAAGATTATTGATTTTCTTCTTGTATACAAAATCTTTTCACCTTATCACGTCAAGCAAGATTATTGATTTTCCACTTCTATTCAAAAACCTTTCATCTTATCACATCAAGCAAGATTATTGATTTTCTTCTTGTATCCAAAATCTTTTCATGTTATCACATCAAGCAAGATTATAGATTTTCCTCTTCTATCCAAAAAATTTTCATCTTATCACATCAAGCAAGATCATTGATATTCCTCTTCTGTCCAAAAACTTTTCATCTTATCACATCAAGCAAGATAATTGATTTTCTTCTTCTATCCAAAAACTTTTCAACTTATCACATCAAGCAAGATTATTGATTTTCCACTTCTATCCAAAAACATTTCATCTTATCACATCAAGCAAGATTATTGATTTTCTTCTTGTATACCAAATCTTTTCATGTTATCAAATCAAGCAAGATTATAGATTTTCCTCTTCTATCCAAAAAATTTTCATCTCATCACATCAAGCACAATTATTCATTTTCCACTTCTTTCCAAAAGATTTCATCATATCACATCAAGCAAGTTTATTGATTTTCCTCTTCTATCCAAAAACCTTCATCTTGACACATAAAGAAGATTATTGATTTTCCACTTCTATCCAGAAACTTTTCATCTTATCACATCAAGCAAGATTATTGATTTTCTTCTTCTATCCAAAAAATAATCATCTTATCACATCAAGCAAGCTTATTGATTTTCTTCTTTTATCCAAAAACTTTTTATCTTATCACAGCAAGCAAGATTATTGATTTTCTTCTTCTATACAAAAACTTTTCATCTTATCACATCAAGCAAGTTTATTGATTTTCTTCTTCTATCCAAAAACTTTTTATCTTAACACATCAAGCAAGATTATTGATTTTCATCTTTTATCTAAAAACTTTTCATCTTATCACATCAGGCAAGATTATTGATTTTCCTCTTCCTTCCAAAAACTTTTCATCTTATCACATCAAGCAAGATTATTGATTTTCTTCTATCCAAAAACTTTTCATCATATCACATCAAGCAAGATAATTGATTTTCTTCTTTTATCCAAAAACTTTTCATCTTATCACATCAAGCAAGATTATTGATTTTCTTCTTCTATCCAAAAAATTTTCATCTTATCACATCAAGCAAGATTATTGATTTTCTCTTCTATCCAAAAACTTTTCATCTTATCACATCAAGCAAGATTATAGATATTCCTCCTCTATCCAAAAATTTTTCATCTTATCACATCAAGCAAAACTATTGATTTTCAAGTTCTTATCAAAAACTTTTTATCTTATCACATCAAGCAAGATTATTGATTTTCTTCTTCTATCCAAAAACTTTTCTTCTTATCACATCAAGCAAGATTATTGATTTTCTTCTTCTATCCAAAGAACTTTTAATCTTATCACACCAAGCAAGATTATTGATTTTCTTCTTCTATCCAAAATCTTTTCATCTTATCACATCAAGCAAGTTTATTGATTTTCCTCTTCTATCCAAAAACTTTTCATCTTATCACATCAAGCAAGATTATAGATTTTCCTCTTCTATCCAAAAAATTTTCATCTTATCACATCAAGCAAGATTATTGATTTTCCTCTTCTATCCAAAAACTTTCATCTAATCACATCAAGCAAGATTATAGATTTTCCTCTGCTATCCCAAAAAATTTCATCTTATCACATCAAGCGAGATTATTGATTTTCCTCTTCTATCCAAAAAAAATTTTCATCTTATCACATCAAGCAGGATTATAGATTTTCCTCTTCTATCCAAAAAATTTTTATCTTATCACATCAAGCAAAAATATTGATAGTGCAGTTCTTATCAAAAACTTTTTATCTTATCACATCAAGCAAGATTATAGATTTTCCTCTTCTATCCAAAAAACTTTCATCTTATCACATCAAGCAAGATTATTGATTTTCCTCTTCTATCCAAAAACTTTTCATCTTATCACATCAAGCAAGGTTATAGATAATCCTCTTCTATCCAAAAACTTTTCAACTTATCACATCAAGCAAGGTTATTGATTTTCCACTTCTATTCAAAAACCTTTCATCTTATCACATCAAGCAAAAATATTGATTTTGCAGTTCTTATCAAAAACTTTTTATCTTATCACATCAAGCAAGATTATAGATTTTCCTCTTCTATCCAAAAAATTTTCATCTTATCACATCAAGCAAGATTATTGATTTTCCTCTTCTATCCAAAAACTTTTCATCTTATCACATCAAGCAAGATTATAGATAATCCGCTTCTATCCAAAAAATTTTCATCTTATCACATCAAGCAAAACTATTGATTTTCAAGTTCTTATCAAAAGCTTTTTATCTCATCACATCAAAAAAGATTATTGATTTTCCACTTCTATCCAAAAACTTTTCATCTTATCACATCAAGCAAGATTATAGATATTCCTCTTCTATCCAAAAAATTTTCATCTTATCACATCAAGCAAAACTAATGATTTTCAAGTTCTTATCAAAAACTTTTTATCTTATCACATCAAGCAAGATTATTGATTTTCTTCTTCTATCCAAAAACTTTTCATCTTATCACATCAAGCAAGATTATTGATTTTCACTTCTATCCAAAAGCTTTACATCTTATCACATCAAGCAAGATTATTGATTTTCGACTTCTATCCAAAAACTTTTTATCTTATCACATCAAGCAAGATTATTGATTTTCCACTTCTATCCAAAAACTTTTCATCTTATCACATCAAGCAAGATTATTGATAATCCTCTTCTGTACAAAAACTTCTCATCTTATTACATCAAGCAAGATAATTGATTTTCTTCTTCTATCCAAAATCTTTTCATCTTATCACATCAAGCAAGATTATTGATTTTCTTCCTCTATCCAAAAACTTTTCATCATATCACATCAAGCAAGATTATTGATTTTCTTCTTTTATCCAAAAACTTTTCATCTTATCACATCATACAAGATTATTGATTTTCTTCTTCTATCCAAAAAATTTTCATCTTATCACATCAAGCAAGATTATTGATTTTCCTCTTCTATCCAAAAACTTTTCATCTTATCACATCAAGCAAAATTATAGATATTCCTCTTCAATCCAAAAAATTTTCATCTTATCGCATCAAGCAAAACTATTGATTTTCAAGTTCTTAACAAAAACTTTTTATCTTATCACATCAAGCAAGATTATTTATTTTCTTCTTCTATCCAAAAACTTTTCATCTTATCACATCAAGCAAGATTATTGATTTTCACTTCTATCCAAAAATTTACATCTTATCACATCAAGCAAGATTATTGATTTTCCACTTCCATCCAAAAACTTTTTATCTTATCACATCAAGCAAGATTATTGATTTTCCACTTCTATCCAAAAACTTTTCATCTTATCATATCAAGCAAGATTATTGATTTTCTTTTTTTATCCAAAAACTTTTCATCTTATCACATCAAGCAAGATAATTGATTTTCTTCTTCTATCCAAAATCTTTTCATCTTATCACATCAAGCAAGATAATTGATTTTCTTCTATCCAAAAACTTTTCATCTTATCACAACAAGCAAGATTATTGATTTTCTTCTTGTATACAAAATCTTTTCACCTTATCACATCAAGCAAGATTATTGATTTTCCACTTCTATCCAAAAACCTTTCATCTTATCACATCAAGCAAGATTATTGATTTTCTTCTTGTATCCAAAATCTTTGCCTGTTATCACATCAAGCAAGATTATAGATTTTCCTCTTCTATCCAAAAAATTTTCACCTTATCACATCAAGCAAGATTATTGATTTTCTTCTTCTATCCAAAAAATTGTCATATTATCACATCAAGCAAGATTATTGATTTTCTCCTTTTATCCAAAAACTTTCATCTTATCACATCAAGCAAGATTATTGATTTTCTTCTTCTATCCAAAAACTTTTTATCTTATCATATCAAGCAAGATTATTGATTTTCTTTTTTTATCCAGAAAACTTTTCATCTTATCACATCAAGCAAGATTATTGATTATCTTCTTTTATCCAAAAACCTTTCATCATATCACATCAAGCAAGATTGTTGATTTTCTTCTTCTATACAAAAACTTTTCATCTTATCACATCAAGCAAGATTATTGATTTTCTTCTTCTATCCAAAAACTTTTTATCTTAACACATCAAGCAAGATTATTGATTTTCATCTTTTATCTAAAAACTTTTCATCTTATCACATCAGGCAAGATTATTGATTTTCCTCTTCCTTCCAAAAACTTTTCATCTTATCACATCAAGCAAGATTATTGATTTTCTTCTATCCAAAAACTTTTCATCATATCACATCAAGCAAGATAATTGATTTTCTTCTTTTATCCAAAAAATTTTCATCTTATCACATCAAGCAAGATTATTGATTTTCTTCTTCTATCCAAAAAATTTTCATCTTATCACATCAAGCAAGATTATTGATTTTCTCTTCTATCCAAAAACTTTTCATCTTATCACATCAAGCAAGATTATAGATATTCCTCCTCTATCCAAAAATTTTTCATCTTATCACATCAAGCAAAACTATTGATTTTCAAGTTCTTATCAAAAACTTTTTATCTTATCACATCAAGCAAGATTATTGATTTTCTTCTTCTATCCAAAAACTTTTCATCTTATCACATCAAGCAAGATTATTGATTTTCTTCTTCTATCCAAAGAACTTTTAATCTTATCACACCAAGCAAGATTATTGATTTTCTTCTTCTATCCAAAATCTTTTCATCTTATCACATCAAGCAAGTTTATTGATTTTCCTCTTCTATCCAAAAACTTTTCATCTTATCACATCAAGCAAGATTATAGATTTTCCTCTTCTATCCAAAAAATTTTCATCTTATCACATCAAGCAAGATTATTGATTTTCCTCTTCTATCCAAAAACTTTCATCTAATCACATCAAGCAAGATTATAGATTTTCCTCTGCTATCCCAAAAAATTTCATCTTATCACATCAAGCGAGATTATTGATTTTCCTCTTCTATCCAAAAAAAATTTTCATCTTATCACATCAAGCAGGATTATAGATTTTCCTCTTCTATCCAAAAAATTTTTATCTTATCACTTCAAGCAAAAATATTGATAGTGCAGTTCTTATCAAAAACTTTTTATCTTATCACATCAAGCAAGATTATAGATTTTCCTCTTTTATCCAAAAAACTTTCATCTTATCACATCAAGCAAGATTATTGATTTTCCTCTTCTATCCAAAAACTTTTCATCTTATCACATCAAGCAAGGTTATAGATAATTCTCTTCTATCCAAAAACTTTTCAACTTATCACATCAAGCAAGGTTATTGATTTTCCACTTCTATTCAAAAACCTTTCATCTTATCACATCAAGCAAAAATATTGATTTTGCAGTTCTTATCAAAAACTTTTTATCTTATCACATCAAGCAAGATTATAGATTTTCCTCTTCTATCCAAAAAATTTTCATCTTATCACATCAAGCAAGATTATTGATTTTCCTCTTCTATCCAAAAACTTTTCATCTTATCACATCAAGCAAGATTATAGATAATCCGCTTCTATCCAAAAAATTTTCATCTTATCACATCAAGCAAAACTATTGATTTTCAAGTTCTTATCAAAAGCTTTTTATCTCATCACATCAAAAAAGATTATTGATTTTCCACTTCTATCCAAAAACTTTTCATCTTATCACATCAAGCAAGATTATAGATATTCCTCTTCTATCCAAAAAATTTTCATCTTATCACATCAAGCAAAACTAATGATTTTCAAGTTCTTATCAAAAACTTTTTATCTTATCACATCAAGCAAGATTATTGATTTTCTTCTTCTATCCAAAAACTTTTCATCTTATCACATCAAGCAAGATTATTGATTTTCACTTCTATCCAAAAACTTTACATCTTATCACATCAAGCAAGATTATTGATTTTCGACTTCTATCCAAAAACTTTTTATCTTATCACATCAAGCAAGATTATTGATTTTCCACTTCTATCCAAAAACTTTTCATCTTATCACATCAAGCAAGATTATTGATATTCCTCTTCTGTACAAAAACTTCTCATCTTATTACATCAAGCAAGATAATTGATTTTCTTCTTCTATCCAAAATCTTTTCATCTTATCACATCAAGCAAGATTATTGATTTTCTTCCTCTATCCAAAAACTTTTCATCATATCACATCAAGCAAGATTATTGATTTTCTTCTTTTATCCAAAAACTTTTCATCTTATCACATCATACAAGATTATTGATTTTCTTCTTCTATCCAAAAAATTTTCATCTTATCACATCAAGCAAGATTATTGATTTTCCTCTTCTATCCAAAAACTTTTCATCTTATCACATCAAGCAAAATTATAGATATTCCTCTTCAATCCAAAAAATTTTCATCTTATCGCATCAAGCAAAACTATTGATTTTCAAGTTCTTAACAAAAACTTTTTATCTTATCACATCAAGCAAGATTATTGATTTTCTTCTTCTATCCAAAAACTTTTCATCTTATCACATCAAGCAAGATTATTGATTTTCACTTCTATCCAAAAATTTACATCTTATCACATCAAGCAAGATTATTGATTTTCCACTTCCATCCAAAAACTTTTTATCTTATCACATCAAGCAAGATTATTGATTTTCCACTTCTATCCAAAAACTTTTCATCTTATCATATCAAGCAAGATTATTGATTTTCTTTTTTTATCCAAAAACTTTTCATCTTATCACATCAAGCAAGATAATTGATTTTCTTCTTCTATCCAAAATCTTTTCATCTTATCACATCAAGCAAGATAATTGATTTTCTTCTATCCAAAAACTTTTCATCTTATCACAACAAGCAAGATTATTGATTTTCTTCTTGTATACAAAATCTTTTCACCTTATCACATCAAGCAAGATTATTGATTTTCCACTTCTATCCAAAAACCTTTCATCTTATCACATCAAGCAAGATTATTGATTTTCTTCTTGTATCCAAAATCTTTGCCTGTTATCACATCAAGCAAGATTATAGATTTTCCTCTTCTATCCAAAAAATTTTCACCTTATCACATCAAGCAAGATTATTGATTTTCTTCTTCTATCCAAAAAATTGTCATATTATCACATCAAGCAAGATTATTGATTTTCTCCTTTTATCCAAAAACTTTCATCTTATCACATCAAGCAAGATTATTGATTTTCTTCTTCTATCCAAAAACTTTTTATCTTATCATATCAAGCAAGATTATTGATTTTCTTTTTTTATCCAGAAAACTTTTCATCTTATCACATCAAGCAAGATTATTGATTATCTTCTTTTATCCAAAAACCTTTCATCATATCACATCAAGCAAGATTGTTGATTTTCTTCTTTTATCCAAAAACTTTTCATCTTATCACATGAAGCAAGATTATTGATTTTCTTCTTCTATCCAAAAACTTTTTATCTTATCACATCATGCAAGACTATTTATTTTCTTCTTTTATACAAAAACTTTTCATCTTATCACATCAAGCAAGATTATTGATTTTCTTCTTCTATTGAAAAAACTTTTAATCTTATCTCACCAAGCAAGATTATTGATTTTCTTCTTCTATCCATAAACTTTTTATCTTATCACATCAAACAAGATTATTGATTTTCTTCTTTTATCCAAAAATTTTTCATCTTATCACATCAAGCAAGATTATTGATAATCTTCTTCTATCCAAAAACTTTTTCATCTTATCACATCAAGCAAGATTATTGATTTTCTTCTTTTATCCAAAAACCTTTCATCTTAACACATCAAGCAAGATTATTGATATTCTTCTGCTATCCAAAAACTTTTCATCTTATCACATCAAGCAAGATTATTGATTTTCTTCTTTTATCCAAAAACTTTTCATCATATCACATCAAGCAAGATTATTGATTTTCTTCTTTTATCCAAAAACTTTTCATCTTATCACATCAAGCAGGATTATTGATTTTCTTCTTCTATCCAAAAACTTTTTATCTTATCACATCAAGCAAGACTATTGGTTTTCTTCTTTTATCCAAATACTTTTCATCTTATCACGTCAAGCAAGATTATTGATTTTCTTCTTTTATAAAAAAACTTTTCATCTTATCACATCAAGCAAGATTATTGATATTCTTCTTCTATCCAAAATTTTTTCATCTTATCACATCAAGCAAGATTATTGATATTCTTCTTCTATCCAAAAACTTTTTATCTTATCACATCAAGCAAGATTATTGATATTCTTCTTCTATCCATAAACTTTTTATCTTATCACATCAAGCAAGATTATTGATTTTCTTCTTTTATCCAAAAACTTTTTATCTTATCACATCAAGCAAGATTACTGATTTTCTTCTTTTATCCAAAAACTTTTTATCTCATCACATCAAGGAAGATTATTGATTTTCCACTTCTATCCAAAAAATTTTCATCTTATCACATCAAGCAAGATTATTGATTTTCCTCTTCTATCCAAAAACTTTCATTTGGACACATAAAGAAGATTATTGATTTTCCACTTCTTTTAAGAAACTTTTCATCTTATCACACCAAGCAAGATTATTGATTTTCTTCTTCTATCCCAAAAATATTCATCTTATCACATCAAGCAAGATTATTGATTTTTTTCTTTTATCCAAAATCTTTTCATCTTATCACATCAAGCAAGATAATTGATTTTCTTCTTCTATCCAAATACTTTTCATCTTATCACATCAAGCAAGATTATTGATTTTCTTCTTCTATGCAAAAACTTTATATCTTATCACATCAAGCAAGATTATTGATTTTCTTCTTCTATCCAAAAACTTTTCATCTTATCACATCAAGCAAGATTATTGATTTTCTTCTTCTCTCCCAAAACTTTTTATCTTATCACATCAGGCAAGATTATTGATTTTCCTCTTCCTTCCAAAAACTTTTCATCTTATCACATCAAGCAAGATTATTGATGTTCTTCTTCTATTCAAAAAATTTTCATCTTATCACATCGAGCAAGATTATTGATTTTCCACTTCTATCCAAAAACTTTTCATCTTATCACATCAAGCAAGATATTCCTCTTCTATCCAAAAAATTTTCATCTTATCCCATCAAGCAAAACTATTGATTTTCAAGTTCTTATCAAAAACTTTTTATCTTATCACATCAAGCTAGATTATTGATTTTCTTCTTCTATCCAAAAACTTTTCATCTTATCACATCAAGCAAGATTATGAATTTTCACTTCTATCCAAAGACTTTACATCTTATCACATCAAGCAAGATTATTGATTTTCCACTTCTATCCAAAAACTTTTTATCTTAACACATCAAGCAAGATTATTGATTTTCCACTTCTATCCAAAAACTTTTCATCTTATCACATCAAGCAAGATTATTGATATTCCTCTTCTGTACAAAACCTTCTCATCTTATTACATCAAGCAAGATAATTGATTTTCTTCTTCTATCCAAAATCCTTTCATCTTATCACATCAAGCAAGATAATTGATTTTCCACTTCTATCCAAAAACCTTTCATCTTATCACATCAAGCAAGATTATTGGTTTTCTTCTTGTATCCAAAATCTTTGCCTGTTATCACATCAAGCAAGATTATAGATTTTCCTCTTCTATCCAAAAAATTTTCACCTTATCACATCAAGCAAGATTATTGATTTTCTTCTTCTATCCAAAAAATTGTCATATTATCACATCAAGCAAGATTATTGATTTTCTCCTTTTATCCAAAAACTTTCATCTTATCACATCAAGCAAGATTATAGATTTTCCTCTTCTATCCAAAAAATTTTCATCTCATCACATCAAGCACAATTATTCATTTTCCACTTCTTTCCAAAAGATTTCATCTTATCACATCAAGCAAGTTTATTGATTTTCCTCTTCTATCCAAAAACCTTCATCTTGACACATAAAGAAGATTATTGATTTTCCACTTCTATCCAGAAACTTTTCATCTTATCACATCAAGCAAGATTATTGATTTTCTTCTTCTATCCAAAAAATAATCATCTTATCACATCAAGCAAGCTTATTGATTTTCTTCTTTTATCCAAAAACTTTTTATCTTATCACAGCAAGCAAGATTATTGATTTTCTTCTTCTATCCAAAAACTTTTCATCTTATCACATCAAGCAAGATTATTGATTTTCTTCTTCTATCCAAAAACTTTTTATCTTAACACATCAAGCAAGATTATTGATTTTCATCTTTTATCTAAAAACTTTTCATCTTATCACATCAGGCAAGATTATTGATTTTCCTCTTCCTTCCAAAAACTTTTCATCTTATCACATCAAGCAAGATTATTGATTTTCTTCTATCCAAAAACTTTTCATCATATCACATCAAGCAAGATTATTGATTTTCTTCTTTTATCCAAAAACTTTTCATCTTATCACATCAAGCAAGATTATTGATTTTCTTCTTCTATCCAAAAAATTTTCATCTTATCACATCAAGCAAGATTATTGATTTTCCTCTTCTATCCAAAAACTTTTCATCTTATCACATCAAGCAAAATTATAGATATTCCTCCTCTATCCAAAAATTTTTCATCATATCACATCAAGCAAAACTATTGATTTTCAAGTTCTTATCAAAAACTTTTTATCTTATCACATCAAGCAAGATTATTGATTTTCTTCTTCTATCCAAAAACTTTTCATCTTATCACATCAAGCAAGATTATTGATTTTCTTCTTCTATCCAAAGAACTTATAATCTTATCACACCAAGCAAGATTATTGATTTTCTTCTTCTATCCAAAATCTTTTCATCTTATCACATCAAGCAAGTTTATTGATTTTCCTCTTCTATCCAAAAACTTTTCATCTTATCACATCAAGCAAGATTATAGATTTTCCTCTTCTATCCAAAAAATTTTCATCTTATCACATCAAGCAAGATTATTGATTTTCCTCTTCTATCCAAAAACATTCATCTAATCACATCAAGCAAGATTATAGATTTTCCTCTGCTATCCCAAAAAATTTCATCTTATCACATCAAGCAAGATTATTGATTTTCCTCTTCTATCCAAAAAAAATTTTCATCTTATCACATCAAGCAGGGTTATAGATTTTCCTCTTCTATCCAAAAAATTTTTATCTTATCACATCAAGCAAAAATATTGATTTTGCAGTTCTTATCAAAAACTTTTTATCTTATCACATCAAGCAAGATTATAGATTTTCCTCTTCTATCCAAAAAACTTTCATCTTATCACATCAAGCAAGATTATTGATTTTCCTCTTCTATCCAAAAACTTTTCATCTTATCACATCAAGCAAGGTTATAGATAATCCTCTTCTATCCAAAAAATTTTCATCTTATCACATCAAGCAAAACTATTGATCTTCAAGTTCTTATCAAAAGCTTTTTATCTCATCACATCAAGCAAGATTATTGATTTTCGTCTTCTATCCAAAAGCTTTTCATCTTATCACATCAAGCAAGATTATTGATTTTCACTTCTATCCAAAAACTTTACATCTTATCACATCAAGCAAGATTATTGATTTTCCACTTCCATCCAGAACTTTTTATCTTATCACATCAAGCAGGATTATTGATTTTCCACTTCTATCCAAAACCTTTTCATCTTATCACATCAAGCAAGATTATTGATATTCGTCTTCTGTCCAAAAACTTTTCATCTTATCACATAAAGCAAGATAATTGATTTTCTTCTTCTTTCCAAAAACTTTTCAACTTATCACATCAAGCAAGATTATTGATTTTCCACTTCTATCCAAAAACTTTTTATCTTATCACATCAAGCAAGATTATTGATTTTCCACTTCTATCCAAAAACTTTTCATCTTATCACATCAAGCAAGATTATTGATATTCCTCTTCTGTACAAAAACTTCTCATCTTATTACATCAAGCAAGATAATTGATTTTCTTCTTCTATCCAAAATCCTTTCATCTTATCACATCAAGCAAGATAATTGATTTTCTTCTTCTATCCAAAAACTTTTCATCTTATCACATCAAGCAAGATTATTGATTTTCTTCTTGTATACAAAATCTTTTCACCTTATCACGTCAAGCAAGATTATTGATTTTCCACTTCTATTCAAAAACCTTTCATCTTATCACATCAAGCAAGATTATTGATTTTCTTCTTGTATCCAAAATCTTTTCATGTTATCACATCAAGCAAGATTATAGATTTTCCTCTTCTATCCAAAAAATTTTCATCTTATCACATCAAGCAAGATCATTGATATTCCTCTTGTGTCCAAAAACTTTTCATCATATCACATCAAGCAAGATAAGTGATTTTCTTCTTCTATCCAAAAACTTTTCAACTTATCACATCAAGCAAGATTATTGATTTTCCACTTCTATCCAAAAACCTTTCATCTTATCACATCAAGCAAGATTATTGATTTTCTTCTTGTATACAAAATCTTTTCATGTTATCAAATCAAGCAAGATTATAGATTTTCGTTTTCTATCCAAAAAATTTTCATCTCATCACATCAAGCACAATTATTCATTTTCCACTTCTTTCCAAAAGATTTCATCTTATCACATCAAGCAAGTTTATTGATTTTCCTCTTCTATCCAAAAACCTTCATCTTGACACATAAAGAAGATTATTGATTTTCCACTTCTATCCAGAAACTTTTCATCTTATCACATCAAGCAAGATTATTGATTTTCTTCTTCTATCCAAAAAATAATCATCTTATCACATCAAGCAAGCTTATTGATTTTCTTCTTTTATCCAAAAACTTTTTATCTTATCACAGCAAGCAAGATTATTGATTTTCTTCTTCTATCCAAAAACTTTTCATCTTATCACATCAAGCAAGATTATTGATTTTCTTCTTCTATCCAAAAACTTTTTATCTTAACACATCAAGCAAGATTATTGATTTTCATCTTTTATCTAAAAACTTTTCATCTTATCACATCAGGCAAGATTAATGATTTTCCTCTTCCTTCCAAAAACTTTTCATCTTATCACATCAAGCAAGATTATTGATTTTCTTCTATCCAAAAACTTTTCATCATATCACATCAAGCAAGATTATTGATTTTCTTCTTTTATCCAAAAACTTTTCATCTTATCACATCAAGCAAGATTATTGATTTTCTTCTTCTATCCAAAAAATTTTCATCTTATCACATCAAGCAAGATTATTGATTTTCCTCTTCTATCCAAAAATTTTTCATCTTATCACATCAAGCAAAATTATAGATATTCCTCCTCTATCCAAAAATTTTTCATCTTATCACATCAAGCAAAACTATTGATTTTCAAGTTCTTATCAAAAACTTTTTATCATATCACATCAAGCAAGATTATTGATTTTCTTCTTCTATCCAAAAACTTTTCATCTTATCACATCAAGCAAGATTATTGATTTTCTTCTTCTATCCAAAGAACTTATAATCTTATCACACCAAGCAAGATTATTGATTTTCTTCTTCTATCCAAAATCTTTTCATCTTATCACATCAAGCAAGTTTATTGATTTTCCTCTTCTATCCAAAAACTTTTCATCTTATCACATCAAGCAAGATTATAGATTTTCCTCTTCTATCCAAAAAATTTTCATCTTATCACATCAAGCAAAACTATTGATTTTCAAGTTCTTATCAAAAACTTTTTATCTTATAACATCAAGCTAGATTATTAATTTTCTTCTTCTATCCAAAAACTTTTCATCTTATCACATCAAGCAAGATATTCCTCTTCTATCCAAAAAATTTTCATCTTATCCCATCAAGCAAAACTATTGATTTTCAAGTTCTTATCAAAAACTTTTTATCTTATCACATCAAGCTAGATTATTGATTTTCTTCTTCTATCCAAAAACTTTTCATCTTATCACATCAAGCAAGATTATGAATTTTCACTTCTATCCAAAGACTTTACATCTTATCACATCAAGCAAGATTATTGATTTTCCACTTCTATCCAAAAACTTTTTATCTTATCACATCAAGCAAGATTATTGATTTTCCACTTCTATACAAAAACTTTTCATCTTATCACATCAAGCAAGATTATTGATATTCCTCTTCTGTACAAAAACTTCTCATCTTATTACATCAAGCAAGATAATTGATTTTCTTCTTCTATCCAAAATCCTTTCATCTTATCACATCAAGCAAGATAATTGATTTTCCACTTCTATCCAAAAACCTTTCATATTATCACATCAAGCAAGATTATTGATTTTCTCCTTTTATCCAAAAACTTTCATCTTATCACATCAAGCAAGATTATAGATTTTCCTCTTCTATCCAAAAAATTTTCATCTCATCACATCAAGCACAATTATTCATTTTCCACTTCTTTCCAAAAGATTTCATCTTATCACATCAAGCAAGTTTATTGATTTTCCTCTTCTATCCAAAAACCTTCATCTTGACACATAAAGAAGATTATTGATTTTCCACTTCTATCCAGAAACTTTTCATCTTATCACATCAAGCAAGATTATTGATTTTCTTCTTCTATCCAAAAAATAATCATCTTATCACATCAAGCAAGCTTATTGATTTTCTTCTTTTATCCAAAAACTTTTTATCTTATCACAGCAAGCAAGATTATTGATTTTCTTCTTCTATCCAAAAACTTTTCATCTTATCACATCAAGCAAGATTATTGATTTTCTTCTTCTATCCAAAAACTTTTTATCTTAACACATCAAGCAAGATTATTGATTTTCATCTTTTATCTAAAAACTTTTCATCTTATCACATCAGGCAAGATTATTGATTTTCCTCTTCCTTCCAAAAACTTTTCATCTTATCACATCAAGCAAGATTATTGATTTTCTTCTATCCAAAAACTTTTCATCATATCACATCAAGCAAGATTATTGATTTTCTTCTTTTATCCAAAAACTTTTCATCTTATCACATCAAGCAAGATTATTGATTTTCTTCTTCTATCCAAAAAATTTTCATCTTATCACATCAAGCAAGATTATTGATTTTCCTCTTCTATCCAAAAACTTTTCATCTTATCACATCAAGCAAAATTATAGATATTCCTCCTCTATCCAAAAATTTTTCATCATATCACATCAAGCATAACTATTGATTTTCAAGTTCTTATCAAAAACTTTTTATCTTATCACATCAAGCAAGATTATTGATTTTCTTCTTCTATCCAAAAACTTTTCATCTTATCACATCAAGCAAGATTATTGATTTTCTTCTTCTATCCAAAGAACTTATAATCTTATCACACCAAGCAAGATTATTGATTTTCTTCTTCTATCCAAAATCTTTTCATCTTATCACATCAAGCAAGTTTATTGATTTTCCTCTTCTATCCAAAAACTTTTCATCTTATCACATCAAGCAAGATTATAGATTTTCCTCTTCTATCCAAAAAATTTTCATCTTATCACATCAAGCGAGATTATTGATTTTCCTCTTCTATCCAAAAACATTCATCTAATCACATCAAGCAAGATTATAGATTTTCCTCTGCTATCCCAAAAAATTTCATCTTATCACATCAAGCAAGATTATTGATTTTCCTCTTCTATCCAAAAAAATTTAATCTTATCACATCAAGCAGGGTTATAGATTTTCCTCTTCTATCCAAAAAATTTTTATCTTATCACATCAAGCAAAAATATTGATTTTGCAGTTCTTATCAAAAACTTTTTATCTTATCACATCAAGCAAGATTATAGATTTTCCTCTTCTATCCAAAAAACTTTCATCTTATCACATCAAGCAAGATTATTAATTTTCCTCTTCTATCCAAAACCTTTTCATCTTATCACATCATGCAAGGTTATAGATAATCCTCTTCTATCCAAAAAATTTTCATCTTATCACATCAAGCAAAACTATTGATCTTCAAGTTCTTATCAAAAGCTTTTATCTCATCACATCAAGCAAGATTATTGATTTTCGTCTTCTATCCAAAAGCTTTTATCTTATCACATCAAGCAAGATTATTGATTTTCACTTCTATCCAAAAACTTTACATCTTATCACATCAAGCAAGATTATTGATTTTCCACTTCCATCCAAAAACTTTTTATCTTATCACATCAAGCAGGATTATTGATTTTCCACTTCTATCCAAAAACTTTTCATCTTATCACATCAAGCAAGATTATTGATATTCCTCTTCTGTCCAAAAACTTTTCATCTTATCACATCAAGCAAGATAATTGATTTTCTTCTATCCAAAATCTTTTCATCTTATCACATCAAGAAAGATTATTGATATTCGTCTTCTGTCCAAAAACTTTTCATCTTATCACATAGAGCAAGATAATTGATTTTCTTCTTCTTTCCAAAAACTTTTCAACTTATCACATCAAGCAAGATTATTGATTTTCCACTTCTATCCAAAAACTTTTTATCTTATCACATCAAGCAAGATTATTGATTTTCCACTTCTATCCAAAAACTTTTCATCTTATCACATCAAGCAAGATTATTGATATTCCTCTTCTGTACAAAAACTTCTCATCTTATTACATCAAGCAAGATAATTGATTTTCTTCTTCTATCCAAAATCCTTTCATCTTATCACATCAAGCAAGATAATTGATTTTCTTCTTCTATCCAAAAACTTTTCATCTTATCACATCAAGCAAGATTATTGATTTTCTTCTTGTATACAAAATCTTTTCACCTTATCACGTCAAGCAAGATAATTGATTTTCCACTTCTATTCAAAAACCTTTCATCTTATCACATCAAGCAAGATTATTGATTTTCTTCTTGTATCCAAAATCTTTTCATGTTATCACATCAAGCAAGATTATAGATTTTCCTCTTCTATCCAAAAAATTTTCATCTTATCACATCAAGCAAGATCATTGATATTCCTCTTGTGTCCAAAAACTTTTCATCATATCACATCAAGCAAGATAAGTGATTTTCTTCTTCTATCCAAAAACTTTTCATCTTATCACATCAAGCAAGATTATTGATTTTCCACTTCTATCCAAAAACCTTTCATCTTATCACATCAAGCAAGATTATTGATTTTCTTCTTGTATACAAAATCTTTTCATGTTATCAAATCAAGCAAGATTATAGATTTTCGTTTTCTATCCAAAAAATTTTCATCTCATCACATCAAGCACAATTATTCATTTTCCACTTCTTTCCAAAAGATTTCATCTTATCACATCAAGCAAGTTTATTGATTTTCCTCTTCTATCCAAAAACCTTCATCTTGACACATAAAGAAGATTATTGATTTTCCACTTCTATCCAGAAACTTTTCATCTTATCACATCAAGCAAGATTATTGATTTTCTTCTTCTATCCAAAAAATAATCATCTTATCACATCAAGCAAGCTTATTGATTTTCTTCTTTTATCCAAAAACTTTTTATCTTATCACAGCAAGCAAGATTATTGATTTTCTTCTTCTATCCAAAAACTTTTCATCTTATCACATCAAGTAAGATTATTGATTTTCTTCTTCTATCCAAAAAATTTTCATCTTATCACATCAAGCAAGATTATTGATTTTCCTCTTCTATCCAAAAACTTTTCATCTTATCACATCAAGCAAAATTATAGATATTCCTCCTCTATCCAAAAATTTTTCATCATATCACATCAAGCAAAACTATTGATTTTCAAGTTCTTATCAAAAACTTTTTATCTTATCACATCAAGCAAGATTATTGATTTTCTTCTTCTATCCAAAAACTTTTCATCTTATCACATCAAGCAAGATTATTGATTTTCTTCTTCTATCCAAAGAACTTATAATCTTATCACACCAAGCAAGATTATTGATTTTCTTCTTCTATCCAAAATCTTTTCATCTTATCACATCAAGCAAAATTATAGATATTCCTCCTCTATCCAAAAATTTTTCATCTTATCACATCAAGCAAAACTATTGATTTTCAAGTTCTTATCAAAAACTTTTTATCATATCACATCAAGCAAGATTATTGATTTTCTTCTTCTATCCAAAAACTTTTCATCTTATCACATCAAGCAAGATTATTGATTTTCTTCTTCTATCCAAAGAACTTATAATCTTATCACACCAAGCAAGATTATTGATTTTCTTCTTCTATCCAAAATCTTTTCATCTTATCACATCAAGCAAGTTTATTGATTTTCCTCTTCTATCCAAAAACTTTTCATCTTATCACATCAGGCAAGATTATTGATTTTCCTCTTCTATCCAAAAAATTTTCATCTTATCACATCAAGCAAGATTATTGATTTTGCTCTTCTATCCAAAAACTTTCATCTAATCACATCAAGCAAGATTATAGATTTTCCTCTGCTATCCCAAAAAATTTCATCTTATCACATCAAGCAAGATTATTGATTTTCCTCTTCTATCCAAAAAAAATTTTCATCTTATCACATCAAGCAGGGTTATAGATTTTCCTCTTCTATCCAAAAAATTTTTATCTTATCACATCAAGCAAAAATATTGATTTTGCAGTTCTTATCAAAAACTTTTTATCTTATCACATCAAGCAAGATTATAGATTTTCCTCTTCTATCCAAAAAACTTTCATCTTATCACATCAAGCAAGATTATTGATTTTCCTCTTCTATCCAAAAAATTTTTCATCTTATCACATCAAGCAAGGTTATAGATAATCCTCTTCTATCCAAAAAATTTTCATCTTATCACATCAAGCAAAACTATTGATCTTCAAGTTCTTATCAAAAGCTTTTTATCTCATCACATCAAGCAAGATTATTGATTTTCACTTCTATCCAAAAACTTTACATCTTATCACATCAAGCAAGATTATTGATTTTCCACTTCCATCCAAAAACTTTTTATCTTATCACATCAAGCAGGATTATTGATTTTCCACTTCTATCCAAAAACTTTTCATCTTATCACATCAAGCATGATTACTGATATTCCTCTTCTGTCCAAAAACTTTTCATCTTATCACATCAAGCAAGATAATTGATTTTCTTCTATCCAAAATCTTTTCATCTTATCACATCAAGCAAGATTATTGATATTCGTCTTCTGTCCAAAAACTTTTCATCTTATCACATAAAGCAAGATAATTGATTTTCTTCTTCTTTCCAAAAACTTTTCAACTTATCACATCAAGCAAGATTATTGATTTTCCACTTCTATTCAAAAACCTTTCATCTTATCACATCAAGCAAAAATATTGATTTTGCAGTTCTTATCAAAAACTTTTTATCTTATCACATCAAGCAAGATTATAGATTTTCCTCTTCTATCCAAAAAATTTTCATCTTATCACATCAAGCAAGATTATTGATTTTCCTCTTCTATCCAAAAACCTTTCATCTTATCACATCAAGCAAGATTATAGATAATCCTCTTCTATCCAAAAAATTTTCATCTGATCACATCATGCAAAACTATTGATTTTCAAGTTCTTATCAAAAGCTTTTTATCTCATCACATCAAGCAAGATTATTGATTTTCCACTTCTATCCAAAAACTTTTCATCTTATCACATCAAGCAAGATTATAGGTATTCCTCTTCTATCCAAAAACTTTCATCTAATCACATCAAGCAAGATTATAGATTTTCCTCTGCTATCCCAAAAAATTTCATCTTATCACATCAAGCAAGATTATTGATTTTCCTCTTCTATCCAAAAAAAATTTTCATCTTATCACATCAAGCAGGGTTATAGATTTTCCTCTTCTATCCAAAAAATTTTTATCTTATCACATCAAGCAAAAATATTGATTTTGCAGTTCTTATCAAAAACTTTTTATCTTATCACATCAAGCAAGATTATAGATTTTCCTCTTCTATCCAAAAAACTTTCATCTTATCACATCAAGCAAGATTATTGATTTTCCTCTTCTATCCAAAAAATTTTTCATCTTATCACATCAAGCAAGGTTATAGATAATCCTCTTCTATCCAAAAAATTTTCATCTTATCACATCAAGCAAAACTATTGATCTTCAAGTTCTTATCAAAAGCTTTTTATCTCATCACATCAAGCAAGATTATTGATTTTCACTTCTATCCAAAAACTTTACATCTTATCACATCAAGCAAGATTATTGATTTTCCACTTCCATCCAAAAACTTTTTATCTTATCACATCAAGCAGGATTATTGATTTTCCACTTCTATCCAAAAACTTTTCATCTTATCACATCAAGCATGATTACTGATATTCCTCTTCTGTCCAAAAACTTTTCATCTTATCACATCAAGCAAGATAATTGATTTTCTTCTATCCAAAATCTTTTCATCTTATCACATCAAGCAAGATTATTGATATTCGTCTTCTGTCCAAAAACTTTTCATCTTATCACATAAAGCAAGATAATTGATTTTCTTCTTCTTTCCAAAAACTTTTCAACTTATCACATCAAGCAAGATTATTGATTTTCCACTTCTATTCAAAAACCTTTCATCTTATCACATCAAGCAAAAATATTGATTTTGCAGTTCTTATCAAGAACTTTTTATCTTATCACATCAAGCAAGATTATAGATTTTCCTCTTCTATCCAAAAAATTTTCATCTTATCACATCAAGCAAGATTATTGATTTTCCTCTTCTATCCAAAAACCTTTCATCTTATCACATCAAGCAAGATTATAGATAATCCTCTTCTATCCAAAAAATTTTCATCTGATCACATCATGCAAAACTATTGATTTTCAAGTTCTTATCAAAAGCTTTTTATCTCATCACATCAAGCAAGATTATTGATTTTCCACTTCTATCCAAAAACTTTTCATCTTATCACATCAAGCAAGATTATAGGTATTCCTCTTCTATCCAAAAAATTTTCATCTTATCACATCAAGCAAAACTATTGATTTTCAAGTTCTTATCAAAAACCTTTTATCTTATCACATCAAGCAAGATTATTGATTTCCTTCTTCTATCCAAAAACTTTTCATCTTATCACATCAAGCAAGATTATTGATTTTCACTTCTATCCAAAAACTTTACATCTTATCACATCAAGCAAGATTATTGATTTTCCACTTCTATCCAAAAACTTTTTATCTTATCACATCAAGCAAGATTATTGATTTTCCACTTCTATCCAAAAACTTTTCATCTTATCACATCAAGCAAGATTATTGATATTCCTCTTCTGTACAAAAACTTCTCATCTTATTACATCAAGCAAGATAATTGATTTTCTTCTTCTATCCAAAATCTTTTCATCTTATCACACCAAGCAAGATAATTGATTTTCTTCTTCTATCCAAAAACTTTTCATCTTATCACATCAAGCAAGATTATTGATTTTCTTCTTGTATACAAAATCTTTTCACCTTATCACGTCAAGCAAGATTATTGATTTTCCACTTCTATTCAAAAACCTTTCATCTTATCACATCAAGCAAGATTATTGATTTTCTTCTTGTATCCAAAATCTTTTCATGTTATCACATCAAGCATGATTATAGATTTTCCCCTTCTATCCAAAAAATTTTCATCTTATCACATCAAGCAAGATCATTGATATTCCTCTTCTGTCCAAAAACTTTTCATCTTATCACATCAAGCAAGATAATTGATTTTCTTCTTCTATCCAAAAACTTTTCAACTTATCACATCAAGCAAGATTATTGATTTTCCACTTCTATCCAAAAACCTTTCATCTTATCACATCAAGCAAGATTATTGATTTTCTTGTTGTATACAAAATCTTTTCATGTTATCAAATCAAGCAAGATTATAGATTTTCCTCTTCTATCCAAAAAATTTTCATCTCATCACATCAAGCACAATTATTCATTTTCCACTTCTATCCAAAAGATTTCATCTTATCACATCAAGCAAGTTTATTGATTTTCCTCTTCTATCCAAAAACTTTCATCTTGACACATAAAGAAGATTATTGATTTTCCACTTCTATCCAGAAACTTTTCATCTTATCACATCAAGCAAGATTATTGATTTTCTTCTTCTATCCAAAAAATAATCATCTTATCACATCAAGCAAGATTATATATTTTCTTCTTTTATCCAAAAGCTTTTTATCTTATCACAGCAAGCAAGATTAATGATTTTCTTCTTCTATCCAAAAACTTTTCATCTTATCACATCAAGCAAGATTATTGATTTTCTTCTTCTATCCAAAAACTTTTTATCTTAACACATCAAGCAAGATTATTGATTTTATTCTTTTATCCAAAAACTTTTCATCTTATCACAAAGGGCAAGATTATTGATTTTCCTCTTCCTTCCAAAAACTTTTCATCTTATCACATCAAGCAAGATTATTGATTTTCTTCTTTTATCCAAAAACTTTTCATCTTATCACATCAAGCAAGATTATTGATTTTCTTCTTCTATCCAAAAAATTTTCATCTTATCATATCAAGCAAGATTATTGATTTTCCTCTTCTATCCAAAAACTTTTCATCTTATCACATCAAGCAAGATTATAGATATTCCTCTTCTATCCAAAAATTTTTCATCTTATCACATCAAGCAAAACTATTGATTTTCAAGTTCTTATCAAAAACTTTTTATCTTATCACACCAAGCAAGATTATTGATTTTCTTCTTCTATCCAAAAACTTTTCATCTTATCACATCAAGCAAGATAATTGATTTTCTTCTTCTATCCAAAGAACTTTTAATCTTATCACACCAAGCAAGATTATTGATTTTCTTCTTCTATCCAAAATCTTTTCATCTTATCACATCAAGCAAGTTTATTGATTTTCCTCTTCTATCCAAAAACTTTTCATCTTATCACATCAAGCAAGATTATAGATTTTCCTCTTCTATCCAAAAACTTTTTATCTTATCACATCAAGCAAGATTATTGATTTTCCTCTTCTATCCAAAAACTTTCATCTAATCACATCAAGCAAGATTATAGATTTTCCTCTGCTATCCCAAAAATTTTCATCTTATCACATCAAGCAAGATTATTGATTTTCCTCTTCTATCCAAAAAATTTTTCATCTTATCACATCAAGCAGGATTATAGATTTTCCTCTTCTATCCAAAAAATTCTTATCTTATCACATCAAGCAAAAATATTGATTTTGCAGTTCTTATCAAAAACTTTTTATCTTATCACATATAGCAAGATTATAGATTTTCCTCTTCTATCCAAAAAATTTTCATCTTATCACATCAAGCAAGATTATTGATTTTCCTCTTCTATCCAAAAACTTTTCATCTTATCACATCAAGCAAGATTATAGATAATCCTCTTCTATCCAAAAAATTTTCATCTTATCACATCAAGCAAAACTATTGATTTTTAAGTTCTTATCAAAAGCTTTTTATCTCATCACATCAAGCAAGATTATTGATTTTCGTCTTCTAACCAAAAGCTTTTCATCTTATCACATCAAGCAAGATTATTGATTTTCACTTCTATCCAAAAACTTTACATCTTATCACATCAAGCAAGATTATTGATTTTCCACTTCCATCCAAAAACTTTTTATCTTATCACATCAAGCAGGATTATTGATTTTCCACTTTTATACAAAAACTTTTCATCTTATCACATCAAGCAAGATTATTGATATTCTTCTTCTATCCAAAAACTTTTTCATCTTATCACATCAAGCAAGATTATTGATTTTCTTCTTTTATCCAAAAACCTTTCATCTTATCACATCAAGCAAGATTATTGATATTCTTCTGCTATCCAAAAACTTTTCATCTTATCACATCAAGCAAGATTATTGATTTTCTTCTTCTATCCAAAAACTTTTCATCATATCACATCAAGCAAGATTTTTGATTTTCTTCTTTTATCCAAAAACTTTTCATCTTATCACATCAAGCAGAATTATTGATTTTCTTCTTCTATCCAAAAACTTTTTATCTTATCACATCAAGCAAGACTATTGGTTTTCTTCTTTTATCCAAAAACTTTTCATCTTATCACGTCAAGCAAGATTATTGATTTTCTTCTTTTATAAAAAAACTTTTCATCTTATCACATCAAGCAAGATTATTGATATTCTTCTTCTATCCAAAATTTTTTCATCTTATCACATCAAGCAAGATTATTGATATTCTTCTTCTATCCAAAAACTTTTTATCTTATCACATCAAGCAAGATTATTGATATTCTTCTTCTATCCATAAACTTTTTATCTTATCACATCAAGCAAGATTATTGATGATCTTCTTTTATCCAAAAACTTTTTATCTTATCACATCAAGCAAGATTACTATTTTCTTCTTTTATCCAAAAACTTTTTATCTCATCACATCAAGCAAGATTATTGATTTTCCACTTCTATCCAAAAAATTTTCATCTTATCACATCAAGCAAGATTATTGATTTTCCTCTTCTATCCAAAAACTTTCATTTGGACACATAAAGAAGATTATTGATTTTCCACTTCTATTAAGAAACTTTTCATCTTATCACACCAAGCAAGATTATTGATTTTCTTCTTCTATCCAAAAAATATTCATCTTATCACATTAAGCAAGATTATTGATTTTTCTCTTTTATCCAAAATCTTTTCATCTTATCACATCAAGCAAGAAAATTGATATTCTTCTTCTATCCAAATACTTTTCATCTTATCACATCAAGCAAGATTATTGATTTTCTTCTTCTATCCAAAAACTTTATATCTTATCACATCAAGCAAGATTATTGATTTTCTTCTTTTATCAAAAAACTTTTCATCTTATCACATCAAGCAAGATTTATGATTTTCTTCTTCTATCCAAAAACCTTTTATCTTATCACATCAGGCAAGATTATTGATTTTCCTCTTCCTGCCAAAATCTTTTCATCTTATCACATCAAGCAAGATAATTGATTTTCTTCTTCTATCCAAAATCTTTTCATCTTATCACATCAAGCAAGATAATTGATTTTCTTCTATCCAAATACTTTTCATCTTATCACATCAAGCAAGATTATTGATTTTCTTCTTCTATCCAAAAACTTTATATCTTATCACATCAAGCAAGATTATTGATTTTCTTCTTTTATCAGAAAACTTTTCATCTTATCACATCAAGCAAGATTATTGATTTTCTTCTTCTATCCAAAAACATTTTATCTTATCACATCAGGCAAGATTATTGATTTTCCTCTTCCTGCCAAAATCTTTTCATCTTATCACATCAAGCAAGATAATTGATTTTCTTCTTCTATCCAAAATCTTTTCATCTTATCACATCAAGCAAGATTATTGATTTTCTTTTTTTATCCAAAAACTTTTCATCTTATCACATCAAGCAAGATTATTGATTATATTCTTTTATCCAAAAACTTTTCATCATATCACATCAAGCAAGATTATTGATTTTCTTCTTTTATCCAAAAACTTTTCATCTTATCACATGAAGCAACATTATTGATTTTCATCTTCTATCCAAAAACTTTTTATCTTATCACATCAAGCAAGACTATTTATTTTCTTCTTTTATCCAAAAACTTTTCATCTTATCACATCAAGCAAGATTGTTGATTTTCTTCTTCTATTGAAAAAACTTTTAATCTTATCTCACCAAGGAAGATTATTGATTTTCTTCCTCTATCCAAAAACTTTTTATCTTATCATATCAAGCAAGATTATTGATTTTCTTTTTTTATCCAAAAACTTTTCATCTTTTCACATCAAGCAAGAATATTGATTATATTCTTTTATCCAAAAACTTTTCATCATATCACATCAAGCAAGATTATTGATTTTCTTCTTTTATCCAAAAACTTTTCATCTTATCACATGAAGCAAGATTATTGATTTTCATCTTCTATCCAAAAACTTTTTATCTTATCACATCAAGCAAGACTATTTATTTTCTTCTTTTATCCAAAAACTTTTCATCTTATCACATCAAGCAAGATTATTGATTTTCTTCTTCTATTGAAAAAAACTTTTAATCTTATCTCACCAAGCAAGATTATTGATTTTCTTCTTCTATCCATAAACTTTTTATCTTATCACATCAAACAAGATTATTGATTTTCTTCTTTTATCCAAAAACTTTTCATCTTATCACATCAAGCAAGATTATTGATATTCTTCTTCTATCCAAAAACTTTTTCATCTTATCGCATCAAGCAAGATTATTGATTTTCTTCTTTTATCCAAAAACCTTTCATCTTATCACATCAAGCAAGATTATTGATATTCTTCTGCTATCCAAAAACTTTTCATCTTATCACATCAAGCAAGATTATTGATTATATTCTTTTATCCAAAAACTTTTCATCATATCACATCAAGCAAGATTATTGATTTTCTTCTTTTATCCAAAAACTTTTCATCTTATCCCATGAAGCAAGATTATTGATTTTCATCTTCTATCCAAAAACTTTTTATCTTATCACATCAAGCAAGACTATTTATTTTCTTCTTTTATCCAAAAACTTTTCATCTTATCACATCAAGCAAGATTATTGATTTTCTTCTTCTATTGAAAAAACTTTTAATCTTATCTCACCAAGCAAGATTATTGATTTTCTTCTTCTATCCATAAACTTTTTATCTTATCACATCAAGCAAGATAATTGATTTTCTTCTTTTATCCAAAAACTTTTCATCTTATCACATCAAGCAAGATTATTGATTTTCTTCTTTTATCCAAAAACCTTTCATCTTATCACGTCAAGCAAGATTATTGATTTTCTTCTTTTATAAAAAAACTTTTCATCTTATCACATCAAGCAAGATTATTGATATTCTTCTTCTATCCAAAATTTTTTCATCTTATCACATCAAGCAAGATTATTGATATTCTTCTTCTATCCAAAAACTTTTTATCTTATCCATCAAGCAAGATTATTGATATTCTTCTTCTATCCATAAACTTTTTATCTTATCACATCAAGCAAGATTATTGATGATCTTCTTTTATCCAAAAACTTTTTATCTTATCACATCAAGCAAGATTATTGATTTTCCTCTTCCTGCCAAAAACTTTTCATCTTATCACATCAAGCAAGATTATTGATGTTCTTCTTCTATTCAAAAACTTTTCATCATATGACATCAAGCAAGATTATTGATTTTCTTCTTTTATCCAAAAACTTTTCGTCTTATCACATCAAGCAAGATTATTGATTTTCTTTTTCTATCCAAAATTTTTCATCTTATCACATCAAGCAATATTATTGATTTTCCACTCTATCCAAAAACTTTTCATCTTATCACATCAAGCAAGATTATAGATATTCCTCTTCTATCCAAAAAATTTTCATCTTATCACATCAAGCAAAACTATTGATTTTCAAGTTCTTATCAAAAACTTTTTATCTCATCACTTCAAGCAAGATTATTGATTTTCGTCTTCTATCCAAAAGCTTTTCATCTTATCAATTCAAGCAAGATTATTGATTTTCACTTCTATCCAAAAACTTTACATCTTATCACATCAAGCAGGATTATTGATTTTCCACTTCCATCCAAAAACTTTTTATCTTATCACATCAAGCAAGATTATTGATTTTCCACTTCTATCCAAAAACTTTACATCTTATCACATCAAGCAAAATTATTGATTTTCCACTTCCATCCAAAAACTTTTTATCTTATCACATCAAGCAAGATTATTGATTTTCCACTTCTATCCAAAAACTTTTCATCTTATCACATCAAGCAAGATTATTGATATTCCTCTTCTGTACAAAAACTTCTCATCTTATTACATCAAGCAAGATAATTGATTTTCTTGTTCTATCCAAAATCGTTTCATCTTATCACATCAAGCAAGATAATTGATTTTCTTCTTCTATCCAAAAACTTTTCATCTTATCACATCATGCAAGATTATTGATTTTCTTCTTGTATCCAAAATCTTTTCGTGTTATCACATCAAGCAAGATTATAGATTTTCCTCTTCTATCCAAAAAATTTTCATCTTATCACATCAAGCAAGATCATTGATATTCCTCTTCTGTCCAAAAACTTTTCATCTTATCACATCAAGCAAGATAATTGATTTTCTTCTTCTATCCAAAAACTTATCAACTTATCACATCAAGCAAGATTATTGATTTTCCACTTCTATCCAAAAACCTTTCATCTTATCACCTCAAGCAAGATTATTGATTTTCTTCTTGTGTACAAAATCTTTTCATGTTATCAAATCAAGCAAGATAATAGATTTTCCTCTTCTATCCAAAAAATTTTCATCTCATCACATCAAGCAAAATTATTCATTTTCCACTTCTATCCAAAAAATTTCATCTTATCACATCAAGCAAGATTATTGATATTCTTCTTCTATCCAAAAACTTTTTCATCTTATCACATCAAGCAAGATTATTGATTTTCTTCTTTTATCCAAAAACCTTTCATCTTATCACATCAGGCAAGATTATTGATATTCTTCTGCTATCCAAAAACTTTTCATCTTATCACATCAAGCAAGATTATTGATTTTCTTCTTTTATCCAAAAACTTTTCATCATATCACATCAAGCAAGATTATTGATTTTCTTCTTTTATCCAAAAACTTTTCATCTTATCACATCAAGCAGGATTATTGATTTTCTTCTTCTATCCAAAAACTTTTTATCTTATCACATCAAGCAAGACTATTGGTTTTCTTCATTTATCCAAAAACTTTTCATCTTATCACGTCAAGCAAGATTATTGATTTTCTTCATTTATAAAAAAACTGTTCATCTTATCACATCAAGCAAGATTATTGATATTCTTCTTCTATCCAAAAGTTTTTCATCTTATCACATCAAGCAAGATTATTGATGTTCTTCTTCTATCCAAAAACTTTTTATCTTATCACATCAAGCAAGATTATTGATATTCTTCTTCTATCCATAAACTTTTTATCTTATCACATCAAGCAAGATTATTGAATTTCTTCTTTTATCCAAAAACTTTTTATCTTATCACATCAAGCAAGATTACTGATTTTCTTCTTTTATCCAAAAACTTTTTATCTCATCACATCAAGCAAGATTATTGATTTTCCACTTCTATCCAAAAAATTTTCATCTTATCACATCAAGCAAGATTATTGATTTTCCTCTTCTATCCAAAAACTTTCATTTGGACACATAAAGAAGATTATTGATTTTCCACTTCTTTTAAGAAACTTTTCATCTTATCACACCAAGCAAGATTATTGATTTTCTTCTTCTATCCCAAAAATATTCATCTTATCACATCAAGCAAGATTATTGATTTTTTTCTTTTATCCAAAATCTTTTCATCTTATCACATCAAGCAAGATAATTGATTTTCTTCTTCTATCCAAATACTTTTCATCTTATCACATCAAGCAAGATTATTGATTTTCTTCTTCTATCCAAAAACTTTATATCTTATCACATCAAGCAAGATTATTGATTTTCTTCTTCTATCCAAAAACTTTTCATCTTATCACATCAAGCAAGATTATTGATTTTCTTCTTCTATCCCAAAACTTTTTATCTTATCACATCAGGCAAGATTATTGTTTTTCCTCTTCCTTCCAAAAACTTTTCATCTTATCACATCAAGCAAGATTATTGATGTTCTTCTTCTATTCAAAAAATTTTCATCTTATCACATCAAGCAAGATTATTGATTTTCCACTTCTATCCAAAAACTTTTCATCTTATCACATCAAGCAAGATATTCCTCTTCTATCCAAAAAATTTTTATCTTATCCCATCAAGCAAAACTATTGATTTTCAAGGTCTTATCAAAAAAACTTTTTATCTTATCACATCAAGCTAGATTATTGATTTTCTCCTTCTATCCAAAAACTTTTCATCTTATCACATCAAGCAAGATTATTAATTTTCACTTCTATCCAAAAACTTTACATCTTATCACATCAAGCAGGATTATCGATTTTCCACTTCTATCCAAAAACTTTTTATCTTATCACATCAAGCAAGATTATTGATTTTCCACTTCTATCCAAAAACTTTTCATCTTATCACATCAAGCAAGATTATTGATATTCCTCTTCTGTACAAAAACTTCTCATCTTATTACATCAAGCAAGATAATTGATTTTCTCCTTCTATCCAAAATCCTTTCATCTTATCACATCAAGCAAGATAATTGATTTTCTTCTTCTATCCAAAAAATTTTCATCTTATCACATCAAGCAAGATTATTGATTTTCTTCTTGTATACAAAATCTTTTCACCTTATCACGTCAAGCAAGATTATTGATTTTCCACTTCTATTCAAAAACCTTTCATCTTATCACATCAAGCAAGATTATTGATTTTCTTCTTGTATCCAAAATCTTTTCATGTTATCACATCAAGCAAGATTATAGATTTTCCTCTTCTATCCAAAAAATTTTCATCTTATCACATCAAGCAAGATCATTGATATTCCTCTTCTGTCCAAAAACTTTTCATCTTATCACATCAAGCAAGATAATTGATTTTCTTCTTTTATCCAAAAACTTTTCAACTTATCACATCAAGCAAGATTATTGATTTTCCACTTCTATCCAAACACCTTTCATCTTATCACATCAAGCAAGATTATTGATTTTCTTCTTGTATACAAAATCTTTTCATGTTATCAAATCAAGCAAGATTATAGATTTTCCTCTTCTATCCAAAAAATTTTCATCTCATCACATCAAGCACAATTATTCATTTTCCACTTCTTTCCAAAAGATTTCATCTTATCACATCAAGCAAGTTTATTGATTTTCCTCTTCTATCCAAAAACCTTCATCTTGACACATAAAGAAGATTATTGATTTTCCACTTCTATCCAGAAACTTTTCATCTTATCACATCAAGCAATATTATTGATTTTCTTCTTCTATCCAAAAAATAATCATCTTATCACATCAAGCAAGCTTATTGATTTTCTTCTTTCATCCAAAAACTTTTTATCTTATCACAGCAAGCAAGATTATTGATTTTCTTCTTCTATACAAAAACTTTTCATCTTATCACATCAAGCAAGATTATTGATTTTCTTCTTCTATCCAAAAACTTTTTATCTTAACACATCAAGCAAGATTATTGATTTTCATCTTTTATCTAAAAACTTTTCATCTTATCACATCAGGCAAGATTATTGATTTTCCTCTTCCTTCCAAAAACTTTTCATCTTATCACATCAAGCAAGATTATTGATTTTCTTCTATCCAAAAACTTTTCATCATATCACATCAAGCAAAATAATTGATTTTCTTCTTTTATCCAAAAACTTTTCATCTTATCACATCAAGCAAGATTATTGATTTTCTTCTTCTATCCAAAAAATTTTCATCTTATCACATCAAGCAAGATTATTGATTTTCCCTTCTATCCAAAAACTTTTCATCTTATCACATCAAGCAAGATTATAGATATTCCTCCTCTATCCAAAAATTTTTCATCTTATCACATCAAGCAAAACTATTGATTTTCAAGTTCTTATCAAAAACTTTTTATCTTATCACATCAAGCAAGATTATTGATTTTCTTCTTCTATCCAAAAACTTTTCATCTTATCACATCAAGCAAGATTATTGATTTTCTTCTTCTATCCAAAGAACTTTTAATCTTATCACACCAAGCAAGATTATTGATTTTCTTCTTCTATCCAAAATCTTTTCATCTTATCACATCAAGCAAGTTTATTGATTTTCCTCTTCTATCCAAAAACTTTTCATCTTATCACATCAAGCAAGATTATAGATTTTCCTCTTCTATCCAAAAAATTTTCATCTTATCACATCAAGCAAGATTATTGATTTTCCTCTTCTATCCAAAAACTTTCATCTAATCACATCAAGCAAGATTATAGATTTTCCTCTGCTATCCCAAAAAATTTCATCTTATCACATCAAGCAAGATTATTGATTTTCCTCTTCTATCCAAAAAAAATTTTCACCTTATCACATCAAGCAGGATTATAGATTTTCCTCTTCTATCCAAAAAATTTTTATCTTATCACATCAAGCAAAAATATTGATTTTGCAGTTCTTATCAAAAACTTTTTATCTTATCACATCAAGCAAGATTATAGATTTTCCTCTTCTATCCAAAAAACTTTCATCTTATCACATCAAGCAAGATTATTGATTTTCCTCTTCTATCCAAAAACTTTTCATCTTATCACATCAAGCAAGGTTATAGATAATCCTCTTCTATCCAAAAAATTTTCATCTTATGACATCAAGCAAAACTATTGATCTTCAAGTTCTTATCAAAAGCTTTTTATCTCATCACATCAAGCAAGATTATTGATTTTCGTCTTCTATCCAAAAGCTTTTCATCTTATCACATAAAGCAAGATTATTGATTTTCACTTCTATCCAAAAACTTTACATCTTATCACATCAAGCAAGATTATTGATTTTCCACTTCCATCCAAAAACTTTTTATCTTATCACATCAAGCAAGATTATTGATTTTCCACTTCTATCCAAAAACTTTTCATCTTATCACATCAAGCAAGATTATTGATATTCCCTTTCTGTCCAAAAACTTTTCATCTTATCACATCAAGCAAGATAATTGATTTTCTTCTATCCAAAATCTTTTCATCTTATCACATCAAGCAAGATTATTGATATTCCTCTTCTGTCCAAAAACTTTTCATCTTATCACATAAAGCAAGATAATTGATTTTCTTCTTCTTTCCAAAAACTTTTCAACTTATCACATCAAGCAAGGTTATTGATTTTCCACTTCTATTCAAAAACCTTTCATCTTATCACATCAAGCAAAAATATTGATTTTGCAGTTCTTATCAAAAACTTTTTATCTTATCACATCAAGCAAGATTATAGATTTTCCTCTTCTATCCAAAAAAATTTCATCTTATCACATCAAGCAAGATTATTGATTTTCCTCTTCTATCTAAAAACTTTTCATCTTATCACATCAAGCAAGATTATTGATATTCCTCTTCTGCACAAAAACTTCTCATCTTATTACATCAAGCAAGATAATTGATTTTCTTGTTCTATCCAAAATCGTTTCATCTTATCACATCAAGCAAGATAATTGATTTTCTTCTTCTATCCAAAAACTTTTCATCTTATCACATCATGCAAGATTATTGATTTTCTTCTTGTATCCAAAATCTTTTCGTGTTATCACATCAAGCAAGATTATAGATTTTCCTCTTCTATCCAAAAAATTTTCATCTTATCACATCAAGCAAGATCATTGATATTCCTCTTCTGTCCAAAAACTTTTCATCTTATCACATCAAGCAAGATAATTGATTTTCTTCTTCTATCCAAAAACTTATCAACTTATCACATCAAGCAAGATTATTGATTTTCCACTTCTATCCAAAAACCTTTCATCTTATCACATCAAGCAAGATTCTTGATTTTCTTCTTGTGTACAAAATCTTTTCATGTTATCAAATCAAGCAAGATAATAGATTTTCCTCTTCTATCCAAAAAATTTTCATCTCATCACATCAAGCAAAATTATTCATTTTCCACTTCTATCCAAAAAATTTCATCTTATCACATCAAGCAAGATTATTGATATTCTTCTTCTATCCAAAAACTTTTTCATCTTATCACATCAAGCAAGATTATTGATTTTCTTCTTTTATCCAAAAACCTTTCATCTTATCACATCAAGCAAGATTATTGATATTCTTCTGCTATCCAAAAACTTTTCATCTTATCACATCAAGCAAGATTATTGATTTTCTTCTTTTATCCAAAAACTTTTCATCATATCACATCAAGCAAGATTATTGATTTTCTTCTATTATCCAAAAACTTTTCATCTTATCACATCAAGCAGGATTATTGATTTTCTTCTTCTATCCAAAAACTTTTTATCTTATCACATCAAGCAAGACTATTGGTTTTCTTCATTTATCCAAAAACTTTTCATCTTATCACGTCAAGCAAGATTATTGATTTTCTTCTTTTATAAAAAAACTGTTCATCTTATCACATCAAGCAAGATTATTGATATTCTTCTTCTATCCAAAAGTTTTTCATCTTATCACATCAAGCAAGATTATTGATGTTCTTCTTCTATCCAAAAACTTTTTATCTTATCACATCAAGCAAGATTATTGATATTCTTCTTCTATCCATAAACTTTTTATCTTATCACATCAAGCAAGATTATTGATTTTCTTCTTTTATCCAAAAACTTTTTATCTTATCACATCAAGCAAGATTACTGATTTTCTTCTTTTATCCAAAAACTTTTTATCTCATCACATCAAGCAAGATTATTGATTTTCCACTTCTATCCAAAAAATTTTCATCTTATCACATCAAGCAAGATTATTGATTTTCCTCTTCTATCCAAAAACTTTCATTTGGACACATAAAGAAGATTATTGATTTTCCACTTCTTTTAAGAAACTTTTCATCTTATCACACCAAGCAAGATTATTGATTTTCTTCTTCTATCCCAAAAATATTCATCTTATCACATCAAGCAAGATTATTGATTTTTTTCTTTTATCCAAAATCTTTTCATCTTATCACATCAAGCAAGATAATTGATTTTCTTCTTCTATCCAAATACTTTTCATCTTATCACATCAAGCAAGATTATTGATTTTCTTCTTCTATCCAAAAACTTTATATCTTATCACATCAAGCAAGATTATTGATTTTCTTCTTCTATCCAAAAACTTTTCATCTTATCACATCAAGCAAGATTATTGATTTTCTTCTTCTATCCCAAAACTTTTTATCTTATCACATCAGGCAAGATTATTGTTTTTCCTCTTCCTTCCAAAAACTTTTCATCTTATCACATCAAGCAAGATTATTGATGTTCTTCTTCTATTCAAAAAATTTTCATCTTATCACATCAAGCAAGATTATTGATTTTCCACTTCTATCCAAAAACTTTTCATCTTATCACATCAAGCAAGATATTCCTCTTCTATCCAAAAAATTTTTATCTTATCCCATCAAGCAAAACTATTGATTTTCAAGTTCTTATCAAAAAACTTTTTATCTTATCACATCAAGCTAGATTATTGATTTTCTCCTTCTATCCAAAAACTTTTCATCTTATCACATCAAGCAAGATTATTAATTTTCACTTCTATCCAAAAACTTTACATCTTATCACATCAAGCAGGATTATCGATTTTCCACTTCTATCCAAAAACTTTTTATCTTATCACATCAAGCAAGATTATTGATTTTCCACTTCTATCCAAAAACTTTTCATCTTATCACATCAAGCAAGATTATTGATATTCCTCTTCTGTACAAAAACTTCTCATCTTATTACATCAAGCAAGATAATTGATTTTCTCCTTCTATCCAAAATCCTTTCATCTTATCACATCAAGCAAGATAATTGATTTTCTTCTTCTATCCAAAAACTTTTCATCTTATCACATCAAGCAAGATTATTGATTTTCTTCTTGTATACAAAATCTTTTCACCTTATCACGTCAAGCAAGATTATTGATTTTCCACTTCTATTCAAAAACCTTTCATCTTATCACATCAAGCAAGATTATTGATTTTCTTCTTGTATCCAAAATCTTTTCATGTTATCACATCAAGCAAGATTATAGATTTTCCTCTTCTATCCAAAAAATTTTCATCTTATCACATCAAGCAAGATCATTGATATTCCTCTTCTGTCCAAAAACTTTTCATCTTATCACATCAAGCAAGATAATTGATTTTCTTCTTTTATCCAAAAACTTTTCAACTTATCACATCAAGCAAGATTATTGATTTTCCACTTCTATCCAAACACCTTTCATCTTATCACATCAAGCAAGATTATTGATTTTCTTCTTGTATACAAAATCTTTTCATGTTATCAAATCAAGCAAGATTATAGATTTTCCTCTTCTATCCAAAAAATTTTCATCTCATCACATCAAGCACAATTATTCATTTTCCACTTCTTTCCAAAAGATTTCATCTTATCACATCAAGCAAGTTTATTGATTTTCCTCTTCTATCCAAAAACCTTCATCTTGACACATAAAGAAGATTATTGATTTTCCACTTCTATCCAGAAACTTTTCATCTTATCACATCAAGCAATATTATTGATTTTCTTCTTCTATCCAAAAAATAATCATCTTATCACATCAAGCAAGCTTATTGATTTTCTTCTTTCATCCAAAAACTTTTTATCTTATCACAGCAAGCAAGATTATTGATTTTCTTCTTCTATACAAAAACTTTTCATCTTATCACATCAAGCAAGATTATTGATTTTCTTCTTCTATCCAAAAACTTTTTATCTTAACACATCAAGCAAGATTATTGATTTTCATCTTTTATCTAAAAACTTTTCATCTTATCACATCAGGCAAGATTATTGATTTTCCTCTTCCTTCCAAAAACTTTTCATCTTATCACATCAAGCAAGATTATTGATTTTCTTCTATCCAAAAACTTTTCATCATATCACATCAAGCAAAATAATTGATTTTCTTCTTTTATCCAAAAACTTTTCATCTTATCACATCAAGCAAGATTATTGATTTTCTTCTTCTATCCAAAAAATTTTCATCTTATCACATCAAGCAAGATTATTGATTTTCCCTTCTATCCAAAAACTTTTCATCTTATCACATCAAGCAAGATTATAGATATTCCTCCTCTATCCAAAAATTTTTCATCTTATCACATCAAGCAAAACTATTGATTTTCAAGTTCTTATCAAAAACTTTTTATCTTATCACATCAAGCAAGATTATTGATTTTCTTCTTCTATCCAAAAACTTTTCATCTTATCACATCAAGCAAGATTATTGATTTTCTTCTTCTATCCAAAGAACTTTTAATCTTATCACACCAAGCAAGATTATTGATTTTCTTCTTCTATCCAAAATCTTTTCATCTTATCACATCAAGCAAGTTTATTGATTTTCCTCTTCTATCCAAAAACTTTTCATCTTATCACATCAAGCAAGATTATAGATTTTCCTCTTCTATCCAAAAAATTTTCATCTTATCACATCAAGCAAGATTATTGATTTTCCTCTTCTATCCAAAAACTTTCATCTAATCACATCAAGCAAGATTATAGATTTTCCTCTGCTATCCCAAAAAATTTCATCTTATCACATCAAGCAAGATTATTGATTTTCCTCTTCTATCCAAAAAAAATTTTCACCTTATCACATCAAGCAGGATTATAGATTTTCCTCTTCTATCCAAAAAATTTTTATCTTATCACATCAAGCAAAAATATTGATTTTGCAGTTCTTATCAAAAACTTTTTATCTTATCACATCAAGCAAGATTATAGATTTTCCTCTTCTATCCAAAAAACTTTCATCTTATCACATCAAGCAAGATTATTGATTTTCCTCTTCTATCCAAAAACTTTTCATCTTATCACATCAAGCAAGGTTATAGATAATCCTCTTCTATCCAAAAAATTTTCATCTTATGACATCAAGCAAAACTATTGATCTTCAAGTTCTTATCAAAAGCTTTTTATCTCATCACATCAAGCAAGATTATTGATTTTCGTCTTCTATCCAAAAGCTTTTCATCTTATCACATAAAGCAAGATTATTGATTTTCACTTCTATCCAAAAACTTTACATCTTATCACATCAAGCAAGATTATTGATTTTCCACTTCCATCCAAAAACTTTTTATCTTATCACATCAAGCAAGATTATTGATTTTCCACTTCTATCCAAAAACTTTTCATCTTATCACATCAAGCAAGATTATTGATATTCCTCTTCTGTCCAAAAACTTTTCATCTTATCACATCAAGCAAGATAATTGATTTTCTTCTATCCAAAATCTTTTCATCTTATCACATCAAGCAAGATTATTGATATTCCTCTTCTGTCCAAAAACTTTTCATCTTATCACATAAAGCAAGATAATTGATTTTCTTCTTCTTTCCAAAAACTTTTCAACTTATCACATCAAGCAAGGTTATTGATTTTCCACTTCTATTCAAAAACCTTTCATCTTATCACATCAAGCAAAAATATTGATTTTGCAGTTCTTATCAAAAACTTTTTATCTTATCACATCAAGCAAGATTATAGATTTTCCTCTTCTATCCAAAAAAATTTCATCTTATCACATCAAGCAAGATTATTGATTTTCCTCTTCTATCTAAAAACTTTTCATCTTATCACATCAAGCAAGATTATAGATAATCCTCTTCTATCCAAAAAATTTTCATCTTATCACATCAAGCAAAACTATTGATTTTCAAGTTCTTATCAAAAGCTTTTTATCTCATCACATCAAAAAAGATTATTGATTTTCCACTTCTATCCAAAAACTTTTCATCTTATCACATCAAGCAAGATTATAGATATTCCTCTTCTATCCAAAAAATTTTCATCTTATCACATCAAGCAAAACTAATGATTTTCAAGTTCTTATCAAAAACTTTTTATCTTATCACATCAAGCAAGATTATTGATTTTCTTCTTCTATCCAAAAACTTTTCATCTTATCACATCAAGCAAGATTATTGATTTTCACTTCTATCCAAAAACTTTACATCTTATCACATCAAGCAAGATTATTGATTTTCCACTTCTATCCAAAAACTTTTTATCTTATCACATCAAGCAAGATTATTGATTTTCCACTTCTATCCAAAAACTTTTCATCTTATCACATCAAGCAAGATTATTGATATTCCTCTTCTGTACAAAAACTTCTCATCTTATTACATCAAGCAAGATAATTGATTTTCTTCTTCTATCCAAAATCTTTTCATCTTATCACATCAAGCAAGATTATTGATTTTCTTCCTCTATCTAAAAACTTTTCATCATATCACATCAAGCAAGATTATTGATTTTCTTCTTTTATCCAAAAACTTTTCATCTTATCACATCATACAAGATTATTGATTTTCTTCTTCTATCCAAAAAATTTTCATCTTATCACATCAAGCAAGATTATTGATTTTCCTCTTCTATCCAAAAACTTTTCATCTTATCACATCAAGCAAAATTATAGATATTCCTCTTCAATCCAAAAAATTTTCATCTTATCGCATCAAGCAAAACTATTGATTTTCAAGTTCCTAACAAAAACTTTTTATCTTATCACATCAAGCAAGATTATTTATTTTCTTCTTCTATCCAAAAACTTTTCATCTTATCACATCAAGCAAGATTATTGATTTTCACTTCTATCCAAAAATTTACATCTTATCACATCAAGCAAGATTATTGATTTTCCACTTCCATCCAAAAACTTTTTATCTTATCACATCAAGCAAGATTATTGATTTTCCACTTCTATCCAAAAACTTTTCATCTTATCATATCAAGCAAGATTATTGATTTTCTTTTTTTATCCAAAAACTTTTCATCTTATCACATCAAGCAAGATAATTGATTTTCTTCTTCTATCCAAAATCTTTTCATCTTATCACATCAAGCAAGATAATTGATTTTCTTCTATCCAAAAACTTTTCATCTTATCACAACAAGCAAGATTATTGATTTTCTTCTTGTATACAAAATCTTTTCACCTTATCACATCAAGCAAGATTATTGATTTTCCACTTCCATCCAAAAACCTTTCATCTTATCACATCAAGCAAGATTATTGATTTTCTTCTTGTATCCAAAATCTTTGCCTGTTATCACATCAAGCAAGATTATAGATTTTCCTCTTCTATCCAAAAAATTTTCACCTTATCACATCAAGCAAGATTATTGATTTTCTTCTTCTATCCAAAAAATTGTCATATTATCACATCAAGCAAGATTATTGATTTTCTCCTTTTATCCAAAAACTTTCATCTTATCACATCAAGCAAGATTATTGATTTTCTTCTTCTATCCAAAAACTTTTTATCTTATCATATCAAGCAAGATTATTGATTTTCTTTTTTTATCCAAAAACTTTTCATCTTATCACATCAAGCAAGATTATTGATTATCTTCTTTTATCCAAAAACCTTTCATCATATCACATCAAGCAAGATTGTTGATTTTCTTCTTTTATCCAAAAACTTTTCATCTTATCACATGAAGCAAGATTATTGATTTTCTTCTTCTATCCAAAAACTTTTTATCTTATCACATCAAGTAAGACTATTTATTTTCTTCTTTTATACAAAAACTTTTCATCTTATCACATCAAGCAAGATTATTGATTTTCTTCTTCTATTGAAAAAACTTTTAATCTTATCTCACCAAGCAAGGTTATTGATTTTCTTCTTCTATCCATAAACTTTTTATCTTATCACATCAAACAAGATTATTGATTTTCTTCTTTTATCCAAAAACTTTTCATCTTATCACATCAAGCAAGATTATTGATAATCTTCTTCTATCCAAAAACTTTTTCATCTTATCACATCAAGCAAGATTATTGATTTTCTTCTTTTATCCAAAAACCTTTCATCTTAACACATCAAGCAAGATTATTGATATTCTTCTGCTATCCAAAAACTTTTCATCTTATCACATCAAGCAAGATTATTGATTTTCTTCTTTTATCCAAAAACTTTTCATCATATCACATCAAGCAAGATTATTGATTTTCTTCTTTTATCCAAAAACTTTTCATCTTATCACATCAAGCAGGATTATTGATTTTCTTCTTCTATCCAAAAACTTTTTATCTTATCACATCAAGCAAGACTATTGGTTTTCTTCTTTTATCCAAATACTTTTCATCTTATCACGTCAAGCAAGATTATTGATTTTCTTCTCTTATAAAAAAACTTTTCATCTTATCACATCAAGCAAGATTATTGATATTCTTCTTCTATCCAAAATTTTTTCATCTTATCACATCAAGCAAGATTATTGATATTCTTCTTCTATCCAAAAACTTTTTATCTTATCACATCAAGCAAGATTATTGATATTCTTCTTCTATCCATAAACTTTTTATCTTATCACATCAAGCAAGATTATTGATTTTCTTCTTTTATCCAAAAACTTTTTATCTTATCACATCAAGCAAGATTACTGATTTTCTTCTTTTATCCAAAAACTTTTTATCTCATCACATCACGGAAGATTATTGATTTTCCACTTCTATCCAAAAAATTTTCATCTTATCACATCAAGCAAGATTATTGATTTTCCTCTTCTATCCAAAAACTTTCATTTGGACACATAAAGAAGATTATTGATTTTCCACTTCTTTTAAGAAACTTTTCATCTTATCACACCAAGCAAGATTATTGATTTTCTTCTTCTATCCCAAAAATATTCATCTTATCACATCAAGCAAGATTATTGATTTTTTTCTTTTATCCAAAATCTTTTCATCTTATCACATCAAGCAAGATAATTGATTTTCTTCTTCTATTCAAATACTTTTCATCTTATCACATCAAGCAAGATTATTGATTTTCTTCTTCTATCCAAAAACTTTATATCTTATCACATCAAGCAAGATTATTGATTTTCTTCTTCTATCCAAAAACTTTTCATCTTATCACATCAAGCAAGATTATTGATTTTCTTCTTCTATCCCAAAACTTTTTATCTTATCACATCAGGCAAGATTATTGATTTTCCTCTTCCTTCCAAAAACTTTTCATCTTATCACATCAAGCAAGATTATTGATGTTCTTCTTCTATTCAAAAAATTTTCATCTTATCACATCGAGCAAGATTATTGATTTTCCACTTCTATCCAAAAACTTTTCATCTTATCACATCAAGCAAGATATTCCTCTTCTATCCAAAAAATTTTCATCTTATCCCATCAAGCAAAACTATTGATTTTCAAGTTCTTATCAAAAACTTTTTATCTTATCACATCAAGCTAGATTATTGATTTTCTTCTTCTATCCAAAAACTTTTCATCTTATCACATCAAGCAAGATTATGAATTTTCATTTCTATCCAAAGACTTTACATCTTATCACATCAAGCAAGATTATTGATTTTCCACTTCTATCCAAAAACTTTTTATCTTATCACATCAAGCAAGATTATTGATTTTCCACTTCTATCCAAAAACTTTTCATCTTATCACATCAAGCAAGATTATTGATATTCCTCTTCTGTACAAAAACTTCTCATCTTATTACATCAAGCAAGATAATTGATTTTCTTCTTCTATCCAAAATCCTTTCATCTTATCACATCAAGCAAGATAATTGATTTTCTTCTTCTATCCAAAAACTTTTCATCTTATCACATCAAGCAAGATTATTGATTTTCTTCTTGTATACAAAATCTTTTCACCTTATCACGTCAAGCAAGATTATTGATTTTCCACTTCTATTCAAAAACCTTTCATCTTATCACATCAAGCAAGATTATTGATTTTCTTCTTGTATCCAAAATCTTTTCATGTTATCACATCAAGCAAGATTATAGATTTTCCTCTTCTATCCAAAAAATTTTCATCTTATCACATCAAGCAAGATCATTGATATTCCTCTTCTGTCCAAAAACTTTTCATCATATCACATCAAGCAAGATAATTGATTTTCCTCTTCTATCCAAAAACTTTTCAACTTATCACATCAAGCAAGATTATTGATTTTCCACTTCTATCCAAAAACCTTTCATCTTATCACATCAAGCAAGATTATTGATTTTCTTCTTGTATACAAAATCTTTTCATGTTATCAAATCAAGCAAGATTATAGATTTTCCTCTTCTATCCAAAAAATTTTCATCTCATCACATCAAGCACAATTATTCATTTTCCACTTCTTTCCAAAAGATTTCATCTTATCACATCAAGCAAGTTTATTGATTTTCCTCTTCTATCCAAAAACCTTCATCTTGACACATAAAGAAGATTATTGATTTTCCACTTCTATCCTGAAACTTTTCATCTTATCACATCAAGGAAGATTATTGATTTTCTTCTTCTATCCAAAAAATAATCATCTTATCACATCAAGCAAGCTTATTGATTTTCTTCTTTTATCCAAAAACTTTTTATCTTATCACAGCAAGCAAGATTATTGATTTTCTTCTTCTATCCAAAAACTTTTCATCTTATCACATCAAGCAAGATTATTGATTTTCTTCTTCTATCCAAAAACTTTTTATCTTAACACATCAAGCAAGATTATTGATTTTCATCTTTTATCTAAAAACTTTTCATCTTATCACATCAGGCAAGATTATTGATTTTCCTCTTCCTTCCAAAAACTTTTCATCTTATCACATCAAGCAAGATTATTGATTTTCTTCTATCCAAAAACTTTTCATCATATCACATCAAGCAAGATTATTGATTTTCTTCTTTTATCCAAAAACTTTTCATCTTATCACATCAAGCAAGATTATTGATTTTCTTCTTCTATCCAAAACATTTTCATCTTATCACATCAAGCAAGATTATTGATTTTCCTCTTCTATCCAAAAACTTTTCATCTTATCACATCAAGCAAAATTATAGATATTCCTCCTCTATCCAAAAATTTTTCATCTTATCACATCAAGCAAAACTATTGATTTTCAAGTTCTTATCAAAAACTTTTTATCTTATCACATCAAGCAAGATTATTGATTTTCTTCTTCTATCCAAAAACTTTTCATCTTATCACATCAAGCAAGATTATTGATTTTCTTCTTCTATCCAAAGAACTTATAATCTTATCACACCAAGCAAGATTATTGATTTTCTTCTTCTATCCAAAATCTTTTCATCTTATCACATCAAGCAAGTTTATTGATTTTCCTCTTCTATCCAAAAACTTTTCATCTTATCACATCAAGCAAGATTATAGATTTTCCTCTTCTATCCAAAAAATTTTCATCTTATCACATCAAGCAAGATTATTGATTTTCCTCTTCTATCCAAAAACTTTCATCTAATCACATCAAGCAAGATTATAGATTTTCCTCTGCTATCCCAAAAATTTCATCTTATCACATCAAGCAAGATTATTGATTTTCCTCTTCTATCCAAAAAAATTTTTCATCTTATCACATCAAGCAGGGTTATAGATTTTCCTCTTCTATCCAAAAAATTTTTATCTTATCACATCAAGCAAAAATATTGATTTTGCAGTTCTTATCAAAAACTTTTTATCTTATCACATCAAGCAAGATTATAGATTTTCCTCTTCTATCCAAAAAACTTTCATCTTATCACATCAAGCAAGATTATTGATTTTCCTCTTCTATCCAAAAACTTTTCATCTTATCACATCAAGCAAGGTTATAGATAATCCTCTTCTATCCAAAAAATTTTCATCTTATCACATCAAGCAAAACTATTGATCTTCAAGTTCTTATCAAAAGCTTTTTATCTCATCACATCAAGCAAGATTATTGATTTTCGTCTTCTATCCAAAAGCTTTTCATCTTATCACATCAAGCAAGATTATTGATTTTCACTTCTATCCAAAAACTTTACATCTTATCACATCAAGCAAGATTATTGATTTTCCACTTCCATCCAAAAACTTTTTATCTTATCACATCAAGCAGGATTATTGATTTTCCACTTCTATCCAAAAACTTTTCATCTTATCACATCAAGCAAGATTATTGATATTCCTCTTCTGTCCAAAAACTTTTCATCTTATCACATCAAGCAAGATAATTGATTTTCTTCTATCCAAAATCTTTTCATCTTATCACATCAAGCAAGATTATTGATATTCGTCTTCTGTCCAAAAACTTTTCATCTTATCACATAAAGCAAGATAATTGATTTTCTTCTTCTTTCCAAAAACTTTTCAACTTATCACATCAAGCAAGATTATTGATTTTCCACTTCTATCCAAAAACTTTTTATCTTATCACATCAAGCAAGATTATTGATTTTCCACTTCTATCCAAAAACTTTTCATCTTATCACATCAAGCAAGATTATTGATATTCCTCTTCTGTACAAAAACTTCTCATCTTATTACATCAAGCAAGATAATTGATTTTGTTCTTCTATCCAAAATCCTTTCATCTTATCACATCAAGCAAGATAATTGATTTTCTTCTTCTATCCAAAAACTTTTCATCTTATCACATCAAGCAAGATTATTGATTTTCTTCTTGTATACAAAATCTTTTCACCTTATCACGTCAAGCAAGATTATTGATTTTCCACTTCTATTCAAAAACCTTTCATCTTATCACATCAAGCAAGATTATTGATTTTCTTCTTGTATCCAAAATCTTTTCATGTTATCAAATCAAGCAAGATTATAGATTTTCCTCTTCTATCCAAAAAATTTTCATCTCATCACATCAAGCACAATTATTCATTTTCCACTTCTTTCCAAAGGATTTCATCTTATCACATCAAGCAAGTTTATTGATTTTCCTCTTCTATCCAAAAACCTTCATCTTGACACATAAAGAAGATTATTGATTTTCCACTTCTATCCAGAAACTTTTCATCTTATCACATCAAGCAAGATTATTTTTCTTCTTCTATCCAAAAAATAATCATCTTATCACATCAAGCAAGCTTATTGATTTTCTTCTTCTAACCAAAAACTTTTCATCTTATCACATCAAGCAAGATTATTGATTTTCTTCTTCTATCCAAAGAACTTATAATCTTATCACACCAAGCAAGATTATTGATTTTCTTCTTCTATCCAAAATCTTTTCATCTTATCACATCAAGCAAGTTTATTGATTTTCCTCTTCTATCCAAAAACTTTTCATCTTATCACATCAAGCAAGATTATAGATTTTCCTCTTCTATCCAAAAAATTTTCATCTTATCACATCAAGCAAGATTATTGATTTTCCTCTTCTATCCAAAAACTTTCATCTAATCACATCAAGCAAGATTATAGATTTTCCTCTGCTATCCCAAAAAATTTCATCTTATCACATCAAGCAAGATTATTGATTTTCTTCTTGTATCCAAAATCTTTGCCTGTTATCACAACAAGCAAGATTATAGATTTTCCTCTTCTATCCAAAAAATTTTCACCTTATCACATCAAGCAAGATTATTGATTTTCTTCTTCTATCCAAAAAATTGTCATATTATCACATCAAGCAAGATTATTGATTTTCTCCTTTTATCCAAAAACTTTCATCTTATCACATCAAGCAAGATTATTGATTTTCTTCTTCTATACAAAAACTTTTTATCTTATCATATCAAGCAAGATTATTGATTTTCTTTTTTTATCCAAAAAGTTTTCATCTTATCACATCAAGCAAGATTATTGATTATCTTCTTTTATCCAAAAACCTTTCATCATATCACATCAAGCAAGATTGTTGATTTTCTTCTTTTATCCAAAAACTTTTCATCCTATCACATGAAGCAAGATTATTGATTTTCTTCTTCTATCCAAAAACTTTTTATCTTATCACATCAAGCAAGACTATTTATTTTCTTCTTTTATACAAAAACTTTTCATCTTATCACATCAAGCAAGATTATTGATTTTCTTCTTCTATTGAAAAAACTTTTAATCTTATCTCACCAAGCAAGGTTATTGATTTTCTTCTTCTATCCATAAACTTTTTATCTTATCACATCAAACAAGATTATTGATTTTCTTCTTTTATCCAAAAACTTTTCATCTTATCACATCAAGCAAGATTATTGATAATCTTCTTCTATCCAAAAACTTTTTCATCTTATCACATCAAGCAAGATTATTGATTTTCTTCTTTTATCCAAAAACCTTTCATCTTAACACATCAAGCAAGATTATTGATATTCTTCTGCTATCCAAAAACTTTTCATCTTATCACATCAAGCAAGATTATTGATTTTCTTCTTTTATCCAAAAACTTTTCATCATATCACATCAAGCAAGATTATTGATTTTCTTCTTTTATCCAAAAACTTTTCATCTTATCACATCAAGCAGGATTATTGATTTTCTTCTTCTATCCAAAAACTTTTTATCTTATCACATCAAGCAAGACTATTGGTTTTCTTCTTTTATCCAAATACTTTTCATCTTATCACGTCAAGCAAGATTATTGATTTTCTTCTTTTATAAAAAAACTTTTCATCTTATCACATCAAGCAAGATTATTGATATTCTTCTTCTATCCAAAATTTTTTCATCTTATCACATCAAGCAAGATTATTGATATGCTTCTTCTATCCAAAAACTTTTTATCTTATCACATCAAGCAAGATTATTGATATTCTTCTTCTATCCATAAACTTTTTATCTTATCACATCAAGCAAGATTATTGATTTTCTTCTTTTATCCAAAAACTTTTTATCTTGTCACATCAAGCAAGATTACTGATTTTCTTCTTTTATCCAAAAACTTTTTATCTCATCACATCAAGGAAGATTATTGATTTTCCACTTCTATCCAAAAAATTTTCATCTTATCACATCAAGCAAGATTATTGATTTTCCTCTTCTATCCAAAAACTTTCATTTGGACACATAAAGAAGATTATTGATTTTCCACTTCTTTTAAGAAACTTTTCATCTTATCACACCAAGCAAGATTATTGATTTTCTTCTTCTATCCCAAAAATATTCATCTTATCACATCAAGCAAGATTATTGATTTTTTTCTTTTATCCAAAATATTTTCATCTTATCACATCAAGCAAGATAATTGATTTTCTTCTTCTATCCAAATACTTTTCATCTTATCACATCAAGCAAGATTATTGATGTTCTTCTTCTATTCAAAAAATTTTCATCTTATCACATCGAGCAAGATTATTGATTTTCCACTTCTATCCAAAAACTTTTCATCTTATCACATCAAGCAAGATATTCCTCTTCTATCCAAAAAATTTTCATCTTATCCCATCAAGCAAAACTATTGATTTTCAAGTTCTTATCAAAAACTTTTTATCTTATCACATCAAGCTAGATTATTGATTTTCTTCTTCTATCCAAAAACTTTTCATCTTATCACATCAAGCAAGATTATGAATTTTCACTTCTATCCAAAGACTTTACATCTTATCACATCAAGCAAGATTATTGATTTTCCACTTCTATCCAAAAACTTTTTATCTTATCACATCAAGCAAGATTATTGATTTTCCACTTCTATCCAAAAACTTTTCATCTTATCACATCAAGCAAGATTATTGATATTCCTCTTCTGTACAAAAACTTCTCATCTTATTACATCAAGCAAGATAATTGATTTTCTTCTTCTATCCAAAATCCTTTCATCTTATCACATCAAGCAAGATAATTGATTTTCTTCATCTATCCAAAAACTTTTCATCTTATCACATCAAGCAAGATTATTGATTTTCTTCTTGTATACAAAATCTTTTCACCTTATCACGTCAAGCAAGATTATTGATTTTCCACTTCTATTCAAAAACCTTTCATCTTATCACATCAAGCAAGATTATTGATTTTCTTCTTGTATCCAAAATCTTTTCATGTTATCACATCAAGCAAGATTATAGATTTTCCTCTTCTATCCAAAAAATTTTCATCTTATCACATCAAGCAAGATCATTGATATTCCTCTTCTGTCCAAAAACTTTTCATCATATCACATCAAGCAAGATAATTGATTTTCCTCTTCTATCCAAAAACTTTTCAACTTATCACATCAAGCAAGATTATTGATTTTCCACTTCTATCCAAAAACCTTTCATCTTATCACATCAAGCAAGATTATTGATTTTCTTCTTGTATACAAAATCTTTTCATGTTATCAAATCAAGCAAGATTATAGATTTTCCTCTTCTATCCAAAAAATTTTCATCTCATCACATCAAGCACAATTATTCATTTTCCACTTCTTTCCAAAAGATTTCATCTTATCACATCAAGCAAGTTTATTGATTTTCCTCTTCTATCCAAAAACCTTCATCTTGACACATAAAGAAGATTATTGATTTTCCACTTCTATCCTGAAACTTTTCATCTTATCACATCAAGGAAGATTATTGATTTTCTTCTTCTATCCAAAAAATAATCATCTTATCACATCAAGCAAGCTTATTGATTTTCTTCTTTTATCCAAAAACTTTTTATCTTATCACAGCAAGCAAGATTATTGATTTTCTTCTTCTATCCAAAAACTTTTCATCTTATCACATCAAGCAAGATTATTGATTTTCTTCTTCTATCCAAAAACTTTTTATCTTAACACATCAAGCAAGATTATTGATTTTCATCTTTTATCTAAAAACTTTTCATCTTATCACATCAGGCAAGATTATTGATTTTCCTCTTCCTTCCAAAAACTTTTCATCTTATCACATCAAGCAAGATTATTGATTTTCTTCTATCCAAAAACTTTTCATCATATCACATCAAGCAAGATTATTGATTTTCTTCTTTTATCCAAAAACTTTTCATCTTATCACATCAAGCAAGATTATTGATTTTCTTCTTCTATCCAAAAAATTTTCATCTTATCACATCAAGCAAGATTATTGATTTTCTTCTTCTATCCAAAAAATTTTCATCTTTTCACATCAAGCAAGATTATTGATTTTCTCCTTTTATCCAAAAACTTTTCATCGTATCACATCAAGCGAGATTATTGATTTTCTTCTTCTATCCAAAAACATTTTATCTTATCATATCAAGCAAGATTATTGATTTTCTTTTTTTATCCAAAAACTTTTCATCTTATCACATCAAGCAAGATTATTGATTATCTTCTTTTATCCAAAAACTTTTCATCATATCACATCAAGCAAGATTATTGATTTTCTTCTTTTATCCAAAAACTTTTCATCTTATCACATGAAGCAAGATTATTGATTTTCATCTTCTATCCAAAAACTTTTTATCTTATCACATCAAGCAAGACTATTTATTTTCTTCTTTTATCCAACAACTTTTCATCTTATCACATCAAGCAAGATTATTGATTTTCTTCTTCTATTGAAAAAGCTTTTAATCTTATCTCACCAAGCAAGATTATTGATTTTCTTCTTCTATCCATAAACTTTTTATCTTATCACATCAAACAAGATTATTGATTTTCTTCTTTTATCCAAAAACTTTTCATCTTATCACATCAAGCAAGATTATTGATATTCTTCTTCTATCCAAAAACTTGTTCATCTTATCACATCAAGCAAGATTATTGATTTTCTTCTTTTATCCAAAAAACTTTCATCTTATCACATCAAGCAAGATTATTGATATTCTTCTGCTATCCAAAAACTTTTCATCTTATCACATCAAGCAAGATTATTGACTTTCTTCTTCTATCCAAAAACTTTTCATCATATCACATCAAGCAAGATTATTGATTTTATTCTTTTATCCAAAAACTTTTCATCTTTAACATCAAGCAGGATTATTGATTTTCTTCTTCTATCCAAAAACTCTTTATCTTATCGCATCAAGCAAGACTATTGGTTTTCTTCTTTTATCCAAAAACTTTTCATCTTATCACGTCAAGCAAGATTATTGATTTTCTTCTTTTATAAAAAAACTTTTCATCTTATCACATCAAGCAAGATTATTGATATTCTTCTTCTATCCAAAATTTTTTCATCTTATCACATCAAGCAGGATTATTGATATTCTTCTTCTATCCAAAAACTTTTTATCTTATCACATCAAGCAAGATTATTGATATTCTTCTTCTATCCATAATCTTTTTATCTTATCACATCAAGCAAGATTATTGATTTTCTTCTTTTATCCAAAAACATTTTATCTTATCACATCAAGCAAGATTACTATTTTCTTCTTTTATCCAAAAACTTTTTATCTCATCACATCAAGCAAGATAATTGATTTTTTTCTTCTATCCAAATACTTTTCATATTATCACATCAAGCAAGATTTTGATTTTCTTCTTCTATCCAAAAACTTTATATCTTATCCTATCAAGCAAGATTATTGATTTTCTTCTTTTATCAAAAAACTTTTCATCTTATCACATCAAGCAAGATTATTGATTTTCTTCTTCTATCCAAAAACCTTTTATCTTATCACATCAGGCAAGATTATTGATTTTCCTCTTCCTTCCAAAAACTTTTCATCTTATCACATCAAGCAAGATTATTGATGTTCTTCTTCTATTCAAAAACTTTTCATCATATCACATCAAGCAAGATTATTGATTTTCTTCTTTTATCCAAAAACTTTTCGTCTTATCACATCAAGCAAGATTATTGATTTTCTTCTTCTATCCAAAAAATTTTCATCTTATCACATCAAGCAAGATTATTGATTTTCCACTTCTATCCAAAAACTTTTCATCTTATCACATCAAGCAAGATTATAGATATTCCTCTTCTATCCAAAAAATTTTCATCTTATCACATCAAGCAAAACTATTGATTTTCAAGTTCTTATCAAAAACTTTTTATCTTATCACATCAAGCAAGATTATTGATTTTCCTCTTCTATCCAAAAACTTTTCATCTTATCACATCAAGCAAGATTATTGATTTTCACTTCTATCCAAAAACTTTACATCTTATCACATCAAGAAAGATTATTGATTTTCCACTTCCATCCAAATACTTTTTATTTTGTCACATCAAGCAAGATTATTGATTTTCCACTTCTATCCAAAAACTTTTCATCTTATCACATCAAGCAAGATTATTGATATTCCTCTTCTGTACAAAAACTTCTCATCTTATTACATCAAGCAAGATAATTGATTTTCTTCTTCTATCCAAAAACTTTTCATCTTATCACATCAAGCAAGATTATTGATTTTCTTCTTGTATACAAAATCTTTTCACCTTATCACGTCAAGCAAGATTATTGATTTTCCACTTCTATTCAAAAACCTTTCATCTTATCACATCAAGCAAGATTATTGATTTTCTTCTTGTATCCAAAATCTTGTCGTGTTATCACATCAAGCAAGATTATAGATTTTCCTCTTCTATCCAAAAAATTTTCATCTTATCACATCAAGCAAGATCATTGATATTCCTCTTCTGTCCAAAAACTTTTCATCTTATCACATCAAGCAAGATAATTGATTTTCTTCTTCTATCCAAAAACTTTTCAACTTATCACATCAAGCAAGATTATTGATTTTCCACTTCTATCCAAAAACCTTTCATCTTATCACATCAAGCAAGATTATTGATTTTCTTCTTGTGTACGAAATCTTTTCATGTTATCAAATCAAGCAAGATAATAGATTTTCCTCTTCTATCCAAAAAATTTTATCTCATCACATCAAGCAAAATTACTCATTTTCCACTTCTATCCAAAAAATTTCATCTTATCACATCAAGCAAGATTATTGATTTTCCTCTTCTATCCAAAAACGTTCATTTTGACACATAAAGAAGATTACTGATTTTCCACTTCTATCCAGAAACTTTTCATCTTATCACATCAAGCAAGATTATTGATTTTCTTCTTTTATCCAAAAACTTTTTATCTTATCACAGCAAGCAAGATTATTGATTTTCTTCTTCTATCCAAAAACTTTTCATTTTATCACATCAAGCAAGATTATTGATTTTCTTCTTCTATCCAAAAACTTTTCATCATATCACATCAAGCAAGATTATTGATTTTCTTCTTTTATCCAAAAACATTTCATCTTATCACATCAAGCAAGATTATTGATTTTCCTCTTCTATCCAAAAACTTTTTATCTTATCACATCAAGCAAGATTATAGATATCCCTCTTCTAACCAAAAATTTTTCATCTTATCACATCAAGCAAAACTATTGATTTTCAAGTTTTTATCAAAAACTTTTTATCTTATCACATCAAGCAAGATTATTGATTTTCCTCTTCTATCCAAAAACTTTTCATCTTATCACATCAAGCAAGATTATAGATTTTCCTCTTCTATCCAAAAAATTTTCATCTTATCACATCAAGCAAGATTATTGATTTTCCTCTTCTATCCAAAAACTTTCATCTAATCACATCAAGCAAGATTATAGATTTTCCTCTGCTATCCCAAAAATTTTCATCTTATCACATCAAGCAAGATTATTAATTTCCTCTTCTATCCAAAAAATTTTTCATCTTATCACATCAAGCAGGATTATAGATTTTCCTCTTCTATCCAAAATTTTTTTATCTTATCACATCAAGCAAAAATATTGATTTTGCAGTTCTTATCAAAAACTTTTTATCTTATCACATCAAGCAAGATTAAAGATTTTCCTCTTCTATCCAAAAAATTTTCATCTTATCACATCAAGCAAGATTATTGATTTTCCTCTTCTATCCAAAAACTTTTCATCTTATCACATCAAGCAAGATTATAGATAATCCTCTTCTATCCAAAAAATTTTCATCTTATCACATCAAGCAAAACTATCGATTTTCAAGTTCTTATCAAAAGCTTTTTATCTCATCACATCAAGCAAGATTATTGATTTTCGTCTTCTATCCAAAAGCTTTTCATCTTATCACATCAAGCAAGATTATTGATTTTCACTTCTATCCAAAAACTTTACATCTTATCACATCAAGCAAGATTATTGATTTTCCACTTCTATCCAAAAACTTTTCATTTTATCACATCAAGCAAGATTATTGATATTCCTCTTCTGACCAAAAACTTTTCATCTTATCACATCAAGCAAGATTATTGATTTTCCACTTCCATCCAAAAACTTTTTATCTTATCACATCAAGCAAGATTATTGATTTTCCACTTCTATCCAAAAACTTTTCATCTTATCACATCAAGCAAGATTATTGATTTTCCTCTTCTATCCAAAAACTTTTCATCTTATCACATCAAGCAAGATTTTAGATATTCCTCTTCTATCCAAAAAATTTTCATCTTATCACATCAAGCAAAACTATTGATTTTCAAGTTCTTATCAAAAGCTTTTTATCTCATCACATCAAGCAAGATTATTGATTTTCCACTTCTATCCAGAAACGTTTCATCTTATCACATCAAGCAAGATTATAGATATTCCTCTTCTATCCAAAAAATTTTCATCTTATCACATCAAGCAAAACTATTGATTTTCAAGTTCTTATCAAAAACTTTTTATCTTATCACATCAAGCAAGATTATTGATTCTCTTCTTCTATCCAAAAACTTTTCATCTTATCACATCAAGCAAGATTATTGATTTTCACTTCTATCCAAAAACTTTACATCTTATCACATCAAGCAAGATTATTTATTTTCCACTTCTATCCAAAAACTTTTTATCTTATCACATCAAGCAAGATTATTGATTTTCCACTTCTATCCAAAAACTTTTCATCTTATCACATCAAGCAAGATTATTGATATTCCTCTTCTGTACAAAAACTTCTCATCTTATTACATCAAGCAAGATAATTGATTTTCTTCTTCTATCCAAAATCTTTTCATCTTATCACATCAAGCAAGATTATTGATTTTCTTCTTCTATCCAAAAACTTTTCATCTTATCACATCAAGCAAGATTATTGATTTTCTTCTTGTATACAAAATCTTTTCACCTGATCACGTCAAGCAAGATTATTGATTTTCCACTTCTATTCAAAAACCTTTCATCTTATCACATCAAGCAAGATTATTGATTTTCTTCTTGTATCCAAAATCTTTTCATGTTATCACATCAAGCAAGATTATAGATTTTCCTCTTCTGTCCAAAAACATTTCATCTTATCACATCAAGCAAGATATTTGATTTTCTTCTTCTATCCAAAAACATTTCAACTTATCACATCAAGCAAGATTATAGATTTTCCTCTTCTGTCCAAAATCTTTTCATCTTATCACATCAAGCAAGATTATTGATTTTCTTCTTCTATCCAAAAACTTTTCATCTTATCACATCAAGCAAGATTATTGATTTTCTTCTTGTATACAAAATCTTTTCACCTGATCACGTCAAGCAAGATTATTGATTTTCCACTTCTATTCAAAAACCTTTCATCTTATCACATCAAGCAAGATTATTGATTTTCTTCTTGTATCCAAAATCTTTTCATGTTATCACATCAAGCAAGATTATAGATTTTCCTCTTCTGTCCAAAAACATTTCATCTTATCACATCAAGCAAGATATTTGATTTTCTTCTTCTATCCAAAAACATTTCAACTTATCAAATCAAGCAAGATTATAGATTTTCCTCTTCCATCCAAAAAATTTTCATCTCATCACATCAAGCACAATTATTCATTTTCCACTTCTATCCAAAAGATTTCTTCTTATCACATCCAACAAGATTATTGATTTTCCTCTTCTATCCAAAAACTTTCATCTTGACACATAAAGAAGATTATTGATTTTCCACTTCTATCCAGAAACTTTTCATCTTATCACATCAAGCAAGATTATTGATTTTCTTCTTCTATCCAAAAAATAATCATATTATCACATCAAGCAAGATTATATATTTTCTTCTTTTATCCAAAAACTTTTTATCTTATCACAGCAAGCAAGATTAATGATTTTCTTCTTCTATCCAAAAACTTTTCATCTTATCACATCAAGCAATATTATTGATTTTCTTCTTCTATCCAAAAACTTTTTATCTTAACACATCAAGCAAGATTATTGATTTTCATCTTTTATCCAAAAGCTTTTCATCTTATCACATCAGGCAAGATTATTGATTTTCCACTTGCATCCAAAAACTTTTTATCTTATCACATCAAGCAAGATTATTGATTTTCCACTTCTATCCAAAAACTTTTCATCTTATCACATCAAGCAAGATTATTGATATTCCTCTTCTGTTCAAAAACTTTTCATCTTATCACATCAAGCAAGTTAAATTATTTTCTTCTTCTATCCAAAATCTTTTCATCTTATCACATCAAGCAAGATTATTGATATTCCTCTTCTGTCCAAAAACTTTGCATCTTATCACATAAAGCAAGATAATTGATTTTCTTCTTCTTTCTAAAAACTTTTCAACTTATCTCATCAAGCAAGATTATTGATTTTCCACTTCTATTCAAAAACCTTTCATCTTATCACATCAAGCAAGATTATTGATTTTCTTCTTGTATACAAAATCTTTTCATGTTATCACTTCAAGCAAGATTATAGATTTTCCTCTTCTATCCCAAAAATTTTCATCTCATCACATCAAGCAAGATTATTCATTTTCCACTTGTATCCAAAAAATTTCATCTTATCACATCAAGCAAGATTATTGATTTTCCTCTTCTATCCAAAAACTTTCATCTTGACACATAAAGAAGATTATTGATTTTCTTCTTTTATCCAAAAACTTGTTATCTTATCACATCAAGCAAGATTATTGATTTTCTTCTTCTATCCAAAAACTTTTCATCTTATCACATCAAGCAAGAATATTGATTTTCTTCTTCTATCCAAAAACTTTTTATCTTATCACATCAAGCAAGATTATTGATTTTCATCTTTTATCCAAAAACTTTTCATCTTATCACATCAAGCAAGATTATTGATTTTCATCTTTTATCCAAGAACTTTTCATCTTATCACATTAAGCAAGATTATTGATTTTCTTCTTCTATCCAAAAACTTTCTATCCTATCACATCAGGCAAGATTATTGATTTTCCTCTTCCTTCCAAAAACTTTTCATCTTATCACATCAAGCAAGATTATTGATTTTCTTCCTCTATCCAAAAACTTTTTATCTCATCACATCAAGCAAGATTATTGATTTTCTTCTTTTATGCAAAAACCTTTCATCTTATCACATCAAGCAAGATTGTTGATTTTCTTCTTCTGTCCAAAAAATTTTCATCTTATCACATCAAGCAAGATTATTGATTTTCCTCCTCTATCCAAAAACTTTTCATCTTATCACATCAAGCAAAATTATAGATATTCCTCTTCTATCCAAAAAATTTTCATCTTATCACATCAAGCAAAACTATTGATTTTCAAGTTCTTATCAAAAACTTTTTATCTTATCACATCAAGCAAGGTTATTGATTTTCTTCTTCTATCCAAAAACTTTTCATCTTATCACATCAAGCAAGATTATTGATTTTCACTTCTATCCAAAAACTTTACATCTTATCACATCAAGCAAGATTATTGATTTTCCACTTCCATCCAAAAACTTTTTATCTTATCACGTCAAGCAAGATTATTGATTTTCCACTTCTATCCAAAAACTTTTCATCTTATCATATCAAGCAAGATTATTGACTTTCTTCTTCTATCCAAAATCTTTTCATCTTTTCACATCAAGCAAGATTATTTATTTTCTTCTTCTATCCAAAAACTTTTCATCTTATCACATCAAGCAAGATTATTGATTTTCACTTCTATCCAAAAATTTACATCTTATCACATCAAGCAAGATTATTGATTTTCCACTTCCATCCAAAAACTTTTTATCTTATCACATCAAGCAAGATTATTGATTTTCCACTTCTATCCAAAAACTTTTCATCTTATCATATCAAGCAAGATTATTGATTTTATTTTTTTATCAAAAAACTTTTTATCTTATCACATCAAGCAAGATAATTGATTTTCTTCTTCTATCCAAAATCTTTTCATCTTATCACATCAAGGAAGATTATTGATTTTCTTCTTCTATCCAAAAAATTTTCATCTTATCACATCAAGCAAGATTATTGATTTTCTCCTTTTATCCAAAAACTTTTCATCTTATCACATCAAGCAAGATTATTGATTTTCTTCTTCTATCCAAAATCTTTTTATCTTATCATATCAAGCAAGATTATTGATATTCTTCTGCTATCCAAAAACTTTTCATCTTATCACATCAAGCAGGATTATTGATTATCTTCTTTTATCCAAAAACTTTTCATCATATCACATTAGCAAGATTGTTGATTTTCTTCTTTTATCCAAAAACTTTTCATCTTATCACATGAAGCAAGATTATTGATTTTCTTCTTCTATCCAAAAACTTTTTATCTTATCACATCAAGCAAGACTATTTATTTTCTTCTTTTATCCAAAAACTTTTCATCTTATCACATCAAGCAAGATTATTGACTTTCTTCTTCTATTGAAAAAACTTTTAATCTTATCTCACCAAGCAAGATTATTGATTTTCTTCTTCTATCCATAAACTTTTTATCTTATCACATCAAACAAGATTATTGATTTTCTTCTTTTATACAAAAACTTTTCATCTTATCAAATCAAGCAAGATTATTGATATTCTTCTTCTATCCAAAAACTTTTTCATCTTATCACATCAAGCAAGATTATTGATTTTCTTCCTGTATCCAAAATCTTTTCGTGTTATCACATCAAGCAAGATTATAGATTTTCCTCTTCTATCCAAAAAATTTTCATCTTATCACATCAAGCAAGATCATTGATATTCCTCTTCTGTCCAAAAACTTTTCATCTTATCACATCAAGCAAGATAATTGATTTTCTTCTTCTATCCAAAAACTTTTCAACTTATCACATCAAGCAAGATTATTGATTTTCCACTTCTATCCAAAAACCTTTCATCTTATCACATCAAGCAAGATTATTGATTTTCTTCTTGTGTACGAAATCTTTTCATGTTATCAAATCAAGCAAGATAATAGATTTTCCTCTTCTATCCAAAAAATTTTCATCTCATCACATCAAGCAAAATTATTCATTTTCCACTTCTATCCAAAAAATTTCATCTTATCACATCAAGCAAGATTATTGATTTTCCTCTTCTATCCAAAAACGTTCATTTTGACACATAAAGAAGATTACTGATTTTCCACTTCTATCCAGAAACTTTTCATCTTATCACATCAAGCAAGATTATTGATTTTCTTCTTCTATCCAAAAAATAATCATCTTATCACATCAAGCAAGATTATTGATTTTCTTCTTTTATCCAAAAACTTTTTATCTTATCACAGCAAGCAAGATTATTGATTTTCTTCTTCTATCCAAAAACTTTTCATCTTATCACATCAAGCAAGATTAATGATTTTCTTCTTCTATCCAAAAACTTTTTATCTTAACACATCAAGCAAGATTATTGATTTTCATCTTTTATCCAAAAACTTTTCATCTTATCACATCAAGCAAGATTATTGATTTTCTTCTTCTATCCAAAAACTTTTCATCATATCACATCAAGCAAGATTATTGATTTTCTTCTTTTATCCAAAAACATTTCATCTTATCACATCAAGCAAGATTATTGATTTTTTTCTTCTATCCAGAAAATTTTCATCTTATCACATCAAGCAAGATTATTGATTTTCCTCTTCTATCCAAAAACTCTTCATCTTATCACATCAAGCAAAATTATAGATATTCCTCTTCTATCCAAAAAATTTTCATCGTATCGCATCAAGCAAAACTATTAATTTTCAAGTTCTTAACAAAAACTTTTTATCTTATCACATCAAGCAAGATTATTTATTTTCTTCTTCTATCCAAAAACTTTTCATCTTATCACATCAAGCAAGATTATTGATTTTCACTTCTATCCAAAAATTTACATCTTATCACATCAAGCAAGATTATTGATTTTGCACTTCCATCCAAAAACTTTTTATCTTATCACATCAAGCAAGATAATTGATTTTCCACTTCTATCCAAAAACTTTTCATCATATCATATCAAGCAAGATTATTGATTTTATTTTTTTATCAAAAAACTTTTTATCTTATCACATCAAGCAAGATAATTGATTTTCTTCTTCTATCCAAAATCTTTTCATCTTATCACATCAAGCAAGATAATTGATTTTCTTCTATCCAAAAACTTTTCATCTTATCACAACAAGCAAGATTATTGATTTTCTTCTTGTATACAAAATCTTTTCACCTTATCACATCAAGCAAGATTATTGATTTTCCACTTCTATCCAAAAACCTTTCATCTTATCACATCAAGCAAGATTATTGATTTTCTTCTTGTATCCAAAATCTTTGCATGTTATCACATCAAGCAAGATTATAGATTTTCCTCTTCTATCCAAAAAATTTTCACCTTATGACATCAAGCAAGATTATTGATTTTCTTCTTCTATCCAAAAAATTTTCATCTTATCACATCAAGCAAGATTATTGATTTTCTCCTTTTATCCAAAAACTTTTCATCTTATCACATCAAGCAAGATTATTGATTTTCTTCTTCTATCCAAAATCTTTTTATCTTATCATATCAAGCAAGATTATTGATATTCTTCTGCAGTCCAAAAACTTTTCATCTTATCACATTAAGCAAGATTATTGATTATCTTCTTTTATCCAAAAACTTTTCATCATATCACATTAGCAAGATTGTTGATTTTCTTCCTTTATCCAAAAACTTTTCATCTTATCACATGAAGCAAGATTATTGATTTTCTTCTTCTATTGAAAAAACTTTTAATCTTATCACACCAAGCAAGATTATTGATTTTCTTCTTCTATCCATAAACTTTTTATCTTATCACATCAAACAAGATTATTCATTTTCTTCTTTTATACAAAAACTTTTCATCTTATCACATCAAGCAAGAATATTGATATTCTTCTTCTATCCAAAAACTTTTTCATCTTATCACATCAAGCAAGATTATTGATTTTCTTCTTTTATCCAGAAACCTTTCATCTTATCACACCAAGCAAGATTATTGATATTCTTCTGCTATCCAAAAACTTTTCATCTTATCACATCAAGCAAGATTATTGATTTTCTTCTTTTATCCAAAAACTTTTCATCTTATCAGATCAAGCAAGATTATTGATATTCTTCTTCTATCCATAAACTTTTTATGTTATCACATCAAGCAAGATTATTGATTTTCTTCTTTTATCCAAAAACTTTTTATCTTATCACATCAAGCAAGATTACTGATTTTCTTCTTTTATCCAAAAACTTTTTATCTCATCACATCAAGCAAGATTATTGATTTTCCACTTCTATCCAAAAAATTTTCATCTTATCACATCAAGCAAGATTATTGATTTTCCTCTTCTATCCAAAAACTTTCATTTGGACACATAAAGAAGATTATTGATTTTCCACTTCTTTTAAGAAACTTTTCATCTTATCACACCAAGCAAGATTATTGATTTTCTTCTTCTATCTAAAAAATATTCATCTTATCACATCAAGCAAGATTATTGATTTTTTTCTTTTATCCAAAATCTTTTCATCTTATCACATCAAGCAAGATAATTGATTTTCTTCTTCTATCCAAATACTTTTCATCTTATCACATCAAGCAAGATTATTGATTTTCTTCTTCTATCCAAAAACTTTATATCTTATCACATCAAGCAAGATTATTGATTTTCTTCTTTTATCCAAAAACTTTTCATCTTATCACATCAAGCAAGATTATTGATTTTCTTCTTCTATCCAAAAACATTTTATCTTATCACATCAGGCAAGATTATTGATTTTCCTCTTCCTTCCAAAAACTTTTCATCTTATCACATCAAGCAAGATTATTGATGTTCTTCTTCTATTCAAAAACTTTTCATCATATCACATCAAGCAAGATTATTGATTTTCTTCTTTTATCCAAAAACTTTTCGTCTTATCACATCAAGCAAGATTATTGATTTTCTTCTTCTATCCAAAAAATTTTCATCTTATCACATCAAGCAAGATTATTGATTTTCCACTTCTATCCAAAAACTTTTCATCTTATCACATCAAGCAAGTTTATAGATATTCCTCTTCTATCCAAAAACTTTTCATCTTATCACATCAAGCAAGATTATTGATTTTCCTCTTCTATCCAAAAACTTTCATTTGGACACATAAAGAAGATTATTGATTTTCCACTTCTTTTAAGAAACTTTTCATCTTATCACACCAAGCAAGATTATTGATTTTCTTCTTCTATCCCAAAAATATTCATCTTATCACATCAAGCAAGATTATTGATTTTTTTCTTTTATCCAAAATATTTTCATCTTATCACATCAAGCAAGATAATTGATTTTCTTCTTCTATCCAAATACTTTTCATCTTATCACATCAAGCAAGATTATTGATGTTCTTCTTCTATTCAAAAAATTTTCATCTTATCACATCGAGCAAGATTATTGATTTTCCACTTCTATCCAAAAACTTTTCATCTTATCACATCAAGCAAGATATTCCTCTTCTATCCAAAAAATTTTCATCTTATCCCATCAAGCAAAACTATTGATTTTCAAGTTCTTATCAAAAACTTTTTATCTTATCACATCAAGCTAGATTATTGATTTTCTTCTTCTATCCAAAAACTTTTCATCTTATCACATCAAGCAAGATTATGAATTTTCACTTCTATCCAAAGACTTTACATCTTATCACATCAAGCAAGATTATTGATTTTCCACTTCTATCCAAAAACTTTTTATCTTATCACATCAAGCAAGATTATTGATTTTCCACTTCTATCCAAAAACTTTTCATCTTATCACATCAAGCAAGATTATTGATATTCCTCTTCTGTACAAAAACTTCTCATCTTATTACATCAAGCAAGATAATTGATTTTCTTCTTCTATCCAAAATCCTTTCATCTTATCACATCAAGCAAGATAATTGATTTTCTTCATCTATCCAAAAACTTTTCATCTTATCACATCAAGCAAGATTATTGATTTTCTTCTTGTATACAAAATCTTTTCACCTTATCACGTCAAGCAAGATTATTGATTTTCCACTTCTATTCAAAAACCTTTCATCTTATCACATCAAGCAAGATTATTGATTTTCTTCTTGTATCCAAAATCTTTTCATGTTATCACATCAAGCAAGATTATAGATTTTCCTCTTCTATCCAAAAAATTTTCATCTTATCACATCAAGCAAGATCATTGATATTCCTCTTCTGTCCAAAAACTTTTCATCATATCACATCAAGCAAGATAATTGATTTTCCTCTTCTATCCAAAAACTTTTCAACTTATCACATCAAGCAAGATTATTGATTTTCCACTTCTATCCAAAAACCTTTCATCTTATCACATCAAGCAAGATTATTGATTTTCTTCTTGTATACAAAATCTTTTCATGTTATCAAATCAAGCAAGATTATAGATTTTCCTCTTCTATCCAAAAAATTTTCATCTCATCACATCAAGCACAATTATTCATTTTCCACTTCTTTCCAAAAGATTTCATCTTATCACATCAAGCAAGTTTATTGATTTTCCTCTTCTATCCAAAAACCTTCATCTTGACACATAAAGAAGATTATTGATTTTCCACTTCTATCCTGAAACTTTTCATCTTATCACATCAAGGAAGATTATTGATTTTCTTCTTCTATCCAAAAAATAATCATCTTATCACATCAAGCAAGCTTATTGATTTTCTTCTTTTATCCAAAAACTTTTTATCTTATCACAGCAAGCAAGATTATTGATTTTCTTCTTCTATCCAAAAACTTTTCATCTTATCACATCAAGCAAGATTATTGATTTTCTTCTTCTATCCAAAAACTTTTTATCTTAACACATCAAGCAAGATTATTGATTTTCATCTTTTATCTAAAAACTTTTCATCTTATCACATCAGGCAAGATTATTGATTTTCCTCTTCCTTCCAAAAACTTTTCATCTTATCACATCAAGCAAGATTATTGATTTTCTTCTATCCAAAAACTTTTCATCATATCACATCAAGCAAGATTATTGATTTTCTTCTTTTATCCAAAAACTTTTCATCTTATCACATCAAGCAAGATTATTGATTTTCTTCTTCTATCCAAAAAATTTTCATCTTATCACATCAAGCAAGATTATTGATTTTCTTCTTCTATCCAAAAAATTTTCATCTTTTCACATCAAGCAAGATTATTGATTTTCTCCTTTTATCCAAAAACTTTTCATCGTATCACATCAAGCGAGATTATTGATTTTCTTCTTCTATCCAAAAACATTTTATCTTATCATATCAAGCAAGATTATTGATTTTCTTTTTTTATCCAAAAACTTTTCATCTTATCACATCAAGCAAGATTATTGATTATCTTCTTTTATCCAAAAACTTTTCATCATATCACATCAAGCAAGATTATTGATTTTCTTCTTTTATCCAAAAACTTTTCATCTTATCACATGAAGCAAGATTATTGATTTTCATCTTCTATCCAAAAACTTTTTATCTTATCACATCAAGCAAGACTATTTATTTTCTTCTTTTATCCAACAACTTTTCATCTTATCACATCAAGCAAGATTATTGATTTTCTTCTTCTATTGAAAAAGCTTTTAATCTTATCTCACCAAGCAAGATTATTGATTTTCTTCTTCTATCCATAAACTTTTTATCTTATCACATCAAACAAGATTATTGATTTTCTTCTTTTATCCAAAAACTTTTCATCTTATCACATCAAGCAAGATTATTGATATTCTTCTTCTATCCAAAAACTTGTTCATCTTATCACATCAAGCAAGATTATTGATTTTCTTCTTTTATCCAAAAAACTTTCATCTTATCACATCAAGCAAGATTATTGATATTCTTCTGCTATCCAAAAACTTTTCATCTTATCACATCAAGCAAGATTATTGACTTTCTTCTTCTATCCAAAAACTTTTCATCATATCACATCAAGCAAGATTATTGATTTTATTCTTTTATCCAAAAACTTTTCATCTTTAACATCAAGCAGGATTATTGATTTTCTTCTTCTATCCAAAAACTCTTTATCTTATCGCATCAAGCAAGACTATTGGTTTTCTTCTTTTATCCAAAAACTTTTCATCTTATCACGTCAAGCAAGATTATTGATTTTCTTCTTTTATAAAAAAACTTTTCATCTTATCACATCAAGCAAGATTATTGATATTCTTCTTCTATCCAAAATTTTTTCATCTTATCACATCAAGCAGGATTATTGATATTCTTCTTCTATCCAAAAACTTTTTATCTTATCACATCAAGCAAGATTATTGATATTCTTCTTCTATCCATAATCTTTTTATCTTATCACATCAAGCAAGATTATTGATTTTCTTCTTTTATCCAAAAACATTTTATCTTATCACATCAAGCAAGATTACTATTTTCTTCTTTTATCCAAAAACTTTTTATCTCATCACATCAAGCAAGATAATTGATTTTTTTCTTCTATCCAAATACTTTTCATATTATCACATCAAGCAAGATTTTGATTTTCTTCTTCTATCCAAAAACTTTATATCTTATCCTATCAAGCAAGATTATTGATTTTCTTCTTTTATCAAAAAACTTTTCATCTTATCACATCAAGCAAGATTATTGATTTTCTTCTTCTATCCAAAAACCTTTTATCTTATCACATCAGGCAAGATTATTGATTTTCCTCTTCCTTCCAAAAACTTTTCATCTTATCACATCAAGCAAGATTATTGATGTTCTTCTTCTATTCAAAAACTTTTCATCATATCACATCAAGCAAGATTATTGATTTTCTTCTTTTATCCAAAAACTTTTCGTCTTATCACATCAAGCAAGATTATTGATTTTCTTCTTCTATCCAAAAAATTTTCATCTTATCACATCAAGCAAGATTATTGATTTTCCACTTCTATCCAAAAACTTTTCATCTTATCACATCAAGCAAGATTATAGATATTCCTCTTCTATCCAAAAAATTTTCATCTTATCACATCAAGCAAAACTATTGATTTTCAAGTTCTTATCAAAAACTTTTTATCTTATCACATCAAGCAAGATTATTGATTTTCCTCTTCTATCCAAAAACTTTTCATCTTATCACATCAAGCAAGATTATTGATTTTCACTTCTATCCAAAAACTTTACATCTTATCACATCAAGAAAGATTATTGATTTTCCACTTCCATCCAAATACTTTTTATTTTGTCACATCAAGCAAGATTATTGATTTTCCACTTCTATCCAAAAACTTTTCATCTTATCACATCAAGCAAGATTATTGATATTCCTCTTCTGTACAAAAACTTCTCATCTTATTACATCAAGCAAGATAATTGATTTTCTTCTTCTATCCAAAAACTTTTCATCTTATCACATCAAGCAAGATTATTGATTTTCTTCTTGTATACAAAATCTTTTCACCTTATCACGTCAAGCAAGATTATTGATTTTCCACTTCTATTCAAAAACCTTTCATCTTATCACATCAAGCAAGATTATTGATTTTCTTCTTGTATCCAAAATCTTGTCGTGTTATCACATCAAGCAAGATTATAGATTTTCCTCTTCTATCCAAAAAATTTTCATCTTATCACATCAAGCAAGATCATTGATATTCCTCTTCTGTCCAAAAACTTTTCATCTTATCACATCAAGCAAGATAATTGATTTTCTTCTTCTATCCAAAAACTTTTCAACTTATCACATCAAGCAAGATTATTGATTTTCCACTTCTATCCAAAAACCTTTCATCTTATCACATCAAGCAAGATTATTGATTTTCTTCTTGTGTACGAAATCTTTTCATGTTATCAAATCAAGCAAGATAATAGATTTTCCTCTTCTATCCAAAAAATTTTATCTCATCACATCAAGCAAAATTACTCATTTTCCACTTCTATCCAAAAAATTTCATCTTATCACATCAAGCAAGATTATTGATTTTCCTCTTCTATCCAAAAACGTTCATTTTGACACATAAAGAAGATTACTGATTTTCCACTTCTATCCAGAAACTTTTCATCTTATCACATCAAGCAAGATTATTGATTTTCTTCTTTTATCCAAAAACTTTTTATCTTATCACAGCAAGCAAGATTATTGATTTTCTTCTTCTATCCAAAAACTTTTCATTTTATCACATCAAGCAAGATTATTGATTTTCTTCTTCTATCCAAAAACTTTTCATCATATCACATCAAGCAAGATTATTGATTTTCTTCTTTTATCCAAAAACATTTCATCTTATCACATCAAGCAAGATTATTGATTTTCCTCTTCTATCCAAAAACTTTTTATCTTATCACATCAAGCAAGATTATAGATATCCCTCTTCTAACCAAAAATTTTTCATCTTATCACATCAAGCAAAACTATTGATTTTCAAGTTTTTATCAAAAACTTTTTATCTTATCACATCAAGCAAGATTATTGATTTTCCTCTTCTATCCAAAAACTTTTCATCTTATCACATCAAGCAAGATTATAGATTTTCCTCTTCTATCCAAAAAATTTTCATCTTATCACATCAAGCAAGATTATTGATTTTCCTCTTCTATCCAAAAACTTTCATCTAATCACATCAAGCAAGATTATAGATTTTCCTCTGCTATCCCAAAAATTTTCATCTTATCACATCAAGCAAGATTATTAATTTCCTCTTCTATCCAAAAAATTTTTCATCTTATCACATCAAGCAGGATTATAGATTTTCCTCTTCTATCCAAAATTTTTTTATCTTATCACATCAAGCAAAAATATTGATTTTGCAGTTCTTATCAAAAACTTTTTATCTTATCACATCAAGCAAGATTAAAGATTTTCCTCTTCTATCCAAAAAATTTTCATCTTATCACATCAAGCAAGATTATTGATTTTCCTCTTCTATCCAAAAACTTTTCATCTTATCACATCAAGCAAGATTATAGATAATCCTCTTCTATCCAAAAAATTTTCATCTTATCACATCAAGCAAAACTATCGATTTTCAAGTTCTTATCAAAAGCTTTTTATCTCATCACATCAAGCAAGATTATTGATTTTCGTCTTCTATCCAAAAGCTTTTCATCTTATCACATCAAGCAAGATTATTGATTTTCACTTCTATCCAAAAACTTTACATCTTATCACATCAAGCAAGATTATTGATTTTCCACTTCTATCCAAAAACTTTTCATTTTATCACATCAAGCAAGATTATTGATATTCCTCTTCTGACCAAAAACTTTTCATCTTATCACATCAAGCAAGATTATTGATTTTCCACTTCCATCCAAAAACTTTTTATCTTATCACATCAAGCAAGATTATTGATTTTCCACTTCTATCCAAAAACTTTTCATCTTATCACATCAAGCAAGATTATTGATTTTCCTCTTCTATCCAAAAACTTTTCATCTTATCACATCAAGCAAGATTTTAGATATTCCTCTTCTATCCAAAAAATTTTCATCTTATCACATCAAGCAAAACTATTGATTTTCAAGTTCTTATCAAAAGCTTTTTATCTCATCACATCAAGCAAGATTATTGATTTTCCACTTCTATCCAGAAACGTTTCATCTTATCACATCAAGCAAGATTATAGATATTCCTCTTCTATCCAAAAAATTTTCATCTTATCACATCAAGCAAAACTATTGATTTTCAAGTTCTTATCAAAAACTTTTTATCTTATCACATCAAGCAAGATTATTGATTCTCTTCTTCTATCCAAAAACTTTTCATCTTATCACATCAAGCAAGATTATTGATTTTCACTTCTATCCAAAAACTTTACATCTTATCACATCAAGCAAGATTATTTATTTTCCACTTCTATCCAAAAACTTTTTATCTTATCACATCAAGCAAGATTATTGATTTTCCACTTCTATCCAAAAACTTTTCATCTTATCACATCAAGCAAGATTATTGATATTCCTCTTCTGTACAAAAACTTCTCATCTTATTACATCAAGCAAGATAATTGATTTTCTTCTTCTATCCAAAATCTTTTCATCTTATCACATCAAGCAAGATTATTGATTTTCTTCTTCTATCCAAAAACTTTTCATCTTATCACATCAAGCAAGATTATTGATTTTCTTCTTGTATACAAAATCTTTTCACCTGATCACGTCAAGCAAGATTATTGATTTTCCACTTCTATTCAAAAACCTTTCATCTTATCACATCAAGCAAGATTATTGATTTTCTTCTTGTATCCAAAATCTTTTCATGTTATCACATCAAGCAAGATTATAGATTTTCCTCTTCTGTCCAAAAACATTTCATCTTATCACATCAAGCAAGATATTTGATTTTCTTCTTCTATCCAAAAACATTTCAACTTATCACATCAAGCAAGATTATAGATTTTCCTCTTCTGTCCAAAATCTTTTCATCTTATCACATCAAGCAAGATTATTGATTTTCTTCTTCTATCCAAAAACTTTTCATCTTATCACATCAAGCAAGATTATTGATTTTCTTCTTGTATACAAAATCTTTTCACCTGATCACGTCAAGCAAGATTATTGATTTTCCACTTCTATTCAAAAACCTTTCATCTTATCACATCAAGCAAGATTATTGATTTTCTTCTTGTATCCAAAATCTTTTCATGTTATCACATCAAGCAAGATTATAGATTTTCCTCTTCTGTCCAAAAACATTTCATCTTATCACATCAAGCAAGATATTTGATTTTCTTCTTCTATCCAAAAACATTTCAACTTATCAAATCAAGCAAGATTATAGATTTTCCTCTTCCATCCAAAAAATTTTCATCTCATCACATCAAGCACAATTATTCATTTTCCACTTCTATCCAAAAGATTTCTTCTTATCACATCCAACAAGATTATTGATTTTCCTCTTCTATCCAAAAACTTTCATCTTGACACATAAAGAAGATTATTGATTTTCCACTTCTATCCAGAAACTTTTCATCTTATCACATCAAGCAAGATTATTGATTTTCTTCTTCTATCCAAAAAATAATCATATTATCACATCAAGCAAGATTATATATTTTCTTCTTTTATCCAAAAACTTTTTATCTTATCACAGCAAGCAAGATTAATGATTTTCTTCTTCTATCCAAAAACTTTTCATCTTATCACATCAAGCAATATTATTGATTTTCTTCTTCTATCCAAAAACTTTTTATCTTAACACATCAAGCAAGATTATTGATTTTCATCTTTTATCCAAAAGCTTTTCATCTTATCACATCAGGCAAGATTATTGATTTTCCACTTGCATCCAAAAACTTTTTATCTTATCACATCAAGCAAGATTATTGATTTTCCACTTCTATCCAAAAACTTTTCATCTTATCACATCAAGCAAGATTATTGATATTCCTCTTCTGTTCAAAAACTTTTCATCTTATCACATCAAGCAAGTTAAATTATTTTCTTCTTCTATCCAAAATCTTTTCATCTTATCACATCAAGCAAGATTATTGATATTCCTCTTCTGTCCAAAAACTTTGCATCTTATCACATAAAGCAAGATAATTGATTTTCTTCTTCTTTCTAAAAACTTTTCAACTTATCTCATCAAGCAAGATTATTGATTTTCCACTTCTATTCAAAAACCTTTCATCTTATCACATCAAGCAAGATTATTGATTTTCTTCTTGTATACAAAATCTTTTCATGTTATCACTTCAAGCAAGATTATAGATTTTCCTCTTCTATCCCAAAAATTTTCATCTCATCACATCAAGCAAGATTATTCATTTTCCACTTGTATCCAAAAAATTTCATCTTATCACATCAAGCAAGATTATTGATTTTCCTCTTCTATCCAAAAACTTTCATCTTGACACATAAAGAAGATTATTGATTTTCTTCTTTTATCCAAAAACTTGTTATCTTATCACATCAAGCAAGATTATTGATTTTCTTCTTCTATCCAAAAACTTTTCATCTTATCACATCAAGCAAGAATATTGATTTTCTTCTTCTATCCAAAAACTTTTTATCTTATCACATCAAGCAAGATTATTGATTTTCATCTTTTATCCAAAAACTTTTCATCTTATCACATCAAGCAAGATTATTGATTTTCATCTTTTATCCAAGAACTTTTCATCTTATCACATTAAGCAAGATTATTGATTTTCTTCTTCTATCCAAAAACTTTCTATCCTATCACATCAGGCAAGATTATTGATTTTCCTCTTCCTTCCAAAAACTTTTCATCTTATCACATCAAGCAAGATTATTGATTTTCTTCCTCTATCCAAAAACTTTTTATCTCATCACATCAAGCAAGATTATTGATTTTCTTCTTTTATGCAAAAACCTTTCATCTTATCACATCAAGCAAGATTGTTGATTTTCTTCTTCTGTCCAAAAAATTTTCATCTTATCACATCAAGCAAGATTATTGATTTTCCTCCTCTATCCAAAAACTTTTCATCTTATCACATCAAGCAAAATTATAGATATTCCTCTTCTATCCAAAAAATTTTCATCTTATCACATCAAGCAAAACTATTGATTTTCAAGTTCTTATCAAAAACTTTTTATCTTATCACATCAAGCAAGGTTATTGATTTTCTTCTTCTATCCAAAAACTTTTCATCTTATCACATCAAGCAAGATTATTGATTTTCACTTCTATCCAAAAACTTTACATCTTATCACATCAAGCAAGATTATTGATTTTCCACTTCCATCCAAAAACTTTTTATCTTATCACGTCAAGCAAGATTATTGATTTTCCACTTCTATCCAAAAACTTTTCATCTTATCATATCAAGCAAGATTATTGACTTTCTTCTTCTATCCAAAATCTTTTCATCTTTTCACATCAAGCAAGATTATTTATTTTCTTCTTCTATCCAAAAACTTTTCATCTTATCACATCAAGCAAGATTATTGATTTTCACTTCTATCCAAAAATTTACATCTTATCACATCAAGCAAGATTATTGATTTTCCACTTCCATCCAAAAACTTTTTATCTTATCACATCAAGCAAGATTATTGATTTTCCACTTCTATCCAAAAACTTTTCATCTTATCATATCAAGCAAGATTATTGATTTTATTTTTTTATCAAAAAACTTTTTATCTTATCACATCAAGCAAGATAATTGATTTTCTTCTTCTATCCAAAATCTTTTCATCTTATCACATCAAGGAAGATTATTGATTTTCTTCTTCTATCCAAAAAATTTTCATCTTATCACATCAAGCAAGATTATTGATTTTCTCCTTTTATCCAAAAACTTTTCATCTTATCACATCAAGCAAGATTATTGATTTTCTTCTTCTATCCAAAATCTTTTTATCTTATCATATCAAGCAAGATTATTGATATTCTTCTGCTATCCAAAAACTTTTCATCTTATCACATCAAGCAGGATTATTGATTATCTTCTTTTATCCAAAAACTTTTCATCATATCACATTAGCAAGATTGTTGATTTTCTTCTTTTATCCAAAAACTTTTCATCTTATCACATGAAGCAAGATTATTGATTTTCTTCTTCTATCCAAAAACTTTTTATCTTATCACATCAAGCAAGACTATTTATTTTCTTCTTTTATCCAAAAACTTTTCATCTTATCACATCAAGCAAGATTATTGACTTTCTTCTTCTATTGAAAAAACTTTTAATCTTATCTCACCAAGCAAGATTATTGATTTTCTTCTTCTATCCATAAACTTTTTATCTTATCACATCAAACAAGATTATTGATTTTCTTCTTTTATACAAAAACTTTTCATCTTATCAAATCAAGCAAGATTATTGATATTCTTCTTCTATCCAAAAACTTTTTCATCTTATCACATCAAGCAAGATTATTGATTTTCTTCCTGTATCCAAAATCTTTTCGTGTTATCACATCAAGCAAGATTATAGATTTTCCTCTTCTATCCAAAAAATTTTCATCTTATCACATCAAGCAAGATCATTGATATTCCTCTTCTGTCCAAAAACTTTTCATCTTATCACATCAAGCAAGATAATTGATTTTCTTCTTCTATCCAAAAACTTTTCAACTTATCACATCAAGCAAGATTATTGATTTTCCACTTCTATCCAAAAACCTTTCATCTTATCACATCAAGCAAGATTATTGATTTTCTTCTTGTGTACGAAATCTTTTCATGTTATCAAATCAAGCAAGATAATAGATTTTCCTCTTCTATCCAAAAAATTTTCATCTCATCACATCAAGCAAAATTATTCATTTTCCACTTCTATCCAAAAAATTTCATCTTATCACATCAAGCAAGATTATTGATTTTCCTCTTCTATCCAAAAACGTTCATTTTGACACATAAAGAAGATTACTGATTTTCCACTTCTATCCAGAAACTTTTCATCTTATCACATCAAGCAAGATTATTGATTTTCTTCTTCTATCCAAAAAATAATCATCTTATCACATCAAGCAAGATTATTGATTTTCTTCTTTTATCCAAAAACTTTTTATCTTATCACAGCAAGCAAGATTATTGATTTTCTTCTTCTATCCAAAAACTTTTCATCTTATCACATCAAGCAAGATTAATGATTTTCTTCTTCTATCCAAAAACTTTTTATCTTAACACATCAAGCAAGATTATTGATTTTCATCTTTTATCCAAAAACTTTTCATCTTATCACATCAAGCAAGATTATTGATTTTCTTCTTCTATCCAAAAACTTTTCATCATATCACATCAAGCAAGATTATTGATTTTCTTCTTTTATCCAAAAACATTTCATCTTATCACATCAAGCAAGATTATTGATTTTTTTCTTCTATCCAGAAAATTTTCATCTTATCACATCAAGCAAGATTATTGATTTTCCTCTTCTATCCAAAAACTCTTCATCTTATCACATCAAGCAAAATTATAGATATTCCTCTTCTATCCAAAAAATTTTCATCGTATCGCATCAAGCAAAACTATTAATTTTCAAGTTCTTAACAAAAACTTTTTATCTTATCACATCAAGCAAGATTATTTATTTTCTTCTTCTATCCAAAAACTTTTCATCTTATCACATCAAGCAAGATTATTGATTTTCACTTCTATCCAAAAATTTACATCTTATCACATCAAGCAAGATTATTGATTTTGCACTTCCATCCAAAAACTTTTTATCTTATCACATCAAGCAAGATAATTGATTTTCCACTTCTATCCAAAAACTTTTCATCATATCATATCAAGCAAGATTATTGATTTTATTTTTTTATCAAAAAACTTTTTATCTTATCACATCAAGCAAGATAATTGATTTTCTTCTTCTATCCAAAATCTTTTCATCTTATCACATCAAGCAAGATAATTGATTTTCTTCTATCCAAAAACTTTTCATCTTATCACAACAAGCAAGATTATTGATTTTCTTCTTGTATACAAAATCTTTTCACCTTATCACATCAAGCAAGATTATTGATTTTCCACTTCTATCCAAAAACCTTTCATCTTATCACATCAAGCAAGATTATTGATTTTCTTCTTGTATCCAAAATCTTTGCATGTTATCACATCAAGCAAGATTATAGATTTTCCTCTTCTATCCAAAAAATTTTCACCTTATGACATCAAGCAAGATTATTGATTTTCTTCTTCTATCCAAAAAATTTTCATCTTATCACATCAAGCAAGATTATTGATTTTCTCCTTTTATCCAAAAACTTTTCATCTTATCACATCAAGCAAGATTATTGATTTTCTTCTTCTATCCAAAATCTTTTTATCTTATCATATCAAGCAAGATTATTGATATTCTTCTGCAGTCCAAAAACTTTTCATCTTATCACATTAAGCAAGATTATTGATTATCTTCTTTTATCCAAAAACTTTTCATCATATCACATTAGCAAGATTGTTGATTTTCTTCCTTTATCCAAAAACTTTTCATCTTATCACATGAAGCAAGATTATTGATTTTCTTCTTCTATTGAAAAAACTTTTAATCTTATCACACCAAGCAAGATTATTGATTTTCTTCTTCTATCCATAAACTTTTTATCTTATCACATCAAACAAGATTATTCATTTTCTTCTTTTATACAAAAACTTTTCATCTTATCACATCAAGCAAGAATATTGATATTCTTCTTCTATCCAAAAACTTTTTCATCTTATCACATCAAGCAAGATTATTGATTTTCTTCTTTTATCCAGAAACCTTTCATCTTATCACACCAAGCAAGATTATTGATATTCTTCTGCTATCCAAAAACTTTTCATCTTATCACATCAAGCAAGATTATTGATTTTCTTCTTTTATCCAAAAACTTTTCATCTTATCAGATCAAGCAAGATTATTGATATTCTTCTTCTATCCATAAACTTTTTATGTTATCACATCAAGCAAGATTATTGATTTTCTTCTTTTATCCAAAAACTTTTTATCTTATCACATCAAGCAAGATTACTGATTTTCTTCTTTTATCCAAAAACTTTTTATCTCATCACATCAAGCAAGATTATTGATTTTCCACTTCTATCCAAAAAATTTTCATCTTATCACATCAAGCAAGATTATTGATTTTCCTCTTCTATCCAAAAACTTTCATTTGGACACATAAAGAAGATTATTGATTTTCCACTTCTTTTAAGAAACTTTTCATCTTATCACACCAAGCAAGATTATTGATTTTCTTCTTCTATCTAAAAAATATTCATCTTATCACATCAAGCAAGATTATTGATTTTTTTCTTTTATCCAAAATCTTTTCATCTTATCACATCAAGCAAGATAATTGATTTTCTTCTTCTATCCAAATACTTTTCATCTTATCACATCAAGCAAGATTATTGATTTTCTTCTTCTATCCAAAAACTTTATATCTTATCACATCAAGCAAGATTATTGATTTTCTTCTTTTATCCAAAAACTTTTCATCTTATCACATCAAGCAAGATTATTGATTTTCTTCTTCTATCCAAAAACATTTTATCTTATCACATCAGGCAAGATTATTGATTTTCCTCTTCCTTCCAAAAACTTTTCATCTTATCACATCAAGCAAGATTATTGATGTTCTTCTTCTATTCAAAAACTTTTCATCATATCACATCAAGCAAGATTATTGATTTTCTTCTTTTATCCAAAAACTTTTCGTCTTATCACATCAAGCAAGATTATTGATTTTCTTCTTCTATCCAAAAAATTTTCATCTTATCACATCAAGCAAGATTATTGATTTTCCACTTCTATCCAAAAACTTTTCATCTTATCACATCAAGCAAGTTTATAGATATTCCTCTTCTATCCAAAAACTTTTCATCTTATCACATCAAGCAAGATTATTGATTTTCTTCTTTTATCCAAAAACCTTTTATCTTATCACATCAAGCAAGATTATTGATTTTCTTCTTCTATCCAAAAACTTTTTATCTTATCACATCAAGCAAGATTATTAATTTTCACTTATATCCAAAAACTTTAATTCTTATCACATCAAGCAAGATTATTGATTTTCCACTTCTATCCAAAAACTTTTTATCTTATCACATCAAGCAAGATTACTGATTTTCCACTTCTATCCAAAAACATTTCATCTTATCACATCAAGCAAGATTATTGATATTCCTCTTCTGTACAAAAACTTCTCATCTTATTACATCAAGCAAGATAAATGATTTTCTTCTTCTATCCAAAATCTTTTCATCTGATCACATCAAGCAAGATAAGTGATTGTCTTCTTCTATCCAAAAACTTTTCATCTTATCACACCAAGCAAGATTATTGATTTTCTTCTTGTATACAAAATCTTTTCACCTTATCACGTCAAGCAAGATTATTGATTTTCCACTTCTATTCAAAAACCTTTCATCTTAGCACATCAAGCAATATTATTGATTTTCTTCTTGTATCCAAAATCTTTTCATGTTATCACATCAAGCAAGATTATAGATTTTCCTCTTCTATCCAAAAAATTTTCATCTTATCACATCAAGCAAGATCATTGATATTCCTCTTCTGTCCAAAAACTGTTCATGTTATCACATCAAGCAAGATAATTGATTTTCTTCTTCTATCCAAAAACTTTTCAACTTATCACATCAAGCAAGATTATTGATTTTCCACTTCTATCCAAAAACCTTTCATCTTATCACATCAAGCAAGATTATTGATTTTCTTCTTGTATACAAAATCTTTTCATGTTATCAAATCAAGCAAGATTATAGATTTTCCTCTTCTATCCAAAAAATTTTCATCTCATCACATCAAGCACAATTATTCATTTTCCACTTCTATCCAAAAGATTTCATCTTATCACATCAAGCAAATTTATTGATTTTCCTCTTCTATCCAAAAACTTTCATCTTGACACATAAAGAAATTATTGATTTTCCACTTCTATCCAGAAACTTTTCATCTTATCACATCAAGCAAGATTATTGATTTTCTTCTTCTATCCAAAAAATAATCATCTTATCACATCAAGCAAGATTATTGATTTTCTTCTTTTATCCAAAAACTTTTTATCTTATCACAGCAAGCAAGATTATTGATTTTCTTCTTCTATCCAAAAACTTTTCATCTTATCACGTCAAGCAAGATTATTGATTTTCTTCTTCTATCCAAAAACTTTTTATCTTAACACATCAAGCAAGATTATTGATTTTCATCTTTTATCCAAAAACTTTTCATCTTATCACATCAGGCAAGATTATTGATTTTCCTCTTCCTTCCAAAAACTTTTCATCTTATCACATCAAGCAAGATTATTGATTTTCTTCTATCCAAAAACTTTTCATCATATCACATCAAGCAAGATTATTGATTTTCTTCTTTTATCCAAAAACTTTTCATCTTATCATATCAAGCAAGATTATTGATTTTCTTCTTCTATCCAAAAGATTTTCATCTTATCACATCAAGCAAGATTATTGATTTTCCTCTTCTATCCAAAAACTTATTATCTTATCACATCAAGCAAGATTATAGATATCCCTCTTCTAACCAAAAATTTTTCATCTTATCACATCAAGCAAAACTATTGATTTTCAAGTTTTTATCAAAAACTTTTTATCTTATCACATCAAGCAAGATTATTGATTTTCCTCTTCTATCCAAAAACTTTTCATCTTATCACATCAAGCAAGATTATAGATTTTCCTCTTCTATCCAAAAAATTTTCATCTTATCACATCAAGCAAGATTATTGATTTTCCTCTTCTATCCAAAAACTTTCATCTAATCACATCAAGCAAGATTATAGATTTTCCTCTGCTATCCCAAAAATTTTCATCTTATCACATCAAGCAAGATTATTAATTTCCTCTTCTATCCAAAAAATTTTTCATCTTATCACATCAAGCAGGATTATAGATTTTCCTCTTCTATCCAAAATTTTTTTATCTTATCACATCAAGCAAAAATATTGATTTTGCAGTTCTTATCAAAAACTTTTTATCTTATCACATCAAGCAAGATTATAGATTTTCCTCTTCTATCCAAAAAATTTTCATCTTATCACATCAAGCAAGATTATTGATTTTCCTCTTCTATCCAAAAACTTTTCATCTTATCACATCAAGCAAGATTATAGATAATCCTCTTCTATCCAAAAAATTTTCATCTTATCACATCAAGCAAAACTATTGATTTTCAAGTTCTTATCAAAAGCTTTTTATCTCATCGCATCAAGCAAGATTATTGATTTTCGTCTTCCATCCAAAAGCTTTTCATCTTATCACATCAAGCAAGATTATTGATTTTCACTTCTATCCAAAAACTTTACATCTTATCACATCAAGCAAGATTATTGATTTTCCACTTCCATCCAAAAACTTTTTATCTTATCACATCAAGCAAGATTATTGATTTTCCACTTCTATCCAAAAACTTTTCATTTTATCACATCAAGCAAGATTATTGATATTCCTCTTCTGTCCAAAAACTTTTCATCTTATCACATCAAGCAAGATTATTGATTTTCCACTTCCATCCAAAAACTTTTTATCTTATCACATCAAGCAAGATTATTGATTTTGCACTTCTATCCAAAAACTTTTCATCTTATCACATCAAGCAAGATTATTGATTTTCCTCATCTATCCAAAAACTTTTCATCTTATCACATCAAGCAAGATTTTAGATATTCCTCTTCTATCCAAAAAATTTTCATCTTATCACATCAAGCAAAACTATTGATTTTCAAGTTCTTATCAAAAGCTTTTTATCTCATCACATCAAGCAAGATTATTGATTTTCCACTTCTATCCAAAAACGTTTCATCTTATCACATCAAGCAAGATTATAGATATTCCTCTTCTATCCAAAAAATTTTCATCTTATCACATCAAGCAAAACTATTGATTTTCAAGTTCTTATCAAAAACTTTTTATCTTATCACATCAAGCAAGATTATTGATTCTCTTCTTCTATCCAAAAACTTTTCATCTTATCACATCAAGCAAGATTATTGATTTTCCACTTCTATCCAAAAACTTTTCATCTTATCACATCAAGCAAGATTATTGATATTCCTCTTCTGTACAAAAACTTCTCATCTTATTACATCAAGCAAGATAATTGATTTTCTTCTTCTATCCAAAATCTTTTCATCTTATCACATCAAGCAAGATTATTGATTTTCTTCTTCTATCCAAAAACTTTGCATCTTATCACATCAAGCAAGATTATTGATTTTCTTCTTGTATACAAAATCTTTTCACCTGATCACGTCAAGCAAGATTATTGATTTTCCACTTCTATTCAAAAACCTTTCATCTTATCACATCAAGCAAGATTATTGATTTTCTTCTTGTATCCAAAATCTTTTCATGTTATCACATCAAGCAAGATTATAGATTTTCCTCTTCTGTCCAAAAACTTTTCATCTTATCACATCAAGCAAGATATTTGATTTTCTTCTTCTATCCAAAAACTTTTCAACTTATCACATCAAGCAAGATTATAGATTTTCCTCTTCTGTCCAAAAACTTTTCATCTTATCACATCAAGCAAGATTATTGATTTTCTTCTTGTATACAAAATCTTTTCATGTTATCAAATCAAGCAAGATTATAGATTTTCCTCTTCCATCCAAAAAATTTTCATCTCATCACATCAAGCACAATTATTCATTTTCCACTTCTATCCAAGAGATTTCATCTTATCACATCCAACAAGATTATTGATTTTCCTCTTCTATCCAAAAACTTTCATCTTGACACATAAAGAAGATTATTGATTTTCCACTTCTATCCAGAAACTTTTCATCTTATCACATCAAGCAAGATTATTGATTTTCTTCTTCTATCCAAAAAATAATCATATTATCACATCAAGCAAGATTATATATTTTCTTCTTTTATCCAAAAACTTTTTATCTTATCACAGCAAGCAAGATTAATGATTTTCTTCTTCTATCCAAAAACTTTTCATCTTATCACATCAAGCAATATTATTGATTTTCTTCTTCTATCCAAAAACTTTTTATCTTAACACATCAAGCAAGATTATAGATTTTCCTCTTCTATCCAAAAAATTTTCATCTTATCACATCAAGGAGGATTATTGATTTTCCTCTTCTATCCAAAAACTTTTCATCTTATCACATCAAGCAAGATTATAGATAATCCTCTTCTATCCAAAAAATTTTCATCTTATCGCATCAAGCAAAACTATTGATTTTCAAGTTCTTATCAAAAGCTTTTTATCTCATCACATCAAGCAAGATTATTGATTTTCGTCTTCTATCCAAAAGCTTTTCATCTTATCACATCAAGCAAGATTATTGATTTTCACTTCTAATCAAAAACTTTACATCTTATCACATCAAGCAAGATTATTGATTTTCCACTTGCATCCAAAAACTTTTTATCTTATCACATCAAGCAAGATTATTGATTTTCCACTTCTATCCAAAAACTTTTCATCTTATCACATCAAGCAAAATTATTGATATTCCTCTTCTGTTCAAAAACTTTTCATCTTATCACATCAAGCAAGTTAAATTATTTTCTTCTTCTATCCAAAATCTTTTCATCTTATCACATCAAGCAAGATTATTGATATTCCTCTTCTGTCCAAAAACTTTGCATCTTATCACATAAAGCAAGATAATAGATTTTCTTCTTCTTTCTAAAAACTTTTCAACTTATCACATCAAGCAAGATTATTGATTTTCCACTTCTATTCAAAAACCTTTCATCTTATCACATCAAGCAAGATTATTGATTTTCTTCTTGTATACAAAATCTTTTCATGTTATCACATCAAGCAAGATTATAGATTTTCCTCTTCTATCCCAAAAATTTTCATCTCATCACATCAAGCAAGATTATTCATTTTCCACTTGTATCCAAAAAATTTCATCTTATCACATCAAGCAAGATTATTGATTTTCCTCTTCTATCCAAAAACTTTCATCTTGACACATAAAGAAGATTATTGATTTTCTTCTTTTATCCAAAAACTTGTTATCTTATCACATCAAGCAAGATTATTGATTTTCTTCTTCTATCCAAAAACTTTTCATCTTATCACATCAAGCAAGAATATTGATTTTCTTCTTCTATCCAAAAGTTTTTTATCTTATCACATCAAGCAAGATTATTGATTTTCATCTTTTTTCCAAAAACTTTTCATCTTATCACATCAAGCAAGATTATTGATTTTCATCTTTTATCCAAGAACTTTTCATCTTATCACATTAAGCAAGATTATTGATTTTCTTCTTCTATCCAAAAACTTTCTATCCTATCACATCAGGCAAGATTATTGATTTTCCTCTTCCTTCCAAAAACTTTTCATCTTATCACATCAAGCAAGATTATTGATTTTCTTCCTCTATCCAAAAACTTTTTATCTCATCACATCAAGCAAGATTATTGATTTTCTTCTTTTATGCAAAAACTTTTCATCTTATCACATCAAGCAAGATTGTTGATTTTCTTCTTCTGTCCAAAAAATTTTCATCTTATCACATCAAGCAAGATTATTGATTTTCCTCCTCTATCCAAAAACTTTTCATCTTATCACATCAAGCAAAATTATAGATATTCCTCTTCTATCCAAAAAATTTTCATCTTATCACATCAAGCAAAACTATTGATTTTCAAGTTCTTATCAAAAACTTTTTATCTTATCACATCAAGCAAGGTTATTGATTTTCTTCTTCTATCCAAAAACTTTTCATCTTATCACATCAAGCAAGATTATTGATTTTCACTTCTATCCAAAAACTTTACATCTTATCACATCAAGCAAGATTATTGATTTTCCACTTCCATCCAAAAACTTTTTATCTTATCACGTCAAGCAAGATTATTGATTTTCCACTTCTATCCAAAAACTTTTCATCTTATCATATCAAGCAAGATTATTGATTTTCTTCTTCTATCCAAAATCTTTTCATCTTTTCACATCAAGCAAGATAATTGATTTTCTTCTATCCAAAAACTTTTCATCTTATCACATCAAGCAAGGTTATTGATTTTCTTCTTGTATACAAAATCTTTTCACCTTATCACATCAAGCAAGATTATTGATTTTCCACTTCTATCCAAAAACCTTTCATCTTATCACATCAAGCAAGATTATTGATTTTCTTCTTGTATCCAAAATCTTTGCATGTTATCACATCAAGCAAGATTATAGATTTTCCTCTTCTATCCAAAAAATTTTCACCTTATCACATCAAGCAAGATTATTGATTTTCTTCTCCTATCCAAAAAATTTTCATCTTATCACATCAAGCAAGATTATTGATTTTCTCCTTTTATCCAAAAACTTTTCATCTTATCACATCAAGCAAAATTATTGATTTTCATCTTCTATCCAAAAACTTTTTATCTTATCATATCAAGCAAGATTATTGATTTTCTTTGTTTATCCAAAAACTTTTCATCTTATCACATCAAGCAAGATTATTGATGTTCATCTTTTATCCAAAAACTATTCATCATATCACATCAAGCAGGATTATTGATTTTCTTCTTTTATCCAAAAACTTTTCATCTTATCACATGAAGCAAGATTATTGATTTTCTTCTTCTATCCAAAAACTTTTTATCTTATCACATCAAGCAAGACTATTTATTTTCTTCTTTTATCCAAAAACTTTTCATCTTATCACATTAAGCAAGATTATTGATTTTCTTCTTCTATTGAAAAAACTTTTAATCTTATCTCACCAAGCAAGATTATTGATTTTCTTCTTCTATCCATAAACTTTTTATCTTATCACATCAAACAAGATTATTGATTTTCTTCTTTTATCCAAAAACTGTTCATCTTATCACATCAAGCAAGATTATTGATATTCTTCTTCTATCCAAAAACTTTTTCATCTTATCACATCAAGCAAGATTATTGATTTTCTTCTTTTATCCAAGAACCTTTCATCTTATCACATCAAGCAAGATTATTGATATTCTTCTGCTATCCAAAAACTTTTCATCTTATCACATCAAGCAAGATTATTGATTTTCTTCTTTTATCCAAAAACTTTTCATCGTATCACATCAAGCAAGATTATTGATTTTCTTCTTTTATCCAAAAACTTTTCATCCTATCACATCAAGCAGGATTATTGATTTTCTTCTTCTATCCAAAAACTTTTTATCTTATCACATCAAGCAAGATTATTGATTTTCTTCTCCTATCCAAAAAATTTTCATCTTATCACATCAAGCAAGATTATTGATTTTCTCCTTTTATCCAAAAACTTTTCATCTTATCACATCAAGCAAAATTATTGATTTTCTTCTTCTATCCAAAAACTTTTTATCTTATCATATCAAGCAAGATTATTGATTTTCTTTGTTTATCCAAAAACTTTTCATCTTATCACATCAAGCAAGATTATTGATGTTCATCTTTTATCCAAAAACTATTCATCATATCACATCAAGCAGGATTATTGATTTTCTTCTTTTATCCAAAAACTTTTCATCTTATCACATGAAGCAAGATTATTGATTTTCTTCTTCTATCCAAAAACTTTTTATCTTATCACATCAAGCAAGACTATTTATTTTCTTCTTTTATCCAAAAACTTTTCATCTTATCACATCAAGCAAGATTATTGATTTTCTTCTTCTATTGAAAAAACTTTTAATCTTATCTCACCAAGCAAGATTATTGATTTTCTTCTTCTATCCATAAACTTTTTATCTTATCACGTCAAACAAGATTATTGATTTTCTTCTTTTATCCAAAAACTGTTCATCTTATCACATCAAGCAAGATTATTGATATTCTTCTTCTATCCAAAAACTTTTTCATCTTATCACATCAAGCAAGATTATTGATTTTCTTCTTTTATCCAAAAACTTTTCATCGTATCACATCAAGCAAGATTATTGATTTTCTTCTTTTATCCAAAAACTTTTCATCCTATCACATCAAGCAGGATTATTGATTTTCTTCTTCTATCCAAAAACTTTTTATCTTATCACATCAAGCAAGACTATTGGTTTTCTTCTTTTATCCAAAAACTTTTCATCTTATCACGTCAAGCAAGATTATTGATATTCTTCTTCTATCCAAAATTTTTTCATCTTATCACATCAATCAAGATTATTGATATTCTTCTTCTATCGAAAAACTTTTTATCTTATCACATCAAGCAAGATTATTGATATTCTTCTTCTATCCATAAACTTTTTATCTTATCACATCAAGCAAGATTATTGATTTTCTTCTCTTATCCAAAAACTTTTTATCTTATCACATCAAGCAAGATTACTGATTTTCTTCTTTTATCCAAAAACTTTTTATCTCATCACATCAAGCAAGATTATTGATTTTCTTCTTTTATAAAAAAACTTTTCATCTTATCGCATCAAGCAAGATTATTGATATTCTTCTTCTATCCAAAAATTTTTCATCTTATAACATCAAGCAAGATTATTGATTTTCCACTTCTATCCAAAAACTTTTCATGTTATCACATCAAGCAAGATTATAGATTTTCCTCTTCTATCATAAAAATTTTCATCTCATCACATCAAGCAAGATTATTCATTTTCCACTTCTATCCAACAAATTTCATCTTATCACATCAAGCAAGATTATTGATTTTCCTCTTCTATCCAAAAACTTTCATCTTGACACATAATGAAGATTATTGATTTTCTTCTTTTATCCAAAAACTTGTTATCTTATCACATCAAGCAAGAATATTAATTTTCTTCATCTATCCAAAAACTTTTTATCTTATCACATCAAGCAAGATTATTGATTTTCACCTTTTATCCAAAAACTTTTCATCTTATCACATCAAGCAAGATTATTGATTTTCTTCTTCTATCCAAAAACTTTCTATCTTATCACATCAGGCAAGATTATTGATTTTCCTCTTCCTTCCAAAAAATTTTCATCTTATCACATCAAGCAAGATATGATTTTCTTCTTCTATCCAAAAACTTTTTATCTCATCACATCAAGCAAGATTATTGATTTTCTTCTTTTATGCAAAAACTTTTCATCTTATCACATCAAGCAAGATTATTGATTTTCTTCTTCTATCCAAAAAATTTTCATCTTATCACATCAAGCAAGATTATTGATTTTCCTCTTCTATCCAAAAACTTTTCATCTTATCACATCAAGCAAAATTATAGATATTCCTCTTCTATCCAAAAAATTTTCATCTTATCACATCAAGCAAAACTATTGATTTTCAAGTTCTTATCAAAAACTTTTTATCTTATCACATCAAGCAAGATTATTGATTTTTTTCTTTTATCCAAAATCTTTTCATCTTATCACATCAAGCAAGATAATTGATTTTCTTCTTCTATCCAAATACTTTTCATCTTATCACATCAAGCAAGATTATTGATTTTCTTCTTCTATCCAAAAACTTTATATCTTATCACATCAAGCAAGATTATTGATTTTCTTCTTTTATCCAAAAACTTTTCATCTTATCACATCAAGCAAGATTATTGATTTTCTTCTTCTATCCAAAAACATTTTATCTTATCACATCAGGCAAGATTATTGATTTTCCTCTTCCTTCCAAAAACTTTTCATCTTATCACATCAAGCAAGATTATTGATGTTCTTCTTCTATTCAAAAACTTTTCATCATATCACATCAAGCAAGATTATTGATTTTCTTCTTTTATCCAAAAACATTTCGTCTTATCACATCAAGCAAGATTATTGATTTTCTTCTTCTATCCAAAAAATTTTCATTTTATCACATCAAGCAAGATTATTGATTTTCCACTTCTATCCAAAAACTTTTCATCTTATCACATCAAGCAAGATTATAGATATTCCTCTTCTATCCAAAAAATTTTCATCTTATCACATCAAGCAAAACTATTGATTTTCAAGTTCTTATCAAAAACTTTTTATCTTATCACATCAAGCAAGATTATTGATTTTCTTCTTCTATCCAAAAACTTTTTATGTTATCACATCAAGCAAGATTATTAATTTTCACTTCTATCCAAAAACTTTACATCTTATCACATCAAGCAAGATTATTGAATTTCCACTTCTATCCAAAAACTTTTTAACTTATCACATCAAGCAAGATTACTGATTTTCCACTTCTATCCAAAAACTTTTCATCTTATCACATCAAGCAAGATTATTGATATTCCTCTTCTGTACAACAACTTCTCATCTTATTACATCAAGCAAGATAATTTATTTTCTTCTTCTATCCAAAATCTTTTCATCTTATCACATCAAGCAAGATAATTGATTGTCTTCTTCTATCCAAAAACTTTTCATCTTATCACACCAAGCAAGATTATTGATTTTCTTCTCGTATACAAAATCTTTTCACCTTATCACGTCAAGCAAGATTATTGATTTTCCACTTCTATTCAAAAACCTTTCATCTTATCACATCAAGCAAGATTATTGATTTTCTTCTTGTATCCAAAATCTTTTCATGTTATCACATCAAGCAAGATTATAGATTTTCCTCTTCTATCCAAAAAATTTTCATCTTATCACATCAAGCAAGATCATTGATATTCCTCTTCTGTCCAAAAACTTTTCATGTTATCACATCAAGCAAGATAATTGATTTTCTTCTTCTATCCAAAAACTTTTCAACTTATCACATCAAGCAAGATTATTGATTTTCCACTTCTATCCAAAAACCTTTCATCTTATCACATCAAGCAAGATTATTGATTTTCTTCTTGTATACAAAATCTTTTCATGTTATCAAATCAAGCAAGATTATAGATTTTCCTCTTCTATCCAAAAAATTTTCATCTCATCACATCAAGCACAATTATTCATTTTCCACTTCTATCCAAAAGATTTCATCTTATCACATCAAGCAAGTTTATTGATTTTCCTCTTCTATCCAAAAACTTTCATCATGACACATAAAGAAGATTATTGATTTTCCACTTCTATCCAGAAACTTTTCATCTTATCACATCAAGCAAGATTATTGATTTTCTTCTTCTATCCAAAAAATAATCATCTTATCACATCAAGCAAGATTATTGATTTTCTTCTTTTATCCAAAAACTTTTTATCTTATCACAGCAAGCAAGATTATTGATTTTCTTCTTCTATCCAAAAACTTTTCATCTTATCACATCAAGCAAGATTATTGATTTTCTTCTTCTGTCCAAAAACTTTTTATCTTAACACATCAAGCAAGATTATTGATTTTCATCTTTTATCCAAAAACTTTTCATCTTTTCACATCAGGCAAGATTATTGATTTTCCTCTTCCTTCCAAAAACTTTTCATCTTATCACATCAAGCAAGATTATTGATTTTCTTCTATCCAAAAACTTTTCATCATATCACATCAAGCAAGATTTTTGATTTTCTTCTTTTATCCAAAAACTTTTCATCTTATCACATCAAGCAAGATTATTGATTTTCTTCTTCTATCCAAAAAATTTTCATCTTATCACATCAAGCAAGATTATTGATTTTCCTCTTCTATCCAAAAACTTTTCATCTTATCACATCAAGCAAGATTATAGATATTCCTCTTCTATCCAAAAATTTTTCATCTTATCACATCAAACAAAACTATTGATTTTCAAGTTTTTATCAAAAACTTTTTATCTTATCACATCAAGCAAGATTATTGATTTTCCTCTTCTATCCAAAAACTTTTCATCTTATCACATCAAGCAAGATTATAGATTTTCCTCTTCTATCCAAAAAATTTTCATCTTATCACATCAAGCAAGATTATTGATTTTCCTCTTCTATCCAAAAACTTTCATCTAATCACATCAAGCAAGATTATAGATTTTCCTCTGCTATCCCAAAAATTTTCATCTTATCACATCAAGCAAGATTATTGATTTTCCTCTTCTATCCAAAAAATTTTTCATCTTATCACATCAAGCAGGATTATTGATTTTCCTCTTCTATCCAAAAACTTTTCATCTTATCACATCAAGCAAGATTATAGATAATCCTTTTCTATCCAAAAAATTTTCATCTTATCACATCAAGAAAGATTATTGATTTTCCTCTTCTATCCAAAAAATTTTCATCTTATCACATCAAGAAAGATTATTGATTTTCCTCTTCTATCCAAAAACTTTTCATCTTATCACATCAAGCAAGATTATAGATAATCCTCTTCTATCCAAAAAATTTTCATCTTATCACATCAAGCAAAAATATTGATTTTGCAGTTCTTATCAAAAACTTTTTATCTTATCACATCAAGCAAGATTATAGATTTTCCTCTTCTATCCAAAAAATTTTCATCTTATCACATCAAGAAAGATTATTGATTTTCCTCTTCTATCCAAAAATTTTTCATCTTATCACATCAAGCAAGATTATAGATAATCCTCTTCTATCCAAAAAATTTTCATCTTATCACATCAAGCAAAACTATTGATTTTCAAGTTCTTATCAAAAGCTTTTTATCTCATCACATCAAGCAAGATTATTGATTTTCGTCTTCTATCCAAAAGCTTTTCATCTTATCACATCAAGCAAGATTATTGATTTTCACTTCTATCCAAAAACTTTACATCTTATCACATCAAGCAAGATTATTGATTTTCCACTTCCATCCAAAAACTTTTTATCTTATCACATCAAGCAAGATTATTGATTTTCCACTTCTATCCAAAAACTTTTCATTTTATCACATCAAGCAAGATTATTGATATTCCTCTTCTGTCCAAAAACTTATCATCTTATCACATCAAGCAAGATTATTGATTTTCCACTTCCATCCAAAAACTTTTTATCTTATCACATCAAGCAAGATTATTGATTTTCCACTTCTATCCAAAAACTTTTCATCTTATCACATCAAGCAAGATTATTGATTTTCCTCTTCTATCAAAAAACTTTTCATCTTATCACATCAAGCAAGATTTTAGATATTCCTCTTCTATCCAAAAAATTTTCATCTTATCACATCAAGCAAAACTATTGATTTACAAGTTATTATCAAAAGCTTTTTATCTCATCACATCAAGCAAGATTATTGATTTTCCACTTCTATCCAAAAACTTTTCATCTTATCACATCAAGCAAGAATATAGATATTCTTCTTCTGTACAAAACCTTCTCATCTTATTACATCAAGCAAGATAATTGATTTTCTTCTTCTATCCAAAATCTTTTCATCTTATCACATCAAGCAAGATTATTGATTTTCTTCTTCTATCCAAAAACTTTTCATCTTATCACATGAAGCAAGATTATTGATTTTCTTCTTGTATACAAAATCTTTTCACCTGATCACGTCAAGCAAGATTATTGATTTTCCACTTCTATTCAAAAACCTTTCATCCTATCACATCAAGCAAGATTATTGATTTTCTTCTTGTATCCAAAATCTTTTCATGTTATCACATCAAGCAAGATTATAGATTTTCCTCTTCTGTCCAAAAACTTTTCATCTTATCACATCAAGCAAGATAATTGATTTTCTTCTTCTATCCAAAAACTTTTCAACTTATCACATCAAGCAAGATTATAGATTTTCCTCTTCTGTCCAAAAACTTTTCATCTTATCACATCAAGCAAGATTATTGATTTTCTTCTTGTATACAAACCTTTTCATGTTATCAAATCAAGCAAGATTATAGATTTTCCTCTTCCATCCAAAAAATTTTCATCTCATCACATCAAGCACAATTATTCATTTTCCACTTCTATCCAAAAGATTTCATCTTATCACATCCAGCAAGATTATTGATTTTCCTCTTCTATCCAAAAACTTTCATCTTGACACATAAAGAAGATTATTGATTTTCCACTTCAATCCAGAAACTTTTCATCTTATCACATCAAGCAAGATTATTGATTTTCTTCTTCTATCCAAAAATAATCATCTTATCACATCAAGCAAGATTATATATTTTCTTCTTTTATCCAAAAACTTTTTATCTTATCACAGCAAGCAAGATTAATGATTTTCTTCTTCTATCCAAAAACTTTTCATCTTATCACATCAAGCGATATTATTGATTTTCTTCTTCTATCCAAAAACCTTTAATCTTAACTCATCAAGCAAGATTATTGATTTTCATCTTTTATCCAAAAACTTTTCATCTTATCACATCAGGCAAGATTATTGATTTTCCTCTTCTATCCAAAAAATTTTTCATTTATCACATGAAGCAGGATTATAGATTTTCCTCTTCTATCCAAAAAATTTTTATCTTATCACATCAAACAAAAATATTGATTTTGCAGTTCTTATCAAAAACTTTTTATCTTATCACATCAAGCAAGATTATAGATTTTCCTCTTCTATCCAAAATATTTTCATCTTATCACATCAAGGAGGATTATTGATTTTCCTCTTCTATCCAAAAACTTTTCATCTTATCACATCAAGCAAGATTATAGATAATCGTCTTCTATCTAAAAAATTTTCATCTTATCGCATCAAGCAAAACTATTGATTTTCAAGTTCTTATCAAAAGCTTTTTATCTCATCACATCAAGCAAGATTATTGATTTTCGTCTTCTATCCAAGAGCTTTTCATCTTATCACATCAAGCAAGATTATTGATTTTCACTTCTATCCAAAAACTTTACATCTTATCACATCAAGCAAGATTATTGATTTTCCACTTCCATCCAAAAACTTTTTATCTTATCACATCAAGCAAGATTATTGATTTTCCACTTCTATCCAAAAACTTTTCATCTTATCACATCAAGCAAGATTATTGATATTCCTCTTCTGTCCAAAAACTTTTCATCTTATCACATCAAGCAAGTTAATTGATTTTCTTCTTCTATCCAAAATCTTTTCATCTTATCACATCAAGCAAGATTATTGATATTCCTCTTCTGTCCAAAAACTTTTCATCTTATCACATAAAGCAAGATTATTGATTTTCTTCTTCTTTCCAAAAACTTTTCAACTTATCACATCAAGCAAGATTATTGATTTTCCACTTCTATTCAAAAACCTTTCATCTTATCACATCAAGCAAGATTATTGATTTTCTTCTTGTATACAAAATCTTTTCATGTTATCACATCAAGCAAGATTATAGATTTTCCTCTTCTATCCCAAAAATTTTCATCTCATCACATCAAGCAAGATTATTCATTTTCCACTTGTATCCAAAGAATTTCATCTTATCACATCAAGCAAGATTATTGATTTTCCTCTTCTATCCAAAAACTTTCATCTTGACACATAAAGAAGATTATTGATTTTCTTCTTTTATCCAAAAACTTGATATCTTATCACATCAAGCAAGATTATTGATTTTCTTCTTCTATCCAAAAACTTTTCATCTTATCACATCAAGCAAGAATATTGATTTTCTTCTTCTATCCAAAAACTTTTTATCTTATCACATCAAGCAAGATTATTGATTTTCATCTTTTATCCAAAAACTTTTCATCTTATCACATCAAGCAAGATTATTGATTTTCATCTTTTATCCAAAAACTTTTCATCTTATCACATCAAGCAAGATTATTGATTTTCTTCTTCTATCCAAAAACTTTCTATCCTATCACATCAGGCAAGATTATTGATTTTCCTCTTCCTTCCAAAAACTTTTCATCTTATCACATCAAGCAAGATTATTGATTTTCTTCTTCTATCCAAAAACTTTTTATCTCATCACATCAAGCAAGATTATTGATTTTCTTCTTTTATGCAAAAACTTTTCATCTTATCACATCAAGCAAGATTGTTGATTTTCTTCTTCTATCCAAAAAATTTTCATCTTATCACATCAAGCAAGATTATTGATTTTCCTACTCTATCCAAAAACTTTTCATCTTATCACATCAAGCAAAATTATAGATATTCCTCTTCTATCCAAAAAATTTTCATCTTATCACATCAAGCAAAACTATTGATTTTCAAGTTCTTATCAAAAACTTTTTATCTTATCACATCAAGCAAGATTATTGATTTTCTTCTATCCAAAAACTTTTCATCTTATCACATCAAGCAAGACTATTGATTTTCACTTCTATCCAAAAACTTTACATCTTATCACATCAAGCAAGATTAATGATTTTCCACTTCCATCCAAAAACTTTTTATCTTATCACGTCAAGCAAGATTATTGATTTTCCACTTCTATCCAAAAACTTTTCATCTTATCATATCAAGCAAGATTATTGATTTTCTTTTTTTATCCAAAAACTTTTCATCTTATCACATCAATCAAGATAATTGATTTTCTTCTTCTATCCAAAATCTTTTCATCTTTTCACATCAAGCAAGATAATTGATTTTCTCCTTTTATCCAAAAACTTTTCATCTTATCACATCAAGCAAGATAATTGATTTTCTTCTTGTATCCAAAATCTTTGCGTGTTATCACATCAAGCAAGATTATAGATTTTCCCCTTCTATCCAAAAAATATTCACCTTATCACATCAAGCAAGATTATTGATTTTCTTCTCCTATCCAAAAAATTTTCATCTTATCACATCAAGCAAGATTATTGATTTTCTCCTTTTATCCAAAAACTTTTCATCTTATCACATTAAGCAAGATTATTGAATTTCTTCTTCTATCCAAAAACTTTTTATCTTATCATATCAAGCAAGATTATTGATTTTCTTTGTTTCTCCAAAAACTTTTCATCTTATCACATCAAGCAAGATTATTGATTATCATCTTTTATCCAAAAACTTTTCATCATATCACATCAAGCAGGATTATTGATTTTCTTCTTTTATCCAAAAACTTTTCATCTTATCACATGAAGCAAGATTATTGATTTTCTTCTTCTATCCAAAAACTTTTTATCTTATCACATCAAGCAAGACTATTTATTTTCTTCTTTTATCCAAAAACTTTTCATCTTATCACATCAAGCAAGATTATTGATTTTCTTCTTCTATTGAAAAAACTTTTAATCTTATCTCACCAAGCAAGATTATTGATTTTCTTCTTCTATCCATAAACTTTTTATCTTATCACATCAAACAAGATTATTGATTTTCTTCTTTTATCCAAAAACTGTTCATCTTATCACATCAAGCAAGATTATTGATATTCTTCTTCTATCCAAAAACTTTTTCATCTTATCACATCAAGCAAGATTATTGATTTTCTTCTTTTATCCAAAAACCTTTCATCTTATCACATCAAGCAAGATTATTGATATTCTTCTGCTATCCAAAAACTTTTCATCTTATCACATCAAGCAAGATTATTGATTTTCTTCTTTTATCCAAAAACTTTTCATCGTATCACATCAAGCAAGATTATTGATTTTCTTCTTTTATCCAAAAACTTTTCATCCTATCACATCAAGCAGGATTATTGATTTTCTTCTTCTATCCAAAAACTTTTTAACTTATCACATCAAGCAAGACTATTGGTTTTCTTCTTTTATCCAAAAACTTTTCATCTTATCACGTCAAGCAAGATTATTGATTTTCTTCTTTTATAAAAAAACTTTTCATCTTATCACATCAAGCAAGATTATTGATATTCTTCTTCTATCCAAAATTTTTTCATCTTATCACATCAAGCAAGATTATTGATATTCTTCTTCTATCCAAAAACTTTTTATCTTATCACATCAAGCAAGATTATTGATATTCTTCTTCTATCCATAATCTTTTTATCTTATCACATCAAGCAAGATTATTGATTTTCTTCTTTTATCCAAAAACTTTTTATCTTATCACATCAAGCAAGATTACTGATTTTCTTCTTTTATCCAAAAACTTTTTATCTCATCACATCAAGCAAGATTATTGATTTTCTTCTTTTATAAAAAAACTTTTCATCTTATCGCATCAAGCAAGATTATTGATATTCTTCTTCTATCCAAAAAATTTTCATCTTATCACATCAAGCAAGATTATTGATTTTCCACTTCTATCCAAAAACTCATCTTATCACATCAAGCAAAATTATAGATATTCCTCCTCTATCCAAAAACTTTTCATCGTATCGCATCAAGCAAGATTATTGATTTTCACTTCTATCCAAAAATTTACATCTTATCACATCAAGCAAAATTATTGATTTTCCACTTCCATCCAAAAACTTTTTATCTTATCACATCAAGCAAGATTATTGATTTTCCACTTCTATCCAAAAACTTTTCATCTTATCATATCAAGCAAGATTATTGATTTTATTTTTTTATCAAAAAACTTTTTATCTTATCACATCAAGCAAGATAATTGATTTTCTTCTTCTATCCAAAATCTTTTCATCTTATCACATCAAGCAAGATAATTGATTTTCTTCTATCCAAAAACTTTTCATCTTATCACAACAAGCAAGATTATTGATTTTCTTCTTGTATACAAAATCTTTTCACCTTATCACATCAAGCAAGATTATTGATTTTCCACTTCTATCCAAAAACCTTTCATCTTATCACATCAAGCAAGATTATTGATTTTCTTCTTGTATCCAAAATCTTTGCATGTTATCACATCAAGCAAGATTATAGATTTTCCTCTTCTATCCAAAAAATTTTCACCTTATCACATCAAGCAAGATTTTTGATTTTCTTCTTCTATCCAAAAAATTTTCATCTTATCACATCAAGCAAGATTATTGATTTTCTCCTTTTATCCAAAAACTTTTCATATTATCACATCAAGCAAGATTATTGATTTTCTTCTTCTATCCAAAATCTTTTTATCTTATCATATCAAGCAAAATTATTGATATTCTTCTGCTATCCAAAAACTTTTCATCTTATCACATCAAGCAAGATTATTGATTATCTTCTTTTATCCAAAAACTTTTCATCATATCACATTAGCAAGATTGTTGATTTTCTTCTTTTATCCAAAAACTTTTCATCCTATCACATGAAGCAAGATTATTGATTTTCTTCTTCTATCCAAAAACTTTTTATCTTATCACATCAAGCAAGACTATTTATTTTCTTCTTTTATCCAAAAACTTTTTATCTTATCACATCAAGCAAGATTATTGACTTTCTTCCTCTATTGAAAAAACTTTTAATCTTATCTCACCAAGCAAGATTATTGATTTTCTTCTTCTATCCATAAACTTTTTATCTTATCACATCAAACAAGATTATTGATTTTCTTCTTTTATACAAAAACTTTTCATCTTATCAAATCAAGCAAGATTATTGATATTCTTCTTCTATCCAAAAACTTTTTCATCTTATCACATCAAGCAAGATTATTGATTTTCTTCCTGTATCCAAAATCTTTTCGTGTTATCACATCAAGCAAGATTATAGATTTTCCTCTTCTATCCAAAAAATTTTCATCTTATCACATCAAGCAAGATCATTGATATTCCTCTTCTGTCCAAAAACTTTTCATCTTATCACATCAAGCAAGATAATTGATTTTCTTCTTCTATCCAAAAACTTTTCAACTTATCACATCAAGCAAGATTATTGATTTTCCACTTCTATCCAAAAACCTTTCATCTTATCACATCAAGCAAGATTATTGATTTTCTTCTTGTGTACGAAATCTTTTCATGTTATCAAATCAAGCAAGATAATAGATTTTCCTCTTCTATCCAAAAAATTTTCATCTCATCACATCAAGCAAAATTATTCATTTTCCACTTCTATCCAAAAAATTTCATCTTATCACATCAAGCAAGATTATTGATTTTCCTCTTCTATCCAAAAACGTTCATTTTGACACATAAAGAAGATTACTGATTTTCCACTTCTATCCAGAAACTTTTCATCTTATCACATCAAGCAAGATTATTGATTTTCTTCTTCTATCCAAAAAATAATCATCTTATCACATCAAGCAAGATTATTGATTTTCTTCTTTTATCCAAAAACTTTTTATCTTATCACAGCAAGCAAGATTATTGATTTTCTTCTTCTATCCATAAACTTTTCATCTTATCACATCAAGCAAGATTATTGATTTTCTTCTTCTATCCAAAAACTTTTTATCTTAACACATCAAGCAAGATTATTGATTTTCATCTTTTATCCAAAAACTTTTCATCTTATCACATCAAGCAAGATTATTGATTTTCTTCTTCTATCCAAAAACTTTTCATCATATCACATCAAGCAAGATTATTGATTTTCTTCTTTTATCCAAAAACATTTCATCTTATCACATCAAGCAAAATTATAGATATTCCTCTTCTATCCAAAAAATTTTCATCGTATCGCATCAAGCAAAACTATTAATTTTCAAGTTCTTAACAAAAACTTTTTATGGATTGAGTCAACATGAAAAATTCAATGCCTTCAAATATCTTAGCCTATATACGGCTAGTGTGGAGAAATGATTAATTTCCATCAATTAACTGAAAAAACTTTTTATCTTATCACATCAAGCAAGATTATTTATTTTCTTCTTCTATCCAAAAACTTTTCATCTTATCACATCAAGCAAGATTATTGATTTTCACTTCTATCCAAAAATTTACATCTTATCACATCAAGCAAAATTATTGATTTTCCACTTCCATCCAAAAACTTTTTATCTTATCACATCAAGCAAGATAATTGATTTTCCACTTCTATCCAAAAACTTTTCATCTTATCATATCAAGCAAGATTATTGATTTTATTTTTTTATCAAAAAACTTTTTATCTTATCACATCAAGCAAGATAATTGATTTTCTTCTTCTATCCAAAATCTTTTCATCTTATCACATCAAGCAAGATAATTGATTTTCTTCTATCCAAAAACTTTTCATCTTATCACAACAAGCAAGATGATTGATTTTCTTCTTGTATACAAAATCTTTTCACCTTATCACATCAAGCAAGATTATTGATTTTCCACTTCTATCCAAAAACCTTTCATCTTATCACATCAAGCAAGATTATTGATTTTCTTCTTGTATCCAAAATCTTTGCATGTTATCACATCAAGCAAGATTATAGATTTTCCTCTTCTATCCAAAAAATTTTCACCTTATGACATCAAGCAAGATTATTGATTTTCTTCTTCGATCCAAAAAATTTTCATCTTATCACATCAAGCAAGATTATTGATTTTCTCCTTTTATCCAAAAACTTTTCATCTTATCACATCAAGCAAGATTATTGATTTTCTTCTTCTATCCAAAATCTTTTATCTTATCATATCAAGCAAGATTATTGATATTCTTCTGCTATCCAAAAACTTTTCATCTTATCACATCAAGCAAGATTATTGATTATCTTCTTTTATCCAAAAACTTTTCATCATATCACATTAGCAAGATTGTTGATTTTCTTCCTTTATCCAAAAACTTTTCATCTTATCACATGAAGCAAAATTATTGATTTTCTTCTTCTATCCAAAAACTTTTTATCTTATCACATCAAGCAAGACTATTTATTTTCTTCTTTTATCCAAAAACTTTTCATCTTATCACATCAAGCAAGATTATTGATTTTCTTCTTCTATTGAAAAAACTTTTAATCTTATCTCACCAAGCAAGATTATTGATTTTCTTCTTCTATCCATAAACTTTTTATCTTATCACATCAAACAAGATTATTCATTTTCTTCTTTTATACAAAAACTTTTCATCTTATCACATCAAGCAAGATTATTGATATTCTTCTTCTATCCAAAAACTTTTTCATCTTATCACATCAAGCAAGATTATTGATTTTCTTCTTTTATCCAAAAACCTTTCATCTTATCACATCAAGCAAGATTATTGATATTCTTCTGCTATCCAAAAACTTTTCATCTTATCACATCAAGCAAGATTATTGATTTCCTTCTTTTATCCAAAAAACTTTTCATCTTATCAGATCAAGCAAGATTATTGATATTCTTCTTCTATCCATAAACTTTTTATCTTATCACATCAAGCAAGATTATTGATTTTCTTCTTTTATCCAAAAACTTTTTATCTTATCACATCAAGCAAGATTACTGATTTTCTTCTTTTATCCAAAAACTTTTTATCTCATCACATCAAGCAAGATTATTGATTTTCCACTTCTATCCAAAAAATTTTCATCTTATCACATCAAGCAAGATTATTGATTTTCCTCTTCTATCCAAAAACTTTCATTTGGACACATAAAGAAGATTATTGATTTTCCACTTCTTTTAAGAAACTTTTCATCTTATCACACCAAGCAAGATTATTGATTTTCTTCTTCTATCCAAAAAATATTCATCTTATCACATCAAGCAAGATTATTGATTTTCACTTCTATCCAAAAACTTTACATCTTATCACATCAAGCAAGATTATTGATTTTCCACTTCCATCCAAAAACTTTTTATCTTATCACGTCAAGCAAGATTATTGATTTTCCACTTCTATCCAAAAACTTTTCATCTTATCATATCAAGCAAGATTATTGATTTTCTTTTTTTATCCAAAAACTTTTCATCTTATCACATCAATCAAGATAATTGATTTTCTTCTTCTATCCAAAATCTTTTCATCTTTTCACATCAAGCAAGATAATTGATTTTCTTCTATCCAAAAACTTTTCATCTTATCACATCAAGCAAGATTATTGATTTTCTTCTTGTATACAAAATCTTTTCACCTTATCACATCAAGCAAGATTATTGATTTTCCACTTCTATCCAAAAACCTTTCATCTTATCACATCAAGCAAGATTATTGATTTTCTTCTTGTATCCAAAATCTTTGCATGTTATCACATCAAGCAAGATTATAGATTTTCCCCTTCTATCCAAAAAATTTTCACCTTATCACATCAAGCAAGATTATTGATTTTCTTCTCCTATCCAAAAAATTTTCATCTTATCACATCAAGCAAGATTATTGATTTTCTCCTTTTATCCAAAAACTTTTCATCTTATCACATCAAGCAAGATTATTGAATTTCTTCTTCTATCCAAAAACTTTTTATCTTATCATATCAAGCAAGATTATTGATTTTCTTTGTTTATCCAAAAACTTTTCATCTTATCACATCAAGCAAGATTATTGATTATCATCTTTTATCCAAAAACTTTTCATCATATCACATCAAGCAGGATTATTGATTTTCTTCTTTTATCCAAAAACTTTTCATCTTATCACATGAAGCAAGATTATTGATTTTCTTCTTCTATCCAAAAACTTTTTATCTTATCACATCAAGCAAGACTATTTATTTTCTTCTTTTATCCAAAAACTTTTCATCTTATCACATCAAGCAAGATTATTGATTTTCTTCTTCTATTGAAAAAACTTTTAATCTTATCTCACCAAGCAAGATTATTGATTTTCTTCTTCTATCCATAAACTTTTTATCTTATCACATCAAACAAGATTATTGATTTTCTTCTTTTATCCAAAAACTGTTCATCTTATCACATCAAGCAAGATTATTGATATTCTTCTTCTATCCAAAAACTTTTTCATCTTATCACATCAAGCAAGATTATTGATTTTCTTCTTTTATCCAAAAACCTTTCATCTTATCACATCAAGCAAGATTATTGATATTCTTCTGCTATCCAAAAACTTTTCATCTTATCACATCAAGCAAGATTATTGATTTTCTTCTTTTATCCAAAAACTTTTCATCGTATCACATCAAGCAAGATTATTGATTTTCTTCTTTTATCCAAAAACTTTTCATCCTATCACATCAAGCAGGATTATTGATTTTCTTCTTCTATCCAAAAACTTTTTATCTTATCACATCAAGCAAGATTATTGATTTTCTTCTTTTATCCAACAACTTTTTATCTTATCACATCAAGCAAGATTACTGATTTTCTTCTTTTATCCAAAAACTTTTTATCTCATCACATCAAGCAAGATTATTGATTTTCCACTTCTATCCAAAAAATTTTCATCTTATCACATCAAGCGAGATTATTGATTTTCCTCTTCTATCCAAAAACTTTCATTTGGACACATAAAGAAGATTATTGATTTTCCACTTCTTTTAAGAAACTTTTCATCTTATCACACCAAGCAAGATTATTGATTTTCTTCTTCTATCCAAAAAATATTCATCTTATCACATCAAGCAAGATTATTGATTTTCACTTCTATCCAAAAACTTTACATCTTATCACATCAAGCAAGATTATTGATTTTCCACTTCCATCCAAAAACTTTTTATCTTATCACGTCAAGCAAGATTATTGATTTTCCACTTCCATCCAAAAACTTTTTATCTTATCACGTCAAGCAAGATTATTGATTTTCCACTTCTATCCAAAAACTTTTCATCTTATCATATCAAGCAAGATTATTGATTTTCTTTTTTTATCCAAAAACTTTTCATCTTATCACATCAATCAAGATAATTGATTTTCTTCTTCTATCCAAAATCTTTTCATCTTTTCACATCAAGCAAGATAATTGATTTTCTTCTATCCAAAAACTTTTCATCTTATCACATCAAGCAAGATTATTGATTTTCTTCTTGTATACAAAATCTTTTCACCTTATCACATCAAGCAAGATTATTGATTTTCCACTTCTATCCAAAAACCTTTCATCATATCACATCAAGCAAGATTATTGATTTTCTTCTTGTATCCAAAATCTTTGCATGTTATCACATCAAGCAAGATTATAGATTTTCCCCTTCTATCCAAAAAATTTTAACCTTATCACATCAAGCAAGATTATTGATTTTCTTCTCCTATCCAAAAAATTTTCATCTTATCACATCAAGCAAGATTATTGATTTTCTCCTTTTATCCAAAAACTTTTCATCTTATCACATCAAGCAAGATTATTGAATTTCTTCTTCTATCCAAAAACTTTTTATCTTATCATATCAAGCAAGATTATTGATTTTCTTTGTTTATCCAAAAACTTTTCATCTTATCACATCAAGCAAGATTATTGATTATCATCTTTTATCCAAAAACTTTTCATCATATCACATCAAGCAGGATTATTGATTTTCTTCTTTTATCCAAAAACTTTTCATCTTATCACATGAAGCAAGATTATTGATTTTCTTCTTCTATCCAAAAACTTTTTATCTTATCACATCAAGCAAGACTATTTATTTTCTTCTTTTATCCAAAAACTTTTCATCTTATCACATCAAGCAAAATTATTGATTTTCTTCTTCTATTGAAAAAACTTTTAATCTTATCTCACCAAGCAAGATTATTGATTTTCTTCTTCTATCCATAAACTTTTTATCTTATCACATCAAACAAGATTATTGATTTTCTTCTTTTATCCAAAAACTGTTCATCTTATCACATCAAGCAAGATTATTGATTTTCACTTCTATCCAAAAATTTACATCTTATCACATCAAGCAAGATTATTGATTTTCCACTTCCATCCAAAAACTTTTTATCTTATCACATCAAGCAAGATAATTGATTTTCCACTTCTAGCAAAAAACTTTTTATCTTATCACATCAAGCAAGATAATTGATTTTCTTCTTCTATCCAAAATCTTTTCATCTTATCACATCAAGCAAGATAATTGATTTTCTTCTATCCAAAAATTTTTCATCTTATCACAACAAGCAAGATTATTGATTTTCTTCTTGTATACAAAATCTTTTCACCTTATCACATCAAGCAAGATTATTGATTTTCCACTTCTATCCAAAAACCTTTCATCTTATCACATCAAGCAAGATTATTGATTTTCTTCTTGTATCCAAAATCTTTGCATGTTATCACATCAAGCAAGATTATAGATTTTCCTCTTCTATCCAAAAAATTTTCACCTTATGACATCAAGCAAGATTATTGATTTTCTTCTTCTATCCAAAAAATTTTCATCTTATCACATCAAGCAAGATTATTGATTTTCTCCTTTTATCCAAAAACTTTTCATCTTATCACATCAAGCAAGATTATTGATTTTCTTCTTCTATCCAAAATCTTTTTATCTTATCATATCAAGCAAGATTATTGATATTCTTCTGCTATCCAAAAACTTTTCATCTTATCACATCAAGCAAGATTATTGATTATCTTCTTTTATCCAAAAACTTTTCATCATATCACATTAGCAAGATTGTTGATTTTCTTCCTTTATCCAAAAGCTTTTCATCTTATCACATCAAGCAAGATTATTGATTTTCTTCTTCTATTGAAAAAACTTTTAATCTTATCTCACCAAGCAAGATTATTGATTTTCTTCTTCTATCCATAAACTTTTTATCTTATCACATCAAACAAGATTATTCATTTTCTTCTTTTATACAAAAACTTTTCATCTTATCACATCAAGCAAGATTATTGATTTTGTTCTTCTATCCAAAAACTTTTTCATCTTATCACATCAAGCAAGATTATTGATTTTCTTCTTTTATCCAAAAACCTTTCATCTTATCACATCAAGCAAGATTATTGATATTCTTCTGCTATCCAAAAACTTTTCATCTTATCACATCAAGCAAGATTATTGATTTTCTTCTTTTATCCAAAAAACTTTTCATCTTATCAGATCAAGCAAGATTATTGATATTCTTCTTCTATCCATAAACTTTTTATCTTATCACATCAAGCAAGATTATTAATTTTCTTCTTCTATCCAAAAACTTTTCATCTTATCACATCAAGCAAGATTATTAATTTCCTTCTTCTATCCAAAAACTTTTCATCTTATCCCATCAAGCAAGATTATTGATTTTCTTCTTCTATCCAAAAACTTTTCATTTTATCACATCAAGGAAAATTATTCATTTTCTTCTTCTATACAAGAACTTTTCATCTTATCATATCAAGCAAGATTATAATTTTCTTCTCTATCCAAAAACTTTTTATCTTATCACATCAAGCAAGATTATTAATTTCCTTCTTCTATCCAAAAACTTTTCATCTTATCCCATCAAGCAAGATTATTGATTTTCTTCTTCTATCCAAAAACTTTTCATCTTATCACATGAAGCAAGATTATTGATTTTATTCTATTACCCAAAACTTTTTATCTTATCACATCAAGCAAGATTATTGATTTTCTTGTTCTATCCAAAAACTTTTCTTCTTATCACATCAAGTATGATTATTGATTTTCCACTTCTATCCAAAAACTTTTCATCTTATCACATCAAGCAAGATTATTGATTTTCTTCTTTTATCCAAAAACTTTTTGTCTTATCACATCAAGCAAGATTATTGATTTTCTTCTTTTATCCCAAAACTTTTTATCTTATCACATCAAGCAAGATTATTGATTTTCTTCTTTTATCCAAAAACTTTTCATCTTATCACATCAAGCAGGGTTATTGATTTTCTTCTTTTAACCAAAAACTTTTTATCTTATCACATCAAGCAAGATTATAGATTTTCTTCTTTTATCAAAAAACTTTTCATCCTATCACATCAAGCAAGATTATTTATTTTCTTCTTCAATCCAAAAACTTTTCATCTTATCACATCAAGCAAGATTATTGATTTTCTTCTTCAATCCAAAAACATTTCATCTTATCACATCAAGCAAGATTATTGATATTCTTCTTCAATCCAAAAACTGTTCATCTCATCACATCAAGCAAGAATATTGATTTTCTTCTTCAATCCAAAAACTTTTCATCTTATCACATCTAGCAAGATTATTGATTTTCTTCTTCTATCCAAAAACTTTTCATCTTATCACATCAAGCAAGATTATTGATTTTCCTCTTCTATCCAAATTCTTTTCATCTTATCACATCAAGCAAGATTATAGATTTTCTTCCTGTATCCAAAAACTTTCATCTTGTCACATCAAGCAAAATTATTGATTTTCCCCTTCTATCCAAAAACTTTTCATCTTATCACATCAAGCAAGATTATTGATTCTCCTCTTCTATCCAAAAACTTTTCTTCTTATCACATCAAGCAAGATAATTGATTTTCCTCTTCTATCCAAAAAATTTTCATCTTATCACATCAAGCAAGATTATTGATTTTCCAATTCTATCCAAAAAATTTTTATCTTATCACATCAAGCAAGATTATTGATTTTCCTCTTCTATCCAAAAACTTTCATCTTGACACATAAAGAAGATTATGGATTTTCCACTTATATCCAGAAGCTTTTCATCTTATCACATCAAGCAAGATTAATGATTTTCTTCTTCTATCCAAAAAATATTCATCTTATCACAACAAGCAAGATTATTGATTTTCTTCTTTTATACAAAAACTTTTTATCTTATCACAACAAGCAAGATTATTCATATTCTTCTTCTATCCAAAAGCTTTTCATCTTATCACATCAAGCAAGATTATTGATTTTCTTCTTCTATCCAAAAACTTTTTATCTTATCACATCAAGCAAGATTATTGATTTTCTTCTTTTATACAAAAACTTTTCATCTTATCACATCAAGCAAGTTTATTGATTTTCTTCTTCTATCCAAAAACTTTTTATCTTATCAAATCAAGCAGGATTATTGATTTTCTTCTTTTATCCAAAAACCTTTCAACTTATCACAACAAGCAAGATTATTGATTTTCTTCTTTTATCCAAAAACTTTTCATCATATCACATCAAGCAAGACTATTGATTTTCTTCTTTTATCCAAAAACTTTTCATCTTATCACATCAAGCAAGATTATTGATATTCTTCATCTATCCAAAACTTTTTATTTTATCACATCAAACAAGATTATTGATATTCTTCTTCTATCCATAAACTTTTTATCTTATCACATTAAGCAAGATTATTGATTTTCTTCTTTTATCCAAAAACTTTTTATCTTATCACATCAAGCAAGATTATTGATTTTCTTCTTTTATCCAAAAACTTTTTATCTTATCACATCAAGCAAGATTATTGATTTTCTTCTTTTATCCAAAAACTTTTCATCTTATCACATCAAGCAGGGTTATTGATTTTTTTCTTTTAACCAAAAACTTTTTATCTTATCACATCAAGCAAGATTATAGATTTGCTTCTTTTATCGAAAAACTTTTCATCCTATCACATCAAGCAAGATTATTTATTTTCTTCTTCAATCCAAAAACTTTTCATCTTATCACATCAAGCAAGATTATTGATTTTCTTCTTCAATCCAAAAACATTTCATCTTATCACATCAAGCAAGATTATTGATATTCTTCTTCAATCCAAAAACTGTTCATCTCATCACATCAAGCAAGAATATTGATTTTCTTCTTCAATCCAAAAACTTTTCATCTTATCACATCTAGCAAGATTATTGATTTTCTTCTTCTATCCAAAAACTGTTCATCTTATCACATCAAGCAAGATTATTGATTTTCCTCTTCTATCCAAAATCTTTTCATCTTATCACATCAAGCAAGATTATAGATTTTCTTCCTGTATCCAAAAACTTTCATCTTGTCACATCAAGCAAAATTATTGATTTTCCCCTTCTATCCAAAAACTTTTCATCTTATCACATCAAGCAAGATTATTGATTCTCCTCTTCTATCCAAAATCATTTCAGCTTATCACATCAAGCAAGATAATTGATTTTCCACTTCTTACCAAAAGCTTTTCATCTTATCACTTTAAGCAAGATTATTGATTTTGCACTTCTATCCAAAAACTTTTCTTCTTATCACATCAAGCAAGATAATTGATTTTCCTCTTCTATCCAAAAAATTTTCATCTTATCACATCAAGCAAGATTATTGATTTTCCAATTCTATCCAAAAAATTTTTATCTTATCACATCAAGCAAGATTATTGATTTTCCTCTTCTATCCAAAAACTTTCATCTTGACACATAAAGAAGATTATGGATTTTCCACTTATATCCAGAAGCTTGTCATCTTATCACATCAAGCAAAATTAATGATTTTCTTCTTCTATCCAAAAAATATTCATCTTATCACAACAAGCAAGATTATTGATTTTCTTCTTTTATACAAAAACTTTTTATCTTATCACAACAAGCAAGATTATTCATATTCTTCTTCTATCCAAAAGCTTTTCATCTTATCACATCAAGCAAGATTATTGATTTTCTTCTTCTATCCAAAAACTTTTTATCTTATCACATCAAGCAAGATTATTGATTTTCTTCTTTTATACAAAAACTTTTCATCTTATCCCATCAAGCAAGATTATTGATTTTCTTCTTCTATCCAAAAACTTTTCATCTTATCACATGAAGCAAGATTATTGATTTTATTCTATTACCCAAAACTTTTTATCTTATCACATCAAGCAAGATTATTGATTTTCTTGTTCTATCCAAAAACTTTTCATCTTATCACATCAAGTAAGATTATTGATTTTCCACTTCTATCCAAAAACTTTTCATCTTATCACATCAAGCAAGATTATTGATTTTCTTCTTTTATCCAAAAACTTTTTGTCTTATCACATCAAGCAAGATTATTGATTTTCTTCTTTTATCCCAAAACTTTTTATCTTATCACATCAAGCAAGATTATTGATTTTCTTCTTTTATCCAAAAACTTTTCATCTTATCACATCAAGCAGGGTTATTGATTTTCTTCTTTTAACCAAAAACTTTTTATCTTATCACATCAAGCAAGATTATAGATTTTCTTCTTTTATCGAAAAACTTTTCATCCTATCACATCAAGCAAGATTATTTATTTTCTTCTTCAATCCAAAAACTTTTCATCTTATCACATCAAGCAAGATTATTGATTTTCTTCTTCAATCCAAAAACATTTCATCTTATCACATCAAGCAAGATTATTGATATTCTTCTTCAATCCAAAAACTGTTCATCTCATCACATCAAGCAAGAATATTGATTTTCTTCTTCAATCCAAAAACTTTTCATCTTATCACATCTAGCAAGATTATTGATTTTCTTCTTCTATCCAAAAACTTTTCATCTTATCACATCAAGCAAGATTATTGATTTTCCTCTTCTATCCAAAATCTTTTCATCTTATCACATCAAGCAAGATTATAGATTTTCTTCCTGTATCCAAAAACTTTCATCTTGTCACATCAAGCAAAATTATTGATTTTCCCCTTCTATCCAAAAACTTCTCATCTTATCACATCAAGCAAGATTATTGATTCTCCTCTTCTATCCAAAATCATTTCAGCTTATCACATCAAGCAAGATAATTGATTTTCCACTTCTTACCAAAAGCTTTTCATCTTATCACATTAAGCAAGATTATTGAATTTGCACTTCTATCCAAAAACTTTTCTTCTTATCACATCAAGCAAGATAATTGATTTTCCTCTTCTATCCAAAAAATTTTCATCTTATCACATCAAGCAAGATTATTGATTTTCCAATTCTATCCAAAAAATTTTTATCTTATCACATCAAGCAAGATTATTGATTTTCTTCTTCTATCCAAAAACTTTCATCTTGACACATAAAGAAGATTATGGATTTTCCACTTATATCCAGAAGCTTTTCATCTTATCACATCAAGCAAGATTAATGATTTTCTTCTTCTATCCAAAAAATATTCATCTTATCACAACAAGCAAGATTATTGATTTTCTTCTTTTATACAAAAACTTTTTATCTTATCACAACAAGCAAGATTATTCATATTCTTCTTCTATCCAAAAGCTTTTCATCTTATCACATCAAGCAAGATTATTGATTTTCTTCTTCTATCCAAAAACTTTTTATCTTATCACATCAAGCAAGATTATTGATTTTCTTCTTTTATACAAAAACTTTTCATCTTATCACATCAAGCAAGTTTATTGATTTTCTTCTTCTATCCAAAAACTTTTTATCTTATCAAATCAAGCAGGATTATTGATTTTCTTCTTTTATCCAAAAACCTTTCAACTTATCACAACAAGCAAGATTATTGATTTTCTTCTTTTATCCAAAAACTTTTCATCATATCACATCAAGCAAGACTATTGATTTTCTTCTTTTATCCAAAAACTTTTCATCTTATCACATCAAGCAAGATTATTGATATTCTTCATCTATCCAAAAACTTTTTATTTTATCACATCAAGCAAGATTATTGATATTCTTCTTCTATCCATAAACTTTTTATCTTATCACATTAAGAAAGATTATTGATTTTCTTCTTTTATCCAAAAACTTTTTATCTTATCACATCAAGCAAGATTATTGATTTTCTTCTTTTATCGAAAAACTTTTTATCTTATCACATCAAGCAAGATTATTGATTTTCTTCTTTTATCCAAAAACTTTTCATCCTATACTTGAAGCCAGATTATTCATATTCTTCTTCTATCCAAAAACTTTTCATGATATCACATCAAGCAAGATTATTGATTTTCCACTTCCATCCAAAAACTATTCATCTTATCACATCAAGCAAGATTATTGATATTCTTCTTCTATCCAAAAACCTTTCATCTTATCACATCAAGCAAGATTATTGATATTCTTCTTCTATCCAAAAACTTTTCATGTTTTCACATCAAGCAAGATTATTGATTTTCTTCTTTTATCCAAAAACATTTCATCTTATCACATCAAGCAACATTATTAATTTTCTTCTTCGATCCAAAAACTTTTCATCTTATCACATCAAGCAAGATTATTAATTTCCTTCTTCTATCCAAAAACTTTTCATCTTATCCCATCAAGCAATATTATTGATTTTCTTCTTCTATCCAAAAAATTTTCATCTTATCACATCAAGGAAGATTATTGATTTTCTTCTTCTATCCAAGAACTTTTCATCTTATCATATCAAGAAAGATTATTAATTTTCTTCTCTATCCAAAAACTTTTTATCTTATCACATCAAGCAAGATTATTAATTTCCTTCTTCTATCCAAAAACTTTTCATCTTATCCCATCAAGCCAGATTATTGATTTTCTTCTTCTATCCAAAATCTTTTCATCTTATCCCATCAAGCAAGATTATTGATTTTCTTCTTCTATCCAAAAACTTTTCATCTTATCACATGAAGCAAGATTATTGATTTTATTCTATTATCCAAAACTATTTATCTTATCACATCAAGCAAGATTATTGATTTTCTAGTTCAATCCAAAAACTTTTCATCTTATCACATCAAGTAAGATTATTGATTTTCCACTTCTATCCAAAAACTTTTCATCTTATCACATCAAGCAAGATTATTGATTTCCTTCTTTTATCCAAAAACTTTTTATCTTATCACATCAAGCAAGATTATTGATTTTCTTCTTTTATCCCAAAACTTTTTATCTTATCACATCAAGGAAGATTATTGATTTTCTTCTTTTATCCAAAAACTTTTCATCTTATCACATCAAGCAGGATTATTGATTTTCTTCTTTTAACCAAAAACTTTTTATCTTATCAGATCAAGCAACATTATTGATTTTCTTCTTATATCCAAAAAATTTTCATCTTATCACATCAAGCAAGATTATTAATTTTCTTCTTCAATCCAAAAACATTTCATCTTATCACATCAAGCAAGATTATTGATATTCTTCTTCAATCCAAAAACTTTTCATCTCATCACATCAAGCAAGAATATTGATTTTCTTCTTCAATCCAAAAACTTTCTTCTTATCACATGAAGCAAGATTATTGATTTTATTCTATTACCCAAAACTTTTTATCTTATCACATCAAGCAAGATTATTGATTTTCTTGTTCTATCCAAAAACTTTTCATCTTATCCCATCAAGTAAGATTATTGATTTTCCACTTCTATCCAAAAACTTTTCATCTTATCACATCAAGCAAGATTATTGATTTTCTTCTTTTATCCAAAAACTTTTTGTCTTATCACATCAAGCAAATTATTGATTTTCTTCTTTTATCCCAAAACTTTTTATCTTATCACATCAAGCAAGATTATTGATTTTCTTCTTTTATCCAAAAACTTTTCATCTTATCACATCAAGCAGCACTATTGATTTTCTTATTTTAACCAAAAACTTTATATCTTATCACATCAAGCAAGATTATTGATTTTCTTCTTTTATCCAAAAACTTTTCATCCTATGACATCAAGCAAGATTATTTATTTTCTTCTTCAATCCAAAAACTTTTCATCTTATCACATCAAGCAAGATTATTGATTTTCTTCTTCAATCCAAAAACATTTCATCTTATCACATCAAGCAAGATTATTGATATTCTTCTTCAATCCAAAAACATTTCATCTCATCACATCAAGCAAGAATATTGATTTTCTTCTTCAATCCAAAAACTTTTCATCTTATCACATCAAGCAAGATTATTGATTTTCTTCTTCTATCCAAACTCTTTTCATCTTATCACATAAAGCAAGATTATTGATTTTCCTCTTCTATCCAAAATCTTTTCATCTTATCACATCAAGCAAGATTATAGATTTTCTTCCTGTATCCAGAAACTTTCATCTTGTCACATCAAGCAAAATTATTGATTTTCCCCTTCTATCCAAAAACTTTTCATCTTATCACATCAAGCAAGATTATTGATTCTCCTCTTCTATCCAAAATCTTTTCATCTTATCACATCAAGCAAGATAATTGATTTTCCACTTCTTACCAAAAACTTTTCATCTTATCACATCAAGCAAGATTATTGATTTTTCACTTCTATCCAAAAACTTTTCTTCTTATCACATCAAGCAAGATAATTGATTTTCCTCTTCTATCCAAAAAATTTTCATCTTATCACATCAACAAGATTATTGATTTTCTTCTTCTATCCAAAAACTTTTCATCTTATCACATCAAGCAAGATTATTTTTTTTCTTTTCTAACCAAAAACCTTTCATCTTATCACATAAAGCAAGATTAATGATTTTCCTCTTCTAACCAAATACATTTCATCTTATCACATCAAGCAAGATTATTGATTTTCCTCTTCTAAACAAAAAATTTTCATCATATCACATCAAGCAAGATTATTAATTTTCCTCTTCTATACAAAAGTTTTCATCTTTTCACATCAAGCAAGATTATTTTTTTTTCTCTTCTATACAAAAACTTTTCATCTTATCACATCAAGCAAGATTATTGATTTTCCTCTTCTATCCAAAAACTATTCATCTTATCACATCAAGCAAGATTATTGATTTCACACTTCTATCCAAAAACATTTCATCTTATCACATCAAACAAGATTTTTTTTCTCCTTCTATCCAAAAACTTTTCATCTTATCACATCAAGCAAAATTACTGATTTTCCTCTTCTATCCAAACACTTTTCATCTTATCACATCAAGCAAGATCATTTTTTTTCTCTTCTATACAAAAACTTTTCATCTTATCACATCAAGCAAGATTATTAATTTTCTTCTTCTATCCAAAACTTTTCATCTTATCACTTCAAGCAAGATTATTTTTTTTCTCTTCTATACAAAAACTTTTCATCTTATCACATCAAGCAAGATTATTGATTTTCCACTTCTATCCAAAAACTTTTCATCTTATCACAACAAGCAAAATTATTGATATTCCACTTCTATCCAAAAACTTTTCATCTTCTCACATCAAGCAAGATTATTGATTTTCTTCTTCTATCCAAAAACTTTTCATCTTTACACATCAAGCAGGATTATTGATTTTCTTCTTCTATCCAAAAAATTTTCATCTTATCACATCAAGCAAGATTATTGATTTTCCTCTTCTATCCAAAAACTTTTCATCTTATCACAATAAGCAGGATTATTGATTTTCCTCTTCTATCCAAACTTTTTCATCTTATCACATCAAGCAAGATTATTGATTCTCCTCTTCTAAACAAAAAATTTTCATCTTATCACATCAAGCAAGATTATTAATTTTCCTCTTCTATACAAAACTTTTCATCTTATCACATCAAGCAAGATTATTTTTTTTTCTTTTCTATACAAAAACTTTTCATCTTATCACATCAAGCAAGATTATTGATTTTCCTCTTCTATCCAAAAACTATTCACCTTATCACATCAAGCAAGATTATTGATTTCACACTTCTATCCAAAAACATTTCATCTTATCACATCAAACAAGATTTTTTTTCTCCTTCTATCCAAAAACTTTTCATCTTATCACATCTAGCAAAATTACTGATTTTCCTCTTCTATCCAAAAACTTTTCATCTTATCACATCAAGCAAGATCATTTTTTTTCTCTTCTATACAAAAACTTTTCATCTTATCACATCAAGCAAGATTATTTTTTTCTCTTCTATATAAAAACTTTTCATCTTATCACATCAAGCAAGATTATTGATTTTCCACTTCTATCCAAAAACTTTTCATCTTATCACAACAAGCAAAATTATTGATTTTCCACTTCTATCCAAAAACTTTTCATCTTCTCACATCAAGCAAGATTATTGATTTTCTTCTTCTATCCAAAAACTTTTCATCTTTACACATCAAGCAGGATTATTGATTTTCTTCTTCTATCCAAAAACTTTTCATCTTATCACATCAAGCAAGATTATTGATTTTCCTCTTCTATCCAAATACTTTTCATCTTATCACAATAAGCAGGATTATTGATTTTCCTCTTCTATCCAAAAACTTTTCATCTTTACACATCAAGCAGGATTATTGACTTTCTTCTTCTATCCAAAAACTTTTCATCTTATCACATCAAGCAAGATTATTGATTTTCCTCTTCTATCCAAAAACCTTTCATCTTATCAATTCAACCAAGATTACTGATTTTCTTCTTCTATCCAAAAACTTTTCATCTTGTCACATCAGGAAAGGTTTTTGATTTTCCTCTTCCTTCCAAAAACTTTTCATCTTATTACATCAAGCAAAATTATTGATTTTCTTCTTCTATCCAAAAACTTGTCATCTTATCACATCAAGCAAGATTATTGATTTTCCACTTCTAACAAAAAACTTTTCATCTTATCACATCAAGCAAGATTATTGATTTTCTTCTTCTATCCAAAAACTTTTCATCTTATCACATCAAGCAAGATTATTGATTTTCCACTTCTATCCAGAAACTTTTCATCTTATCACATCAAGCAAGATTATTGATATTCTTCTTCTGTCCAAAAACTTTTCATCTTATCTCATCAAGCAAGATTATTGATTTTCTTTTTCTATCCAAAAACTTTTCATCTTATCACATCAAGCAAGATTATTGATTTTCCTCTTCTATCCAAAAACTTTTCATCTTATCACATTAAGCAAGATTATTGATTTTCTTCCTCTATCCAAAAACTTTTCATCTTATCACATCAAGCAAGATTATCGCTTTTCTTCTTCTATCCAAAACCTCTTCATCTTCTCACATCAAGCAAGATTATTGATTTTCTTCTTCTATCCAAAAACTTTTCATCTTTACACATCAGGCAGGATTATTGATTTTCTTCTTCTATCCAAAAACTTTCATCTTATCACATCAACAAGATTATTGATTTTCCTCTTCTATCCAAAAACTTTTCATCTTATCACAATAAACAGGATTATTGATTTTCCTCTTCTATCCAAAAACTTTTCATCTTTACACATCAAGCAGGATTATTGATTTTCTTCTTCTATCCAAAAACTTTTCATCTTATCACATCAAGCAAGATTATTGATTTTCCTCTTCTAGCCAAAAACCTTTCATCTTATCACATCAACCAAGATTACTGATTTAATTCTTCTATCCAAAAACTTTTCATCTTATCACATCAGGAAAGGTTATTGATTTTCCTCTTCCTTCCAAAAACATTTCATCTTATCACTTCAAGCAAAATTATTGATTTTCTTCTTCTATCCAAAAACTTTTCATCTTATCACATCAAGCAAGATTATTGATTTTCCACTTCTAACCAAAAACTTTTCATCTTATCACATCAAGCAAGATTATTGATTTTCTTCTTCTATCCAAAAACTTTTCATCTTATCACATCAAGCAAGATTATTGATTTTCTTCTTCAATCCAAAAACTTTTCATCTTATAACATCAAGCAAGATTATTGATTTTCCACTTCTATCCAAAAACTTTTCATCTTATCACATCAAGCAAGATTATTGATTTTCTTCTTCTATCCAAAAACTTTTCATCTTATCACATCAAGCAAGATTATTGATTTTCCTCTTCTATCCAAAAACTTTTCATCTTGTCACATCAAGCAAGATTATTGATTTTTCACTTCTAACCAAAACCTTTCATCTTATCACATCAAGCAAGATTGTTCATTTTCTTCTTCTCTCTAAATACTTTTCATTTTATCACATCAAGCAAGATTATTGATTTTCTTCTTCTATCCAAAAACTTTTCATCTTATCACATGAAGCAAGATTATTGATTTTCCTCTTCTATCCAAAAACTTTTCATCTTATCACATCAAGCAAGATTATTGATTTTTCACTTCTAACCAAAACCTTTCATCTTATCACATCAAGCAAGATTGTTCATTTTCTTCTTCTATCCAAATACTTTTCATCATATCACATCAAGCAAGATTATTGATTTTCCCCTTCTGTCCAAAAACTTTTCATCTTATCACATCAAGCGAGATTATTGATTCTCTTCTTTTATCCAAAAACTTTTCATCTTATCACATCAAGCAAGATTATTGATATTCTTCTTCTATCCAAAAACTTTTCATGTTATCACATCAAGCAAGGTTATTTATTTTCTGCTTTTATCCTAAAACTTTTTATCTTATCACATCAAGCAAATTATTGACTTTTCACTTCTAACCAAAACCTTTCATCTTATCACAACAAGCAAGATTGTTCACTTTCTTCTTCTATCCAAACACTTTTCATCTTATCACTTCAAGCAAGATTGTTTTTTTTCTTTTCTAACCAAAAACCTTTCATCTTATCACATAAAGCAAGATTATTGATTTTCCTCTTCTAACCAAATACATTTCATCTTATCACATCAAGCAAGATTATTGATTTTCCTCTTCTATCCAAAAAATTTTCATCTTATCACATCAAGCAAGGTTATTAATTTTCCTCTTCTATACAAAACTTTTCATCTTATCACATCATGCAAGATTATTTTTTTTCTCTTCTATACAAAAACTTTTCATCTTATCACATCAAGCAAGATTATTGATTTTCCTCTTCTATCCAAAAACTATTCATCTTATCACATCAAGCAAGATTATTGATTTCACACTTCTATCCAAAAACATTTCATCTTATCAGATCAAACAAGATTTTTTTCTCCCTCTATCCAAAAACTTTTCATCCTATCACATCAAGCAAAATTACTGATTTTCCTCTTCTATCCAAAAACTTTTCATCTTATCACATCAAGCAAGATCATTTTTTTTCTCTTCTATACAAAAACTTTTCATCTTATCACATCAAGCAAGATTATTAATTTTCTTCTTCTATCCAAAAACTTTTCATCTTATCACATCAAGCAAGATTATTTATTTTCCTCTTCTATCCAAAACTTTTCATCTTATCACTTCAAGCAAGATTACTTTTTTTCTCTTCTATACAAAAACTTTTCATCTTATCACATCAAGCAAGATTATTGATTTTCCACTTCTATCCAAAAACTTTTCATCTTATCACATCAAGCAAAATTATTGATTTTCCACTTCTATCCAAAAACTTTTCATCTTATCACATCAAGCAAGACTATTGATTTTCCACTTCTATGACAAACTTTTCATCTGATTACATCAAACAAGATTTTTTTTCCTCCTTCTATCCAGAAACTTTTCATCTTATCACATCAAGCAAGATTATTGATTTTCCTCTTCTATCCAAAAACTTTTCATCTTATCACATCAAGCAAGATTATTTTTTTTCTCTTCTATACAAAAGCTTTTCATCTTATCACATCGAGCAAGATTATTGATTTTCCACTTCTATCCAAAAACTATTCATCTTATCACATCAAGCAAATTATTGCTTTTCCACTTCTATTCAAAAACTTTTCATCTTATCACATCAAGCAAGATTTTTGATTTTCCTCTTCTATCCAAAAACCTTTCATCTTATCACATCAAGCAAGCTTATTTTTTTTCTTTTCTAACCAAAAAACTTTCATCTTATCACATAAAGCAAGATTATTGATTTTCCTCTTCTAACCAAAAACTTTTCATCTTATCACATCAAGCAAGATTATTGATTTTCCACTTCTATCCCAAAACTTTTCATCTTATCACATAAACCAAGATTGTTTCTTTTCTCTTCTATACAAAAATTTTTCATCTACTCACTTCAAGCACGATTATTAATTTTCTTCTTCTATCCAAAAACTTTTCATCTTGTCACATCAAGCAAGATTATTGATTTTCTTCTTCTATCCAATATCTTTTCATCTTATCACATCAAGAGGAATTATTGATTTTCCACTTCTATCCAAAAACTTTTCATTTTATCACATCAAGCAAGATTATTGATTTTCCACTTCTATCCAAAAACTTTGCATCTTATCACATGAAGCAAGATTATTGATTTTATTCTTCTATCCAAAAACTTTTTTTCTTATCACATCAAGCAAGATTATTGATTTTCCACATCTATCCAGAAACTTTTCATCTTATCACATCAAGCAAGATTATTGATATTCTTCTTCTGTCCAAAAACTTTTCATCTTATCACATCAAGCAAGATTATTGATTTCCTTTTTCTATCCAAAAACTTTTCATTTTATCACATCAAGCAAGATTATTGATTTTCCTCTTCCATCCAAAAACTTTTCATCTTATCACATCAAGCAAGATTATTGATTTTCTTCTTCTATCCAAAAAATTTCATCTAATCACATCAAGCAAGATTATTTATTTTCTTCTTCTATCCAAAAACTCTTCATCTTATCACATCAAGCAAGATTATTGATTTTCCTCTTCTATCCAAAAACTTTTCATCTTAACACATCAAGCAGGATTATTGATTTTCTTCTTCTATCCAAAAACTTTTCATGTTATCACATCAAGCAAGATTTTTGATTTTCCTCTTCTATCCAAAACCTTTCATCTTATCACAATAAGCAGGATTATTGATTTTCTTCTTCTATCCAAAAACTCTTCATCTTATCACATCAGGCAAGATTTTTGATTTTCCTCTTCCTTCCAAAAACTTTTCATTTTATTACTTCAAGCAAGATTATTGATTTTCCACTTCTATCCAAAAACTTTTCATCTTATCACATGAAGCAAGATTATTGATTATCTTCTTCTATCCAAAAACTTTTCATCTTATCACATCAAGCAAGATTATTGATTTTCCACTTCTATCCAGAAACTTTTCATCTTATCACATCAAGCAAGATTATTGATATTCTTCTTCCGTCCAAAAACTTTTCATCTTATCACATCAAGCAAGATTATTGATTTTCTTTTTCTATCCAAAAACTTTTCATTTTATCACATCAACCAAGATTATTGATTTTCCTCTTCTATCCAAAAACTTTTCATCTTATCACATCAAGCAAGATTATTGATATTCTTCTTCTATCCAAAAAATTTCATCTTATCACATCAAGCAAGATTATTGATTTTCTATTTCTATCCAAAAACTCTTCATCTTATCACATCAAGCAAGATTATTGATTTTCCTCTTCTATCCAAAAACTTTTCATCTTAACACATCAAGCAGGATTATTGATTTTCTTCTTCTATCCAAAAACTTATCATCTTATCACATCAAGCAAGATTATTGATTTTCCACTTCTATCCAAAAACTTTTCATCTTATCACAATAAGCAGGATTATTGATTTTTTTCTTCCAGCCAAGAACTTTTTATCTTATCACATCAGGAAAGATTATTGATTTTCCTCTTCCTTCCAAAAACTCTTCATCTTATCACATCAAGCGAGATTATTGATTTTCTTCTTCTATCTAAAAACTTTTCATCTTATCACATCTAGCAAGATTATTGATTTTCCACTTCTGACCAAAAACTTTTCATCTGATCACATCAAGCAGGATTATTGATTTTCTTCTTCTATCCAAAAACTTTTCATCTTATCACAATAAACAGGATTATTGATTTTCCTCTTCTATCCAAAAACTTTTCATCTTTACACATCAAGCAGGATTATTGATTTTCTTCTTCTATCCAAAAACTTTTCATCTTATCACATCAAGCAAGATTATTGATTTTCCTCTTCTAGCCAAAAACCTTTCATCTTATCACATCAACCAAATTTACTGATTTAATTCTTCTATCCAAAAACTTTTCATCTTATCACATCAGGAAAGGTTATTGATTTTCCTCTTCCTTCCAAAAACATTTCATCTTATCACTTCAAGCAAAATTATTGATTTTCTTCTTCTATCCAAAAACTTTTCATCTTATCACATCAAGCAAGATTATTGATTTTCCACTTCTAACCAAAAACTTTTCATCTTATCACATCAAGCAAGATTATTGATTTTCTTCTTCTATCCAAAAACTTTTCATCTTATCACATCAAGCAAGATTATTGATTTTCTTCTTCAATCCAAAAACTTTTCATCTTATAACATCAAGCAAGATTATTGATTTTCCACTTCTATCCAAAAACTTTTCATCTTATCACATCAAGCAAGATTAATGATTTTCTTCTTCTATCCAAAAACTTTTCATCTTATCACATCAAGCAAGATTATTGATTTTCCTCTTCTATCCAAAAACTTTTCATCTTGTCACATCAAGCAAGATTATTGATTTTTCACTTCTAACCAAAACCTTTCATCTTATCACATCAAGCAAGATTGTTCATTTTCTTCTTCTCTCTAAATACTTTTCATTTTATCACATCAAGCAAGATTATTGATTTTCTTCTTCTATCCAAAAACTTTTCATCTTATCACATGAAGCAAGATTATTGATTTTCCTCTTCTATCCAAAAACTTTTCATCTTATCACATCAAGCAAGATTATTGATTTTTCACTTCTAACCAAAACCTTTCATCTTATCACATCAAGCAAGATTGTTCATTTTCTTCTTCTACCCAAATACTTTTCATCATATCACATCAAGCAAGATTATTTATTTTCCCCTTCTGTCCAAAAACTTTTCATCTTATCACATCAAGCGAGATTATTGATTCTCTTCTTTTATCCAAAAACTTTTCATCTTATCACATCAAGCAAGATTATTGATATTCTTCTTCTATCCAAAAACTTTTCATGTTATCACATCAAGCAAGGTTATTTATTTTCTGCTTTTATCCTAAAACTTTTTATCTTATCACATCAAGCAAATTATTGACTTTTCACTTCTAACCAAAACCTTTCATCTTATCACAACAAGCAAGATTGTTCACTTTCTTCTTCTATCCAAACACTTTTCATCTTATCACTTCAAGCAAGATTGTTTTTTTTCTTTTCTAACCAAAAACCTTTCATCTTATCACATAAAGCAAGATTATTGATTTTCCTCTTCTAACCAAATACATTTCATCTTATCACATCAAGCAAGATTATTGATTTTCCTCTTCTATCCAAAAAAATTTCATCTTATCACATCAAGCAAGGTTATTAATTTTCCTCTTCTATACAAAACTTTTCATCTTATCACATCATGCAAGATTATTTTTTTTCTCTTCTATACAAAAACTTTTCATCTTATCACATCAAGCAAGATTATTGATTTTCCTCTTCTATCCAAAAACTATTCATCTTATCACATCAAGCAAGATTATTGATTTCACACTTCTATCCAAAAACATTTCATCTTATCAGATCAAACAAGATTTTTTTCTCCTTCTATCCAAAAACTTTTCATCCTATCACATCAAGCAAAATTACTGATTTTCCTCTTCTATCCAAAAACTTTTCATCTTATCACATCAAGCAAGATCATTTTTTTTCTCTTCTATACAAAAACTTTTCATCTTATCACATCAAGCAAGATTATTAATTTTCTTCTTCTATCCAAAAACTTTTCATCTTATCACATCAAGCAAGATTATCTATTTTCCTCTTCTATCCAAAACTTTTCATCTTATCACTTCAAGCAAGATTACTTTTTTTCTCTTCTATACAAAAACTTTTCATCTTATCACATCAAGCAAGATTATTGATTTTCCACTTCTATCCAAAAACTTTTCATCTTATCACATCAAGCAAAATTATTGATTTTCCACTTCTATCCAAAAACTTTTCATCTTATCACATCAAGCAAGACTATTGATTTTCCACTTCTATGACAAACTTTTCATCTGATTACATCAAACAAGATTTTTTTTCCTCCTTCTATCCAGAAACTTTTCATCTTATCACATCAAGCAAGATTATTGATTTTCCTCTTCTATCCAAAAACTTTTCATCTTATCACATCAAGCAAGATTATTTTTTTTCTCTTCTATACAAAAGCTTTTCATCTTATCACATCGAGCAAGATTATTGATTTTCCACTTCTATCCAAAAACTATTCATCTTATCACATCAAGCAAATTATTGCTTTTCCACTTCTATTCAAAAACTTTTCATCTTATCACATCAAGCAAGATTTTTGATTTTCCTCTTCTATCCAAAAACCTTTCATCTTATCACATCAAGCAAGCTTATTTTTTTTCTTTTCTAACCAAAAAACTTTCATCTTATCACATAAAGCAAGATTATTGATTTTCCTGTTCTAACCAAAAACTTTTCATCTTATCACATCAAGCAAGATTATTGATTTTCCACTTCTATCCCAAAACTTTTCATCTTATCACATAAACCAAGATTGTTTCTTTTCTCTTCTATACAAAAACTTTTCATCTTCTCACTTCAAGCACGATTATTAATTTTCTTCTTCTATCCAAAAACTTTTCATCTTGTCACATCAAGCAAGATTATTGATTTTCTTCTTCTATCCAATATCTTTTCATCTTATCACATCAAGAGGAATTATTGATTTTCCACTTCTATCCAAAAACTTTTCATTTTATCACATCAAGCAAGATTATTGATTTTCCACTTCTATCCAAAAACTTTGCATCTTATCACATGAAGCAAGATTATTGATTTTATTCTTCTATCCAAAAACTTTTCATCTTATCACATCAAGCAAGATTATTGATTTTCCACATCTATCCAGAAACTTTTCATCTTATCACATCAAGCAAGATTATTGATATTCTTCTTCTGTCCAAAAACTTTTCATCTTATCACATCAAGCAAGATTATTGATTTCCTTTTTCTATCCAAAAACTTTTCATTTTATCACATCAAGCAAGATTATTGATTTTCCTCTTCCATCCAAAAACTTTTCATCTTATCACATCAAGCAAGATTATTGATTTTCTTCTTCTATCCAGAAAATTTCATCTAATCACATCAAGCAAGATTATTTATTTTCTTCTTCTATCCAAAAACTCTTCATCTTATCACATCAAGCAAGATTATTGATTTTCCTCTTCTATCCAAAAACTTTTCATCTTAACACATCAAGCAGGATTATTGATTTTCTTCTTCTATCCAAAAACTTTTCATGTTATCACATCAAGCAAGATTTTTGATTTTCCTCTTCTATCCAAAACCTTTCATCTTATCACAATAAGCAGGATTATTGATTTTCTTCTTCTATCCAAAAACTCTTCATCTTATCACATCAGGCAAGATTTTTGATTTTCCTCTTCCTTCCAAAAACTTTTCATTTTATTACTTCAAGCAAGATTATTGATTTTCCACTTCTATCCAAAAACTTTTCATCTTATCACATGAAGCAAGATTATTGATTATCTTCTTCTATCCAAAAACTTTTCATCTTATCACATCAAGCAAGATTATTGATTTTCCACTTCTATCCAGAAACTTTTCATCTTATCACATCAAGCAAGATTATTGATATTCTTCTTCCGTCCAAAAACTTTTCATCTTATCACATCAAGCAAGATTATTGATTTTCTTTTTCTATCCAAAAACTTTTCATTTTATCACATCAACCAAGATTATTGATTTTCCTCTTCTATCCAAAAACTTTTCATCTTATCACATCAAGCAAGATTATTGATATTCTTCTTCTATCCAAAAAATTTCATCTTATCACATCAAGCAAGATTATTGATTTTCTATTTCTATCCAAAAACTCTTCATCTTATCACATCAAGCAAGATTATTGATTTTCCTCTTCTATCCAAAAACTTTTCATCTTAACACATCAAGCAGGATTATTGATTTTCTTCTTCTATCCAAAAACTTATCATCTTATCACATCAAGCAAGATTATTGATTTTCCACTTCTATCCAAAATCTTTTCATCTTATCACAATAAGCAGGATTATTGATTTTTTTCTTCCAGCCAAGAACTTTTTATCTTATCACATCAGGAAAGATTATTGATTTTCCTCTTCCTTCCAAAAACTTTTCATCTTATCACATCAAGCGAGATTATTGATTTTCTTCTTCTATCTAAAAACTTTTCATCTTATCACATCTAGCAAGATTATTGATTTTCCACTTCTGACCAAAAACTTTTCATCTGATCACATCAAGCAGGATTATTGATTTTCTTCTTTTATCCAAAAACTTTTCATCTTATCACATCAAGCAAGATTATTGATTTTCTTCTTCAATCCAAAAACTTTTCATCTTATCACATCAAGCAAGATTATTGATTTTCCTCTTCTATCCAAAAACTTTTCATCTTGTCACATCAAGCAAGATTATTGATTTTTCACTTCTAACCAAAACCTTTCATCTTATCACATCAAGCAAGATTGTTCATTTTCTTCTTCTGTCTAAATACTTTTCATTTTATCACATCAAGCAAGATTATTGATTTTCTTCTTCTATCCAAAAACTTTTCATCTTATCACATGAAGCAAGATTATTGATTTTCCTCTTCTATCCAAAAACTTTTCATCTTATCACATCAAGCAAGATTATTGATTTTTCACTTCTAACCAAAACCTTTCATCTTATCACATCAAGCAAGATTGTTCATTTTCTTCTTCTATCCAAATACTTTTCATCATATCACATCAAGCAAGATTATTGATTTTCCCCTTCTGTCCAAAAACTTTTCATCTTATCACATCAAGCAAGATTATTGATATTCTTCTTCTATCCAAAAACTTTTCATGTTATCACATCAAGCAAGGTTATTAATTTTCTGCTTTAATCCTAAAACTTTTTATCTTATCACATCAAGCAAATTATTGACTTTTCACTTCTAACCAAAACCTTTCATCTTATCACAACAAGCAAGATTGTTCACTTTCTTCTTCTATCCAAACACTTTTCATCTTATTACTTCAAGCAAGATTGTTTTTTTTCTTTTCTAACCAAAAACCTTTCATCTTATCACATAAAGCAAGATTATTGATTTTCCTCTTCTAACCAAATACATTTCATCTTATCACATCAAGCAAGATTATTGATTTTCCTCTTCTATCCAAAAAATTTTCATCTTATCACATCAAGCAAGGTTATTAATTTTCCTCTTCTATACAAAACTTTTCATCTTATCACATCATGCAAGATTATTTTTTTTCTCTTCTATACAAAAACTTTTCATCTTATCACATCAAGCAAGATTATTGATTTTCCTCTTCTATCCAAAAACTATTCATCTTATCACATCAAGCAAGATTATTGATTTCACACTTCTATCCAAAAACATTTCATCTTATCAGATCAAACAAGATTTTTTTCTCCTTCTATCCAAAAACTTTTCATCCTATCACATCAAGCAAAATTACTGATTTTCCTCTTCTATCCAAAAACTTTTCATCTTATCACATCAAGCAAGATCATTTTTTTTTCTCTTCTATACAAAAACTTTTCATCTTATCACATCAAGCAAGATTATTAATTTTCTTCTTCTATCCAAAAACTTTTCATCTTATCACATCAAGCAAGATTATTTATTTTCCTCTTCTATCCAAAACTTTTCATCTTATCACTTCAAGCAAGATTACTTTTTTTCTCTTCTATACAAAAACTTTTCATCTTATCACATCAAGCAAGATTATTGATTTTCCACTTCTATCCAAAAACTTTTCATCTTATCACATCAAGCAAAATTATTGATTTTCCACTTCTATCCAAAAACTTTTCATCTTATCACATCAAGCAAGACTATTGATTTTCCACTTCTATGACAAACTTTTCATCTGATTACATCAAACAAGATTTTTTTTCCTCCTTCTATCCAGAAACTTTTCATCTTATCACATCAAGCAAGATTATTGATTTTCCTCTTCTATCCAAAAACTTTTCATCTTATCACATCAAGCAAGATTATTTTTTTTCTCTTCTATACAAAAGCTTTTCATCTTATCACATCGAGCAAGATTATTGATTTTCCACTTCTATCCAAAAACTATTCATCTTATCACATCAAGCAAATTATTGCTTTTCCACTTCTATTCAAAAACTTTTCATCTTATCACATCAAGCAAGATTTTTTATTTTCCTCTTCTATCCAAAAACCTTTCATCTTATCACATCAAGCAAGCTTATTTTTTTTCTTTTCTAACCAAAAAACTTTCATCTTATCACATAAAGCAAGATTATTGATTTTCCTCTTCTAACCAAAAACTTTTCATCTTATCACATCAAGCAAGATTATTGATTTTCCACTTCTATCCCAAAACTTTTCATCTTATCACATAAACCAAGATTGTTTCTTTTCTCTTCTATACAAAAACTTTTCATCTTCTCACTTCAAGCACGATTATTAATTTTCTTCTTCTATCCAAAAACTTTTCATCTTGTCACATCAAGCAAGATTATTGACTTTCTTCTTCTATCCAATATCTTTTCATCTTATCACATCAAGAGGAATTATTGATTTTCCACTTCTATCCAAAAACTTTTCATTTTATCACATCAAGCAAGATTATTGATTTTCCACTTCTATCCAAAAACTTTGCATCTTATCACATGAAGCAAGATTATTGATTTTATTCTTCTATCCAAAAACTTTTCATCTTATCACATCAAGCAAGATTATTGATTTTCCACATCTATCCAGAAACTTTTCGTCTTATCACATCAAGCAAGATTATTGATATTCTTCTTCTGTCCAAAAACTTTTCATCTTATCACATCAAGCAAGATTATTGATTTTCTTTTTCTATCCAAAAACTTTTCATTTTATCACATCAAGCAAGATTATTGATTTTCCTCTTCCATCCAAAAACTTTTCATCTTATCACATCAAGCAAGATTATTGATTTTCTTCTTCTATCCAAAAAATTTCATCTAATCACATCAAGCAAGATTATTTATTTTCTTCTTCTATCCAAAAACTCTTCATCTTATCACATCAAGCAAGATTATTGATTTTCCTCTTCTATCCAAAAACTTTTCATCTTAACACATCAAGCAGGATTATTGATTTTCTTCTTCTATCCAAAAACTTTTCATGTTATCACATCAAGCAAGATTTTTGATTTTCCTCTTCTATCCAAAACCTTTCATCTTATCACAATAAGCAGGATTATTGATTTTCTTCTTCTATCCAAAAACTCTTCATCTTATCACATCAGGCAAGATTTTTGATTTTCCTCTTCCTTCCAAAAACTTTTCAGTTTATTACTTCAAGCAAGATTATTGATTTTCCACTTCTATCCAAAAACTTTTCATCTTATCACTTGAAGCAAGATTATTGATTATCTTCTTCTATCCAAAAACTTTTCATCTTATCACATCAAGCAAGATTATTGATTTTCCACTTCTATCCAGAAACTTTTCATCTTATCACATCAAGCAAGATTATTGATATTCTTCTTCCGTCCAAAAACTTTTCATCTTATCACATCAAGCAAGATTATTGATTTTCTTTTTCTATCCAAAAACTTTTCATTTTATCACATCAACCAAGATTATTGATTTTCCTCTTCTATCCAAAAACTTTTCATCTTATCACATCAAGCAAGATTATTGATATTCTTCTTCTATCCAAAAAATTTCATCTTATCACATCAAGCAAGATTATTGATTTTCTATTTCTATCCAAAAACTCTTCATCTTATCACATCAAGCAAGATTATTGATTTTCCTCTTCTATCCAAAAACTTTTCATCTTAACACATCAAGCAGGATTATTGATTTTCTTCTTCTATCCAAAAACTTATCATCTTATCACATCAAGCAAGATTATTGATTTTCCACTTCTATCCAAAAACTTTTCATCTTATCACAATAAGCAGGATTATTGATTTTTTTCTTCCATCCAAGAACTTTTTATCTTATCACATCAGGAAAGATTATTGATTTTCCTCTTCCTTCCAAAAACTTTTCATCTTATCACATCAAGCGAGATTATTGATTTTCTTCTTCTATCTAAAAACTTTTCATCTTATCACATCTAGCAAGATTATTGATTTTCCACTTCTGACCAAAAACTTTTCATCTGATCACATCAAGCAGGATTATTGATTTTCTTCTTCTATCCAAAAACTTTTCATCTTATCACATCAAGCAAGATTATTGATTTTCTTCTTCAATCCAAAAACTTTTCATCTTATCACATCAAGCAAGATTATTGATTTTCCTCTTCTATCCAAAAACTTTTCATCTTATCACATCAAGCAGGATTATTCATTTTCTTCATCTATCCAAAAACTTTTCTTCTTAACACATCAAGCAAGATTATTGATTTTCCTCTTCTATCCAAAAACTTTTCATTTTATCACATCAAGCAAGATTATTGATTTTTCACTTCTAACCAACACCTTTCATCTTATTACATCAAGCAAGATTGTTCATTTTCTTCTTGTATCCGAATACTTATCATCTTATCACATCAAGCAAGATCATTGATTTTCTTCTTCTATCCAAAAACTTTTCATCTTATCACATGAAGCAAGATTATTGATTTTCTTCTTCTATCCAAAATCTTTTCATCTTATCACATCAAGCAAGATTATTGATTTTCCTCTTCTATCCAAAAACTTTTCATCTTATCACATCAAGCAAGATTATTGATTCTCTTCTTCTATCCAAAAACTTTTAATCTTATCACATCAAGCAAGATTATTGATTTTTTTCTTCTATCCAAATACTCTTCATCTTATCACATCAAGCAAGATTATTGATTTTCCTCTTCTATCCAAAAACTTTTCATCTTTACACATCAAGCAGGATTATTGATTTTCATCTTCTATCCAAAAGCTTTTCATCTTATCACATTAAGCAAGATTATTGATTTTCCTCTTCTATCCAAAAACTTTTCATCTTATCTCAATAAGCAGGATTATTGATTTTCTTCTTCTATCCAAAAACCTTTCATCTTATCACATCAAGCAAGATTACTGATTTTCTTCTTCTATCCAAAAACTTTTCATCTTATCACATCAGGCAAGATTATAGATTTTCCTCTTCCTTCCAAAAACTTTTCATCTTATCACATCAAGCAAGATTATTGATTTTCTTCTTCTATCCAAAAACTTTTCATCTTATCACATGAAGCAAGATTATTGATTTTCCACTTCTAACCAAAACTTTTCATCTTATCACATCAAGCAAGTTTATTGATTTTCTTCTTGTATCCAAAAACTTTTCATCTTATCACATCAAGCAAGATTATTGATCTTCTTCTTCAATCCAAAAACTTTTCATCTTATCACATCAAGCAAGATTATTGATTTTCTTCTTCTATCCAAAAACTTTTCATCTTATCACATCAAGCAAGATTATTGATTTTCTTCTTCAATCCAAAAACTTTTCATCTTATCACATCAAGCAGGATTATTGATTTTCCTCTTCCATCCAAAAACTTTTCATCTTATCACATCAAGCAAGATTATTGATTTTTCACTTCTAACCAAAACCTTTCATCTTATCACATCAAGCAAGATTGTTCATTTTCTTCTTCTATTCAAATACTTTTCATCTTATCACATCAAGCAAGATTATTGATTTTCTTCTTCTATCCAAAAACTTTTCATCTTATCACATCAAGCAAGATGACTGATTTTTCACTTCTAACCAAAACCTTTTATCTTATCACATCAAGCAAGATTGTTCATTTTCTTCTTCTATCCAAATACTTTTCATCTTATCACATCAAGCAAGATTGTTCATTTTCTTCTTCTATCCATATACTTTTCATCTTATCATATCAAGCAAGATTATTGATTTTCCCCTTCTGTCCAAAAACTTTTCATCTTATCACATCAAGCAAGATTATTGATTTTGTTCTTTTATCCAAAAACTTTTCATCTTATCACATCAAGCAAGATTATTGATATTCTTCTTCTATCAAAAAACTTTTCATGTTATCACATCAAGCAAGATTTTTGATTTTCTGCTTTTATCCAAAAACTTTTTATCTTATCACATCAAGCAAATTATTGATTTTTCACTTCTAACCAAAACCTTTCATCTTATCACATCAAGCAAGATTGTACATTTTCTTCTTCTATCCAAACACTTTTCATCTTATCACATCAATCAAGATTGTTCATTTCCTTCTTCTATCCAAATACCTTTCATCCTATCACATCAAGCAAGATTATTGATTTTCCCCTTCTGTCCAAAAACTTTTCATCTTATCACATCAAGCAAGATTATTGATTTTCTTCTCTTATCCAAAAACTTTTCATCTTATCACATCAAGCAAATTATTGATATTCTTCTTCTATCCAAAAACTTTTCATGTTATCACATCAAGCAAGATTATTGATTTTCTTCTTTTATTCAAAAACTTTTTATCTTATCACATCAAGCAAGATTATTGATTTTCCACTTCTATCCAAAAACTTTTCATCTTTTCACATCCAGCAAGATTAATGAATTTCCTCTTCTATCCAAAAACTTTTCATCTTATCACATCAGGCAAAATTATTGACTTTCTTCTTCTATCGAGAAACTTTTCATCTTATCACATCAAGCAAGATTATTGATTTTTCACTTCTATCCAAAAACTTTTCATCTTATCACATCAAGCAAGATTATTTTTTTCTTTTCTAACCAAAAACCTTTCATCTTATCCCATAAAGCAAGATTATTGAATTTCCTCTTCTAACCAAATACATTTCATCTTATCACATCAAGCAAGATTATTGATTTTCCTCTTCTATCCAAAAAATTTTCATCTTATCAAATCAAGCAAGATTATCAATTTTCCTCTTCTATCCAAAACTTTTCATCTTATCACTTCAAGCAAGATTATTTTTTTTCTCTTCTATACAAAAACTTTTCATCTTATCACATCAAGAAGGATTACTGATTTTCTTCTTCTATCCAAAAACTTTTCATCTTATCACATCAGGCAAGATTATAGATTTTCCTCTTCCTTCCAAAAGCTTTTCATCTTATCACATCAAGCAAGATTATTGATTTTCTTCTTCTATCCAAAAACTTTTCATCTTAACACATGAAGCAAGATTATTGATTTTCCACTTCTAACCAAAACTTTTCATCTTATCACATCAAGCAAGATTATTGATTTTCTTCTTGTATCCAAAAACTTTTCATCTTATCACATCAAGCAAGATTATTGATCTTCTTTTTCAATCCAAAAACTTTTCATCTTATCACATCAAGCAAGATTATTGATTTTTCACTTCTATTCAAAAACTTTTCATCTTATCACATCAAGCAAGATCATTGATTTTCTTCTTCTATTCAAAAACTTTTCATCTTATCACATCAAGCAAGATTATTGATTTTCCACTTCTATCCAAAAACTTTTCATCTTTTCACATCCAGCAAGATTAATGAATTTCCTCTTCTATCCAAAAACTTTTCATCTTATCACATCAGGCAAGATTATTGACTTTCTTCTTCTATCGAGAAACTTTTCATCTTATCACATCAAGCAAGATTATTGATTTTTCACTTCTATCCAAAAACTTTTCATCTCATCACATCAAGCAAGGTAATTGATTTTCTTCTTCTATCCAAAAGCTTTTCATCTTTTCACATCAAGCAAGATTATTGATTTTTCACTTCTATCCAAAAGCTTTTCATCTTATCACATCAAGCAAGATTATTTCTTTCTTTTCTAACCAAAAACTTTTCATCTTATCCCATAAAGTAAGATTATTGAATTTCCTCTTCTATCCAAATACATTTCATCTTATCACATCAAGCAAGTTTATTGATTTTCCTTATCTATCCAAAAAATTTTCATCTTATCACATCAAGCAATATTATCAATTTTCCTCTTCTATCCAAAACTTTTCATCTTATTACATCAAGCAAGATTATTTTTTTTCTGTTCTATACAAAAACTTTTCATCTTATCACATCAAGCAAGATTATTGAGTTTCCTCTTCTATCCAAAAACTTTTCATCTTATCACATCAAGCAAGATTATTGATTTCACACTTCTATCCAAAAACATTTCATCTTATCACATCAAACAAGATTTTTTTTCTCCTTCTATCCAAAAACTTTTCATCTTATCACATCAAGCAAGATTATTGATTTTCCTCTTCTATCCAAAAACTTTTCATCTTATCACATCAAGCAAGATCATTTTTTTTCTCTTCTATACAAAAACTTTTCATCTTATCACATCAAGCAAGATAATTGATTTTCTTCTTCTATCCAAAAACTTTTCATCTTATCAAATCAAGCAAGATTATTGATTTTCCTCTTCTATCCAAAAACTTTTCATCTTATCACATCAAGCAAGATTATGTTTTTTCTCTTCTATACAAAAACTTTTCATCTTATCACATCAAGCAAGATTATTGATTTTCCACTTCTATCCAAAAATATTCATCTTATCACATGAAGCAAGATTATTGATTTTCCACTTCAATCAAAAAACCTTACATCTTATCACATCAAGCAAGATTATTGATTTTCCTCTTGTATCCAAATACCTTTCATCTTGTCACATCAAGCAGGATTATTGATTATTGATTTTCTTCTATCCAAAAACTTTTCATCTTATCACATCAAGCAAGATTATTGATTTTCCACTTCTATCCAAAATCTTTTCACCTTATTATCACAAGCAAGATTATTGATTTTCTTCTATCCAAGATCTTTTCATCTCAACACATCAAGCAAGATTATTGATTTTCCACTTCTATCCAAAAACTTTTCATCTTATCACATCAAGCAAAATTATTCATTTTCTTTTTCTATTCAAAAACTTTTCATCTTATCACATCAAGCACGATTATTAATTTTCTTCTTCTATCCAAAAACTTTTCATCTTATCACATCAAGCAAGATTATTGATTTTCCACTTCTATCCAAAAACTTTTCATCTTATCACATCAAGCAAGATTATTGATTTTCCAGTTCTATCCAAAAACTTTGCATCTTATCACATCAAGCAAGATTATTGATTTTTCACTTCTATCCAAAAAATTTTCATCTTATCACATGAAGCATGATTATTGATTTTCTTCTTCTATCCAAAAAGTTTTCATCTTATCACATCAAGCAAGATTATTGATTTTCCACTTCTATCCAGAAACTTTTCATCTTATCACATCAAGCAAGATTTTGATTTTCTTTTTCTATCCATAAACTTTTCATTTTATCACATCAAGCAAGATTATTGATTTTCCTCTTCTATCCAAAAACTTTTCATCTTATCACATCAAGCAAGATTATTGATTTTCTTCTTCTATCCAAAAAATTTCATCTTATCACATCAAGCAAGATTATTTATTTTCTTCTTCTATCCAAAAACTCTTCATCTTATCACATCAAGCAAGATTATTGATTTTCCTCTTCTATCCAAAAACTTTTCATCTTAACACATCAAGCAGGATTATTGATTTTCTTCTTCTATCCAAAACCTTTTCATCTTAACACATCAAGCAAGATTATTGATTTTCCTCTTCCATCCAAAAACTTTTCACCTTATCACAATAAGCAGGATTATTGATTTTCTTCTTCTTTCCAAAAACCTTCCATCTTATCACATCAAGCAAGATTACTGATTTTCTTCTTCTATCCAAAAACTTTTAATCTTATCACATCAGGCAAGATTATTGATTTTCCTCTTCCTTCCAAAAACTTTTCATCTTATCACATCAAGCAAGATTATTGATTTTCTTCTTCTATCCAAAAACTTTTCATCTTATCACATCAAGCAAGATTATTGATTTTCCACTTCTAACCAAAAACTTTTCATCTTATCACATCAAGCAAGATTATTGATTTTCTTCTTCTATCCAAAAACTTTTCATCTTATCACATCAAGCAAGATTATTGATTTTCTTCTTCAATCATAAAACTTTTCATCTTATCACATCAAGCAAGATTATTGATTTTCCTCTTCTATCCAAAAACTTTTCATCGTATCACATCATGCAAGATTATTGATTTTCTTCTTCTATCCAAAAACTTTTAATCTTATCACATCAAGCAAGATTATTGATATTCCTCTTCTATCCAAAAACTTTTCATCTTATCACATGTAACGGGATTTTATTTTCGTTCATCTTCAACTAATAAGAAGCAAGCCAACTTTTTGTAAGATCCAAGTCGAGTTTTAATCTACTGAGAGTCGTGAGATCTTTTCTCAGGTGTGGATGCGGATTTTTGGTGAAAATAAAATTTAGATGAGTCCAATTTTGTAATATATTATTTAATTATATAATATGAACTATGATTCACTCTTATCTATTATAAATATTGAATAACACTTTTTGAATCTTATTAATTTTCCATTACAATTACAATCATCGTGACATCTTTCCTCGTTCTCCAGCAAGACACAAGATTCTCACTTTTTCTAGATTATTCATTTTCTTGTCCCCATAGCAATTCCCACCTTATTTTGTGATTGGCCGATTCTCTGACACGTCATCACACCACGTCATACCACTACTACTTCGGCCAATCACACAACTACATACATTTTTATATATTTATTATTCCTTCGAACATTACTAAACAAAAATACTGTTACAAATGCCCCTCTTCGAAATATATGGAAAATAACCAAATAAAGGAATTAACAATCTGTTTCCATATATTTCGAAGAACAGTCCCAATTAACAATTTCGTTTACACCAATATTACACAACACCAATACAACATACATAAAATATAATAATATACATACATTGGATGAAATATAATAAATGAACATTTAACAACAATAAATTAACATTAATTAAAATACAACAATATATTGATGTTTAACAATGTTTTATTTTTATTATTATTTAACACACACATAGTATATATTCAATATTGTTTCAATTACTGTCAAGGCTTTTATGTGTATAGGGATCAGTATCATTCACTTTAAATGTGTGTGTGTATTTGTTACACAGTCCAGGTTTTGAACTAAAGGCTTTTCTATTCTTTAATATACACAATTTCAACTGTTCTTTTCTCGCTTTGTCTAAATTGTATGTGTTTTCTAACTTTACTTGTAATATTCTCTGGAATTCTATTTCTTCCTCCACTTGGCTTCCGCCGTTCTTATCTTGTATTGTATATAATTGGCAACAATGCTTTTCAAGGTCAGTTACATTATTTTGCAATCCATCAATAATTAAATTCTTCCCACAATTTTCATTTTCATCGTATTCAATATTACCATTTTCTTGCAAGAGTATATCTTCCACAAAAAACCTTTCATTATTTATATTATCCCTGTTCTCTTCTTTTCTTCCATCTTCTTCCAATAATTTTATTACTAATAAATCATTTTCTGTCTTAACCTTCATTTCATGCATTTCGAAATTCAATACACTTTGCCATTCATATAATAAATCATTACCCACAATTACATCTCTTGCCAAATGTGGAATTACCAACGCAATGAAATTGAAATTCCATTCACCTATTGGGCCCTTAATTAATACTTGATATTTAATCCTATCCTTTTTCTTCCCAATTGCAGTACTGCAGTAAACGTTACACACATTTAAATATTCCACTTTATAGTTAGCTAACAGATTTTTAAACAATTCCTCACTTATCACAGTAGAACTGGCTCCAGTATCAATCAAGGCTGTATATTCTTTATCCCATAGGTAAATAATTATCTGAGGTGGGTTAACTAATTCCTTATTTTTCTGCAAGAGAGTGAGCTTATTTCCGTTATCTTCAACTTTCAATTCGCCCTGTGTCATCCTCACCGAACCACTTTCCAGAGCACAAAATGATTTGGTTTTTAGTTTTCCATCTCCCTCTGATTATTACTTTCATTGTTGGTTAGGTTGGTGCTATCGTTTATACTCACATCATTCTCTGTGCTTTGTGTATTTTCGACTCTTTCATTTTGATTAATTCTTTCAAATCTCACACCCCTAAAATCTCTTTGATTTGCACTAAATAAACTAGTACCTCTACCCCTATTAAAATTACTTATTCGCTGATTATTTCCTCGATAAAATCTTACATGGTTTATTTGATCATTTCTTCCAATTCTCGTCGACTGATTGTTATGATAATTCCTTTGCACATTATTTTGAACTCCACTTCCTGTTCCGGGAATTACAGATTCATAAGTTCGTCTAGGATCATAACCTCTTCCTTCAAATCTTTAATTTCTCACGGGTGCCCCGCCCGAATTTAAACTCGTCCTATTATTCCTATTATTTGTAGGTTGTGATTCCTGTCGATTTCTTCCTCGCTCAATATGGACGTTATTATAGTTACCATCACAGGATGTAGTATCATTAATGAGGTTATGTGCTTCAAATTCGGATAATAATTCAATCATATCAGAGAAATCGATAGGCTTAGCCACAATTAAATGATTTCTGATATGTGGTGGATAATGACGTATTAGCATGTTGACAATTTCTGTCTCAGAAATTTCGGGATTGATCAACTTACTTTTGTTTGCTAATTTTAAGAAATATTCAGTCATAGAAATCCCTTTTTTAAACTCAAACCTACCCGTTGCTAACTCAACTTTTATTCTTCTTTGTCTCTCAGGTCCCCAAACTCTATTTATAAACAGATTTCTGATAGTACTGTATGTTTCATGTGAAGCCAAAGTTAACCTTAACCACTCAAGAGCATTTTTCTTCAAACAGCGTTTTACTATTACCATCCGAAATTCATTGGGAATTCTCTTAATACGGAAATATTCTTCCAATTCCCTAAGAAATACTTTCGGATTATCACCTGATTCCTCATCAAAACTTGGTGGACTAATATCATTTAGTGAATAATGTACACATTCATTTTGACATAGACTGTGGAGTTGTGTGTGTGAGGACATGTTCTGTGTGTTTCTGTGATAATTAATATCATTATCTGGACTCACAACATCACTACATTCACTTACTACATCACTAGACTTCTGATGATTGCTTAATTCACCTGGTAAGTCACAATCGTTTATATTTGTAATTCTAGACATTTCTTTCCCGTTATTTACTTTTCTAGCCTGTAATGCAATTACAACTTGTGTCAATTTTCCTAAGTTATCCTTTTCTTTTTCAAAATGTTCTTTTACCTCTTTAATTTGCAAAATTACTTCTTCTTTTACTTTACTGATCTCATCAATTTGTAACTTTATTTCCTCTTGGTGTATCTTACTTTCATCATCTTGTAATTGCATTTCAGAACAAATTACATTGATTCTTTGTTCTACTTTATCTCCTAATTCTTCTCTTTGTTTTTGTGTTATTTCTGCATGTTGTATCCTAAATGTTTCTAACTCTTTGTTTAATTCCATTCTTATTTCTTGTTTCACAATGTCCTGACCTAACCTAGTTTCCTGAATTATCTCTCTCAACTCATTGACCTCCTTTCTATTCTCATCCTTATTAACCTCTATAATCTGCATGAGCCTTTCCATATTATCCCTACACTCTTTTCTCCCTTCTCTAATCTCCTGTGAAATTTCAGATTTTAATTCCTGTTTTAGCTTCTGTAATAAATTAATTTCTAAGTTACTCACATTTTGTGCTAGTTCCTGTCTTACTCCTACATCTAAATCATTCATTTTCTTAGTTAAATCGTTTACATTTTGTTCTATTTTAGAATCTAAATTACTCATTTCTGATTTTACATCTTTCATTCTAGAATCTAAATTACTTATTTCTGATTTTACATCTTTCATTCTAGAATCTAAATTGCTCATTTCAGATTTAACATCTCCTATTTCTGATTTTACATCTCTCATTCTAGAATCTAAATTACTCATTTCAGATTTAACATCTCTCATTCTAAAATCTAAATTCTTTGCATTTTGTTCTATTTTAGAATCTAAATTACTTAACATTCTTGTTATTCTTTCCAACATTGACTCATTATCTATGCTTAATCTTGCATCCTCCCTATTCTTCCTACACTATCAGTAACTTCTCCTTCCACTATTATTTCTTTTCTACTCGCCATCTTTTTAACTATTTTCTGATTTCTTAACAACATAAATCTACTACTACTACTATTATTTTTTTTTTTTTTTAATTTCACTCACTTAAACCAGTTCTCGTTTTCTTCTTTCTTCTCTCTTCTTTCTTCTTTCCTTTTAAATTCCCACGGAGCTGCACGATGCTTTAATCTCCTCTTCTTTATCCTATTCGAGCCCCACACGTTGCTGCGCCATTTGTAACGGGATTTTATTTTCGTTCATCTTCAACTAATAAGAAGCAAGCCAACTTTTTGTAAGATCCAAGTCGAGTTTTAATCTACTGAGAGTCGTGAGATCTTTTCTCAGGTGTGGATGCGGATTTTTGGTGAAAATAAAATTTAGATGAGTCCAATTTTGTAATATATTATTTAATTATATAATATGAACTATGATTCACTCTTATCTATTATAAATATTGAATAACACTTTTTGAATCTTATTAATTATCCTTTACAATTACAATCATCGTAACATCTTTCCTCGTTCTCCAGCAAGACACAAGATTCTCACTTTTTCTAGATTATTCATTTTCTTGTCTCCATAGCAATTCCCAACTTATTTTGTGATTGGCCGATTCTCTGACACGTCATCACACCACGTCATACCACTACTACTTCGGCCAATCACCCAACTACATATATTTTTATATATTTATTATTCCTTCAAACATTACTAAACAAAAATACTGTTACACACATCAAGCAAGACTATTGATTTTTCACTTCTAACCAAAACCTTTCATCTTATTACATCAAGCAAGATTGTTCATTTTCTTCTTCTATCCAAATACTTTTCATCTTATCACATCAAGCAAGTTTGTTCATTTTCTTCTTCTATCCAAATACTTTTCATCTTATCACATCAAGCAAGATTATTGATTTTCCCCTTCTGTCCAAAAACTTTTCATCTTATCACATCAAGCAAGATTATTGATATTCTTCTTCTATCCAAAAACTTTTTATCTTATCACACCAAGCAAGATTATTGATTTTCTTCTTCTATTCAAAAACTTTTCATCTTATCACATCAAGCAAGATTATTGATTTTCCACTTCTATTCAAAAACTTTTCATCTTATCACATCAAGCAAGATTATTGATTTTCCACTTCTATCCAAAAACTTTTCATCTTTTCACATCAAGCAAGATTATTGATTTTCCTCTTCTATCCAAAAACTTTTTATCTTATCACATCAAGCAATATTATTGATTTTCTTCTTCTATCGAGAAACTTTTCATCTTATCACATCAAACAAGATTATTGATTTTTCACTTCTATCCAAAAACTTTTCATCTTATCACATCAAGCAAGATAATTGATTTTCTTCTTCTATCCAAAACTTTTCATTTTTTCACATCAAGCAAGATTATTGATTTTTCACTTCTATCCAAAAACTTTTCATCTTATCACATCAAGCAAGATCATTGATTTTCTTCTATCCAAAAACTTTTCATCTTATCATATCAAGCAAGATTTTTGACTTTCTTCTTCAATCCAAAAACTTTTCATCTTGTCGCATCAAGCAAGATTATTGATTTTCCACTTCAATCCAAAAACTTTTCATCTTATCACATCAAGCAAGATAATTGATTTTCCTCTTCTATCCCAAAACTTTCATCTTATCACATCAAGCAAGATTATTGATTTGCCACATCTATCCAAAAACTTTTCATCTTATCACATCAGGCAAGATTATTGATTTTCTTCTTCTATCCCAAAATTTTTCATCTTATCACATCAAGCAAGATTATTGATTTTCCACTCCTAACCAAAAACTTCTCATCTTACCACATCAAGCAAGATTATGGATGTTCCTCTTCTATCCAAATACTTTTCATCTTATCACATCAAGCAAGATTATTAAGCTTCCTCTTCTATCCCAAAACTTTTCATCTTATCACATCAAGCAAGATTATTGATTTTCCACTTCTAACCAAAAACTTTTCATCTTATCACATCAAGCAAGATTATTGATTTTCCTCTTCTATCCAAATACTTTTCCTCTCATTACATCAAGCAAGATTATTAATTTTCCTCTTCTATCCCAAAACCTTTCATCTGATCACATCAAGCAAGATTATTGATTTTCTTCTTCCATCCAAAAACTTTTCATCTTATCTCATCAAGCAAGATTATTGATTTTCCTCTTCCATCCAAAAACTTTTCATCTTATCACAATAAGCAGGATTATTGATTTTCTTCTTCTATCCAAAAACCCTTCATCTTGTCACATCAAGCAAGATTATTGATTTTCCTCTTCTATCCAAAAACTTTTCATCTTAACACATCAAGCAGGATTATTGATTTTCTTCTTCTATCCAAAAACTTTTCATCTTATCACATCAAGCAAGATTATTAATTTTCCTCTTCTATCCAAAAACTTTTCATCTTATCACAATAAGCAGGATTATTGATTTTCTTCCTCTATCCAAAAACCTTTCATCTTATCACATCAAGCAAGATTACTGATTTTCTTTTTTATCCAAAAACTTTTCATCTTATCACATCAGGCAAGATTATTGATTTTCCTCTTCCTTCCAAAAACTTTTCATCTTATCACATCAAGCAAGATTATTGATTTTCTTCTTCTATCCAAAAACTTTTCATCTTATCACATCAAGCAAAATTATTGATTTTCCACTTCTATCCAAAAACTTTTCATCTTATCACTTCAAGCAAGACTATTGATTTTCCACTTCTATCCAAAAACTTTTCATCTTATCAAATCAAACAACATTTTTTTTCTCTTCTATACAAAAACTTTTCATCTTATCACATCAAGCAAGATTATTGATTTTCCACTTCTATCCAAAAACTATCCATCTTATCACATGAAGCAAGATTATTGATTTTCAACTTCAATCAAAAAACCTTACATCTTATCACATCAAGCAAGATTATTGATTTTCCTCTTGTATCCAAATACTTTTCATCTTGTCACATCAAGCAGGATTATTGATTATTGATTTTCTTCTATCCAAAAACTTTTCATCTTATCACATCAAGCAAGATTATTGATTTTCCACTTCTATCTAAAATCTTTTCACCTTATTATCACAAGCAAGATTATTGATTTTCTACTATCCAAGATCTTTTCATCTCAACACATCAAGCAAGATTATTGATTTTCCACTTCTATCCAAAAACTTTTCATCTTATCACATCAAGCAAGATTATTCATTTTCTTTTTCTATTCAAAAACTTTTCATCTTATCACATCAAGCACGATTATTAATTTTCATCTTCTATCCAAAAACTTTTCATCTTATCACATCAAGCAAGATTATTGATTTTCTTCTTCTATCCAAAAACTTTTCATCTTATCACATCAAGCAAGATTATTGATTTTCCACTTCTATCCAAGAACTTTTCATCTTGTCACATCAAGCAAGATTATTGATTTTCCACTTCTATCCAAAAGCTTTTCATCTTATCACATGAAGCAAGATTATTTATTTTCTTCTTCTATCCAAAAAATTTTCATCTTATCACATCAAACAAGATTATTGATTTTCCACTTCTATCCAGAAACTTTTCATCTTATCACATCAAGCAAGATTATTGATATTCTTCTTCCGTCCAAAAACTTTTCATCTTATCACATCAAGCAGGATTACTGATTTTCCTTTTCTATCCATAAACTTTTCATTTTATCACATCAAGCAAGATTATTGATTTTCCACTTCTATCCAAAAACTTTTCATCTTATCACATCAAGCAAAATTATTGATTTTCTTCTTCTATCCAAAAAATTTCATCTTATCACATCAAGCAAGATTATTGATTTTCTTCTTCTATCCAAAAACTCTTCATCATATCACATCAAGCAAGATTATAGATTTTCCTCTTCTATCCATAAACTTTTCATCTTAACACATCAAGCAGGATTATTGATTTTCTTCATCGATCCAAAAACTTTTCATCTTATCACATCAAGCAAGATTATTGATTTTCCTCTTCTATCCAAAAACTTTTCATCTTATCACATCAAGCAAGATTACGGATTTTCTTCTTCTATCCAAAAACTTTTCATCTTATCACATCAGGCAAGATTATTGATTTTCCTCTTCCTTCCAAAAACTTTTCATCTTATCACATCAAGCAAGATTATTGATTTTCTTCTTCTATCCTAAAACATTTCATCTTATCACATCAAGCCAGATTATTGATTTTCCACTTCTAACCAAAAACTTTTCATCTTATCACATCAAGCAAGATTATTGTTTTTCTTCTTCTATCCAAAAACTTTTCATCTTATCACATCAAGCAAGATTATTGATTTTCTTCTTCAATCCAAAAACTTTTCATTTTATCACATCAAGCAAGAGTATTGATGTTCCTTTTCTATCCAAAAACTTTTCATCTTATCATATCATGCAAGATTATTGATTTTCTTCTTCAATCCAAAATCTTTTAATCTTATCACATCAAGCAAGATAATTGATATTCCTCTTCCATCCAAAAACTTTTCATCTTATCACATCAAGCAAGACTATTGATTTTTCACTTCTAACCAAAACCTTTCATCTTATTACATCAAGCAAGATTGTTCATTTTCTCTCTTCTATCCAAATACTTTTCATCTTATCACATCAAGCAAGATTGTTCATTTTCTTCTTCTAATCAAATACTTTTCATCTTATCACATCAAGCAAGATTATTGATTTTCCCCTTCTGTCCAAGAACTTCTCATCTTATCACATCAAGCAAGATTATTGATTTTCTTCTTTTATCCAAAAACTTTTCATCTTATCACATCAAGCAAGATTATTGATATTCTTCTTCTATCCAAAAACTTTTTATGTTATCACATCAAGCAAGATAATTGGTTTTCTTCTTCTATCCAAAAACTTTTCATCTTATCACATCAAGCAAGATTATTGATTTTCCACTTCTATCCAAAAACTTTTCATCTTATCACATCAAGCAAAATTATTGATTTTCCACTTCTATCCAAAAACTTTTCATCTTATCACTTCAAGCAAGACTATTGATTTTCCACTTCTATCCAAAAACTTTTCATCTTATCAAATCAAACAACATATTTTTCCTCCTTCTATCCAGAAACTTTTCATCTTATCACATCAAGCAAGATTATTGATTTTCTTCTTCTCTCTAAATACTTTTCATTTTTTCACATCAAGCAAGATTATTGATTTTTCACTTCTATCCAAAAACTTTTCATCTTATCACATCAAGCAAGATCATTGATTTTCTTCTTCTATCCAAAAACTTTTCATCTTATCATATCAAGCATGATTTGTTACTTTCTTCTTCAATCCAAAAACCTTTCATCTTATCACATCAAGCAAGATTATTGAGTTTTCACTTCTAACCAAAAACTTGTCATCTTATCACATCAAGCAAGATTATTAATTTTCCTCTTCTATCCCTAAACTTTTCATCTTATCACCTCAAGCAAGATTATTGATTTGCCACTTCTATCCAAAAACCTTTCATCTTATCACATCAAGCAAGATTATTGATTTTCTTCTTCTATCCCAAAACTTTTCATCTTATCACATCAAGCAAGATTATTGATTTTCCACTTCTAACCAAAAACTTCTCATCTTACCACATCAAGCAAGATTATGTATGTTCCTCTTCTATCCAAATACTTGTCATCTTATCACATCAAGCAAGATTATTAATTTTCCTCTTCTATCCCAAAACCTTTCATCTGATCACATCAAGCAAGATTATTGATTTTCCTCTTCTATCCAAAAACTTTTCATCTTATCACATCATGCAAGATTATTGATTTTCTTCTTCTATCCAAAAACTTTTAATCTTATCACATCAAGCAAGATTATTGATATTCCTCTTCTATCCAAAAACTTTTCATCTTATCACATAAGCAAGACTATTGATTTTTCACTTCTAACCAAAACCTTTCATCTTATCACATCAAGCAAGATTATTGATTTTCTTCTTCTATCCAAAAACTTTTCTTCTTATCACAATAAGCAGGATTATTGATTTTCTTCTTCTATCCAAAAACCTTTCATCTTATCTCATCAAGCAAGATTATTGATTTTCCTCTTCTATCCAAAGACTTTTCATCTTAACACATCAAGCAGGATTATTGATTTTCTTCTTCTATCCAAAAACTTTTCATCTTATCACATCAAGCAAGATTATTGTTTTTCCTCTTCTATCCAAAAACTTTTCATCTTATCACAATAAGCAGGATTATTGATTTTCTTCTTCTATCCAAAAACCTTTCATCTTATCACATCAAGCAAGATTACTGGTTTTCTTCGTCTATCCAAAAACTTTTCATCTCATCACATCAGGCAAGATTATTAATTTTCCTCTTCCTTCCAAAAACTTTTCATCTTATCACATCAAGCAAGATTATTGATTTTCTTCTTCTATCCAAAAACTTTTCATCTTATCACATCAAGCAAGATTATTGATTTTCCACTTCTATTTAAAAACTTTTCATCTTATCACATCAAGCAAGATTATTGATTTTCTTCTTCTATCCAAAAACTTTTCATCTTATCACTTCAAGCAAGATTATTGATTTTCTTCTTCAATCCAAAAACTTTTCATCTTATCACATCAAGCAAGATTATTGATTTTCCTCTTCTATCCAAAAACTTTTCATCTTATCACATCATGCAAGATTATTGATTTTCCTCTTCTATCCAAAAACTTTAATCTTATCACATCAAGCAAGACTATTGATTTTTCACTTCTAACCAAAACCTTTCATCTTATTACATCAAGCAAGATTGTTCATTTTCTTCTTCTATCCAAATACTTTTCATCTTATCACATCAAGCAAGATTGTTCGTTTTCTTCTTCTATCCAAAAACTTTTCATCTTATCACATCAAGCAAGATTATTTTTTTTCTCTTCTATACATAAACTTTTCATCTTATCACATCAAGCAAGATTATTGATTTTCCACTTCTATCCAAAAACTATCCATCTTATCACATGAAGCAAGATTATTGATTTTCCACTTCAATCAAAAAACCTTACATCTTATCACATCAAGCAAGATTATTGAATTTCCTCTTGTATCCAAAAACTTTTCATCTTATCACATCAAGCAAGATTATTGATTTTCCACTTCTATCCAAAACCTTTCATCTTATTACATCAAGCAAGATTATTGATTTTCTTCTATCCAAGACCTTTTCATCTCAACACATCAAGCAAGCTTATTGATTTTCCACTTCTATCCAAAAACCTTTCATCTTATCACATCAAGCAAGATTATTCATTTTCTTTTTCTATTCAAAAACTTTTCATCTTATCACATCAAGCACGATTATTAATTTTCCTCTTCTATCCAAAAACTTTTCATCTTATCACATCAAGCAAGATTATTGATTTTCTTCTTCTATCCAAAAACTTTTCATCTTATCACAGCAAGCAAGATTATTGATTTTCCACTTCTATCCAAAAACTTTTCATCTTATCACATCAAGCAAGATTATTGATTTTCCACTTCTATCCAAAAACTTTTCATCTTATCACATGAAGCAAGATTATTGATTGTCTTCTTCTATCCAAAAAGTTTTCATCTTATCACATCAAGCAAGATTATTGATTTTCCACTTCTATCCAGAAACTTTTCATCTTATCACATCAAGCAAGATTATTGATATTCTTCTTCCTTCCAAAACCTTTTCATCTTATCACATCAAGCAAGATTATTGATTTTCCTTTTCTATCCATAAACTTTTCATTTTATCACATCAAGCAAGATTATTGATTTTCCTCTTATATCCAAAAACTTTTCATCTTATCACATCAAGCAAGATTATTGATTTTCTTCTTTTATCCAAAGAATTTCATCTTATCACATCAAGCAAGATTATTAATTTTCCTCTTCTATCCAAAAACTTTTCATCTTAACACATCAAGCAGGATTATTGATTTTCTTCATCTATCCAAAAACTTTTCATCTTATCACATCAAGCAAGATTATTGATTTTCCTCTTCCATACAAAAACTTTTCATCTTATCACAATAATCAGGATTATTGATTTTCTTCTTCTATCCAAAAAATTTTCATCTTATCACATCAAGCAAGATTACTGATTTTCTTCTTCTATCCAAAAACTTTTCATCTTATCACATCAGGCAAGATTATTGATTTTCCTCTTCCTTCCAAAAACTTTTCATCTTATCACACCAAGCAAGGTTATTGATTTTCTTCTTCTATCCAAAAACTTTTCATCTTATCACATCAAGCAAGATTATTGTTTTTCTTCTTCTATCCAAAAACTTTTCATCTTATCACATCAAGCAAGATTATTGATGTTCCTCTTCTATCCAAAAACTTTTCATCTTCTCACATCATGCAAGATTATTGATTTTCTTCTTCTATCCAAAAACTTTTAATCTTATCACATCAAGCAAGATTATTGATATTCCTCTTCTATCCAAAATATTTTCATCTTATCACATCAAGCAAGACTATTGATTTTTCACTTCTAACCAAAACCTTTCATCTTATTACATCAAGCAAGATTGTTCATTTTCTTCATCTATCCAAATACTTTTCATCTTATCACATCCAGCAAGATTATTGATTTTCCTCTTCTATCCAAATACTTTTCATCTTATCACATCAAGCAAGATTATTGATTTTCCCCTTCTGTCAAAAAACTTTTCATCTTATCACATCAAGCAAGATTATTGATTTTCTTCTTTTATCCAAAAACTTTTCATCTTATCACATCAGGCAAGATTATTGATTTTCTTCTTCTATCAAGAAACTTTTCATCTTATCACATCAAACAAGATTATTGATTTTTCACTTCTATCCAAAAACTTTTCATCTTATCACATCAAGCAAGATAATTGATTTTCTTCTTCTATCCAAAACTTTTCATTTTTTCACATCAAGCAAGATTATTGATTTTTCACTTCTATTCAAAAACTTTTCATCTTATCACATCAAGCAAGATCATTGATTTTCTTCTTCTATCCAAAAACTTTTCATCTTATCATATCAAGCAAGAATTTTGACTTTCTTCTTCAATCCAAAAACTTTTCATCTTATCACATCAAGCAAGATTATTGATTTTCCACTTCTATCCAAAAACTTTTCATCTTATCACATCAAGCAAGATAATGATTTTCCTCTTCTATCCAAAAACTTTTCATCTTATCAAATCAAGCAAGATTATTGAGTTTTCACTTCTATCCAAAATCTTGTCATCTTATCACATCAAGCAAGATTATTGATTTTCCTCTTCTATCCCAAATCTTTACATCTTATCACATCAAGCAAGGTTATTGATTTGCCACTTCTATCCAAAAACCTTTCATCTTATCACATCAAGCAAGATTATTGATTTTCTTCTTCTATCCCAAAACTTTTCATCTTATCACATAAAGCAAGATTATTGATTTTCCACTTCAAACCAAAAACTTCTCATCTTACCACATCAAGCAAGATTATGGATGTTCCTCTTCTATCCAAATACTTGTCATCTTATCACATCAAGCAAGATTATTAATTTTCCTCTTCTATCCCAAAACCTTTCATCTGATCACATCAAGCAAGATTATTGATTTTCTTCTTCCATCCAAAAACTTTTCATCTTATCACATCAAGCAAGATTATTGATTTTCTTCTTCTATCCAAAAACTTTTCATCTTATCACAATAAGCAGGATAATTGATTTTCTTCTTCTATCCAAAAACCTTTCATCTTATCACATCAAGCAAGATTATTGATTTTCCTCTTCTATCCAAAAACTTTTCATCTTAACACATCAAGCAGGATTATTGATTTTCTTCTTCTATCCAAAAACTTTTCATCTTATCACGTCAAGCAAGATTATTGATTTTCCCCTTCTGTCCAAGAACTTCTCATCTTATCACATCAAGCAAGATTATTGATTTTATTCTTTTATCCAAAAACTTTTCATCTTATCACATCAAGCAAGATTATTGATATTCTTCTTCTATCCAAAAACTTTTTATGTTATCACATCAAGCAAGATTATTGGTTTTCTTCTTCTATCCAAAAACTTTTCATCTTATCACATCAAGCAAGATTATTGATTTTCCACTTCTATCCAAAAACTTTTCATCTTATCACATCAAGCAAAATTATTGATTTTCCACTTCTATCCAAAAACTTTTCATCTTATCACTTCAAGCAAGACTATTGATTTTCCACTTCTATCCAAAAACTTTTCATCTTATCAAATCAAACAACATTTTTTTCCTCCTTCTATCCAGAAACTTTTCATCTTATCACATCAAGCCAGATTATTGATTTTCTTCTTTTATCCAAAAACTTTTTATCTTATCACACCAAGCAAGATTTTTGACTTTCTTCTTCAATCCAAAAACTTTTCATCTTATCACATCAAGCAAGATTATTGAGTTTTCACTTCTATCCAAAAACTTGTCATCTTATCACATCAAGCAAGATTATTGATTTTCCTCTTCTATCCCAAAACTTTTCATCTTATCACATCAAGCAAGATTATTGATTTGCCACTTCTATCCAAAAACCTTTCATCTTATCACATCAAGCAAGATTATTGATTTTCTTCTTCTATCCCAAAACTTTTCATCTTATCACATCAAGCAAGATTATTGATTTTCCACTTCTAACCAAAAACTTCTCATCTTACCACATCAAGCAAGATTATGGATGTTCCTCTTTTATCCAAATTCTTGTCATCTTATCACATCAAGCAAGATTATTAATTTTCCTCTTCTATCCCAAAACCTTTCATCTGATCACATCAAGCAAGATTATTGATTTTCTTCTTCCATCCAAAAACTTTTCATCTTATCACATCAAGCAAGATTATTGATTTTCTTCTTCTATCCAAAAGCTTTTCTTCTTATCACAATAAGCAGGATTATTGATTTTCTTCTTCTATCCAAAAACCTTTCATCTTGTCTCATCAAGCAAGATTATTGATTTTCCTCTTCTATCCAAAGACTTTTCATCTTAACACATCAAGCAGGATTATTGATTTTCTTCTTCTATCCAAAAACTCTTCATCTTATCACATCAAGCAAGATTATTGTTTTTCCTCTTCTATCCAAAAACTTTTCATCTTATCACAATAAGCAGGATTATTGATTTTCTTCTTCTATCCAAAAACCTTTCATCTCATCACATCAAGCAAGATTACTGATTTTCTTCTTCTATCCAAAAACTTTTCATCTTATCACATCAGGCAAGATTATTAATTTTCCTCTTCTTTCCAAAAACTTTTCATCTTATCACATCAAGCAAGATTATTGATTTTCTTCTTCTATCCAAAAACTTTTCATCTTATCACATCAAGCAAGATTATTGATTTTCCACGTCTATTTAAAAACTTTTCATCTTATCAGATCAAGCAAGATTATTGATTTTCTTCTTCTATCCAAAAACTTTTCATCTTATCACATCAAGCAAGATTATTGATTTTCTTCTTCAATCCAAAAACTTTTCATCTTATCACATCAAGCAAGATTATTGATTTTCCTCTTCTATCCAAAAACTTTGCATCTTATCACATCATGCAAAATTATTGATTTTCTTCTTCTATCCAAAAACTTTTAATCTTATCACATCAAGCAAGATTATTGATATTCCTCTTCTATCCAAAAACTTTTCATCTTATCACATCAAGCAAGACTATTGATTTTTCACTTCTAACCAAAACCTTTCATCTTATTACATCAAGCAAGATTGTTCATTTTCTTCTTCTATCCAAATACTTTTCATCTTATCACATCAAGCAAGATTGTTCGTTTTCTTCTTCTATCCAAAAACTTTTCATCTTATCACATCAAGCAAGATTATTTTTTTTCTCTTCTATACATAAACTTTTCATCTTATCACATCAAGCAAGATTATTAATTTTCCTCTTCTATCCCAAAACCTTTCATCTGATCACATCAAGCAAGATTATTGATTTTCTTCTTCCATCCAAAAGCTTTTCATCTTATCACATCAAGCAAGATTATTGATTTTCTTCTTCTATCCAAAAACTTTTCTTCTTATCACAATAAGCAGGATTATTGATTTTCCACTTCAATCAAAAAACCTTACATCTTATCACATCAAGCAAGATTATTGAATTTCCTCTTGTATCCAAAAACTTTTCATCTTATCACATCAAGCAAGATTATTGATTTTCCACTTCTATCCAAAACCTTTCATCTTATTACATCAAGCAAGATTATTGATTTTCTTCTATCCAAATCCTTTTCATCTCAACACATCAAGCAAGATTATTGATTTTCCACTTCTATCCATAAACTTTTCATCTTATCACATCAAGCAAGATTATTCATTTTCTTTTTCTATTCAAAAACTTTTCATTTTATCACATCAAGCACGATTATTAATTTTCCTCTTCTATCCAAAAACTTTTCATCTTATCACATCAAGCAAGATTATTGATTTTCTTCTTCTATCCAAAAACTTTTCATCTTATCACATCAAGCAAGATAATTGATTTTCCACTTCTATCCAAAAACTTTTCATCATATCACATCAAGCAAGATTATTGATTTTCCACTTCTATCCTAAAACTTTTCATCTTATCACATGAAGCAAGATTATTGATTTTCTTCTTCTATCCAAAAAGTTTTCATCTTATCACATCAAGCAAGATTATTGATTTTCCACTTCTATCCAGAAACTTTTCATCTTATCACATCAAGCAAGATTATTGATATTCTTCTTCCGTCCAAAACCATTTCATCTTATCACATCAAGCAAGATTATTGATTTTCCTTTTCTATCCATAAACTTTTCATTTTATCACATCAAGCAAGATTATTGATTTTCCTCTTATATCCAAAAACTTTTCATCTTATCACATCAAGAAAGATTATTGATTTTCTTCTTTTATCCAAAAAAGTTCATCTTATCACATCAAGCAAGATTATTGATTTTCTTCTTCTATCCAAAAACTCTTCATCTTATCACATCAAGCAAGATTATTGATTTTCCTCTTCTATCCAAAAAATTTTCATCTTAACACATCAAGCAGGATTATTGATTTTCTTCATCTATCCAAAAACTTTTCATCTTATCACATCAAGCAAGATTATTGATTTTCCTCTTCTATCCAAAAACTTTTCATCTTATCACAATAAGCAGGATTATTGATTTTCTTCTTCTATCCAAAAAATTTTCATCTTATCACATCAAGCAAGATTACTGATTTTCTTCTTCTATCCAAAAACTTTTCATCTTATCACATCAGGCAAGATTATTGATTTTCCTCTTCCTTCCAAAAACTTTTCATCTTATCACATCAAGCAAGATTATTGATTTTCTTCTTCTATCCAAAAACTTTTCATCTTATCACATCAAGCAAGATTATTGTTTTTCTTCTTCTATCCAAAAACTTTTCCTCTTATCACATCAAGCAAGATTATTGATTTTCTTCTTCAATCCAAAAACTTTTCATCTTATCACATCAAGCAAGATTATTGATGTTCCTCTTCTATCCAAAATCTTTTCATCTTCTCACATCATGCAAGATTATTGATTTTCTTCTTCTATCCAAAAACTTTTAATCTTATCACATCAAGCAAGATTATTGATATTCCTCTTCTATCCAAAAAATTTTCATCTTATCACATCAAGCAAGACTATTGATTTTTCACTTCTAACCAAAACCTTTCATCTTATTACATCAAGCAAGATTGTTCATTTTCTTCATCTATCCAAATACTTTTCATCTTATCACATCAAGCAAGATTATTGATTTTCCCCTTCTGTCCAAAAACTCTTCATCTTATCACATCAAGCAAGATTATTTATTTTCTTCTTTTATCCAAAAACTTTTCATCTTATCACATCAAGCAAGATTATTGATATTCTTCTTCTATCCAAAAACTTTTTATCTTATCACATCAAGCAAGATTATTGATTTTCTTCTTCTATTCAAAAACTTTTCATCTTATCACATCAAGCAAGATTATTGATTTTCCACTTCTATCCAAAAACTTTTCATCTTTTCACATCAAGCAAGATTATTGATTTTCCTCTTCTATCCAAAAACTTTTCATCTTATCACATCAGGCAAGATTATTGATTTTCTTCTTCTATCGAGAAACTTTTCATCTTATCACATCAAACAAGATTATTGATTTTTCACTTCTATCCAAAAACTTTTCATCTTATCACATCAAGCAAGATGATTGATTTTCTTCTTCTATCCAAAACTTTTCATTTTTTCACATCAAGCAAGATTATTGATTTTTCACTTCTATTCAAAAACTTTTCATCTTATCACATCAAGCAAGATCATTGATTTTCTTCTTCTATCCAAAAACTTTTCATCTTATCATATCAAGCAAGAATTTTGACTTTCTTCTTCAATCCAAAAACTTTTCAACTTATCACATTAAGCAAGATTATTGATTTTCCACTTCTATCCAAAAACTTTTCATCTTATCACATCAAGCAAGATAATTGATTTTCCTCTTCTATCCAAAAACTTTTCATCTTATCACATCAAGCAAGATTATTGAGTTTTCACTTCTATCCAAAAACTTGTCATCTTATCACATCAAGCAAGATTATTGATTTTCCTCTTCTATCCCAAAACTTTACATCTTATCACATCAAGCAAGATTATTGATTTGCCACTTCTATCCAAAAACCTTTCATCTTATCACATCAAGCAAGATTATTGATTTTCTTCTTCTATCCCAAAACTTTTCATCTTATCACATCAAGCAAGATTATTGATTTTCCACTTCTAACCAAAAACTTCTCATCTTACCACATCAAGCAAAATTATGGATGTTCCTCTTCTATCCAAATACTTGTCATCTTATCACATCAAGCAAGATTATTAATTTTCCTCTTCTATCCCAAAACCTTTCATCTGATCACATCAAACAAGATTATTGATTTTCTTCTTCCATCCAAAAACTTTTCATCTTATCACATCAAGCAAGATTATTGATTTTCTTCTTCTATCCAAAAACTCTTCATCTTATCACAATAAGCAGGATTATTGATTTTCTTCTTCTATCCAAAAACCTTTCATCTTATCACATCAAGCAAGATTATTGATTTTCCTCTTCTATCCAAAAACTTTTCATCTTAACACATCAAGCAGGATTATTGATTTTCTTCTTCTATCCAAAAACTTTTCATCTTATCACATCAAGCAAGATTATTGTTTTTCCTCTTCTATCCAAAAACTTTTCTTCTTATCACAATAAGCAGGATTATTGATTTTCTTCTTCTATCCAAAAACCTTTCATCTTATCACATCAAGCAAGATTACTGATTTTCTTCTTCTATCCAAAAAGTTTTCATCTTATCACATCAGGCAAGATTATTGGTTTTCGTCTTCCTTCCAAAAACTTTTCATCTTATCACATCAAGCAAGATCATTGATTTTCTTCTTCTATCCAAAAACTTTTCATCTTATCATATCAAGCAAGAATTTTGACTTTCTTCTTCAATCCAAAAACTTTTCAACTTATCACATCAAGCAAGATTATTGATTTTCCACTTCTATCCAAAAACTTTTCATCTTATCACATCAAGCAAGATAATTGATTTTCCTCTTCTATCCAAAAACTTTTCATCTTATCACATCAAGCAAGATTATTGAGTTTTCACTTCTATCCAAAAACTTGTCATCTTATCACATCAAGCAAGATTATTGATTTTCCTCTTCTATCCCAAAACTTTACATCTTATCACATCAAGCAAGATTATTGATTTGCCACTTCTATCCAAAAACCTTTCATCTTATCACATCAAGCAAGATTATTGATTTTCTTCTTCTATCCCAAAACTTTTCATCTTATCACATCAAGCAAGATTATTGATTTTCCACTTCTAACCAAAAACTTCTCATCTTACCACATCAAGCAAGATTATGGATGTTCCTCTTCTATCCAAATACTTGTCATCTTATCACATCAAGCAAGATTATTAATTTTCCTCTTCTATCCCAAAACCTTTCATCTGATCACATCAAGCAAGATTATTGATTTTCTTCTTCCATCCAAAAACTTTTCATCTTATCACATCAAGCAAGATTATTGATTTTCTTCTTCTATCCAAAAACTCTTCATCTTATCACAATAAGCAGGATTATTGATTTTCTTCTTCTATCCAAAAACCTTTCATCTTATCACATCAAGCAAGATTATTGATTTTCCTCTTCTATCAAAAAACTTTTCATCTTAACACATCAAGCAGGATTATTGATTTTCTTCTTCTATCCAAAAACTTTTCATCTTATCACATCAAGCAAGATTATTGTTTTTCCTCTTCTATCCAAAAACTTTTCTTCTTATCACAATAAGCAGGATTATTGATTTTCTTCTTCTATCCAAAAACCTTTCATCTTATCACATCAAGCAAGATTACTGATTTTCTTCTTCTATCCAAAAAGTTTTCATCTTATCACATCAGGCAAGATTATTGGTTTTCGTCTTCCTTCCAAAAACTTTTCATCTTATCACATCAAGCAAGATTATTGATTTTCTTCTTCTATCCAAAAACTTTTCATCTTATCACATCAAGCAAGATTATTGATTTTCCACTTCTATTTAAAAACTTTTCATCTTATCACATCAAGCAAGATTATTGATTTTCTTCTTCTATCCAAAAACTTTTCATCTTATCACATCAAGCAAGATTATTGATTTTCTTCTTCAATCCAAAATTTTTTCATCTTATCACATCAAGCAAGATTATTGATTTTCCTCTTCTATCCAAAAACTTTTCATCTTATCACATCATGCAAGATTATTGATTTTCTTCTTCTATCCAAAAACTTTTAATCTTATCACATCAAGCAAGATTATTGATATTCCTCTTCTATCCAAAAACTTTTCAACTTATCACATCAAGCAAGATTATTGATTTTCCACTTCTATCCAAAAACTTTTCATCTTATCACATCAAGCAAGATAATTGATTTTCCTCTTCTATCCAAAAACTTTTCATCTTATCACATCAAGCAAGATTATTGAGTTTTCACTTCTATACAAAAACTTGTCATCTTATCACATCAAGCAAGATTATTGATTTTCCTCTTCTATCCCAAAACTTTACATCTTATCACATCAAGCAAGATTATTGATTTGCCACTTCTATCCAAAAACCTTTCATCTTATCACATCAAGCAAGATTATTGATTTTCTTCTTCTATCCCAAAACTTTTCATCTTATCACATCAAGCAAGATTATTGATTTTCCACTTCTAACCCAAAACTTCTCATCTTACCACATCAAGCAAGATTATGGATGTTCCTCTTCTATCCAAATACTTGTCATCTTATCACATCAAGCAAGATTATTAATTTTCCTCTTCTATCCCAAAACCTTTCATCTGATCACATCAAGCAAGATTATTGATTTTCTTCTTCCATCCAAAAACTTTTCATCTTATCACATCAAGCAAGATTATTGATTTTCTTCTTCTATCCAAAAACTCTTCATCTTATCACAATAAGCAGGATTATTGATTTTCTTCTTCTATCCAAAAACCTTTCATCTTATCACATCAAGCAAGATTATTGATTTTCCTCTTCTATCAAAAAACTTTTCATCTTAACACATCAAGCAGGATTATTGATTTTCTTCTTCTATCCAAAAACTTTTCATCTTATCACATCAAGCAAGATTATTGTTTTTCCTCTTCTATCCAAAAACTTTTCTTCTTATCACAATAAGCAGGATTATTGATTTTCTTCTTCTATCCAAAAACCTTTCATCTTATCACATCAAGCAAGATTACTGATTTTCTTCTTCTATCCAAAAAGTTTTCATCTTATCACATCAGGCAAGATTATTGGTTTTCGTCTTCCTTCCAAAAACTTTTCATCTTATCACATCAAGCAAGATTATTGATTTTCCACTTCTATTTAAAAACTTTTCATCTTATCACATCAAGCAAGATTATTGATTTTCTTCTTCTATCCAAAAACTTTTCATCTTATCACATCAAGCAAGATTATTGATTTTCTTCTTCAATCCAAAATTTTTTCATCTTATCACATCAAGCAAGATTATTGATTTTCCTCTTCTATCCAAAAACTTTTCATCTTATCACATCATGCAAGATTATTGATTTTCTTCTTCTATCCAAAAACTTTTAATCTTATCACATCAAGCAAGATTATTGATATTCCTCTTCTATCCAAAAACTTTTCATCTTATCACATCAAGCAAGACTATTGATTTTTCACTTCTAACCAAAACCTTTCATCTTATTACATCAAGCAAGATTGTTCATTTTCTTCTTCTATCCAAATACTTTTCATCTTATCACATCAAGCAAGATTGTTCGTTTTCTTCTTTTATCCAAATGCTTTTCATCTTATCACATCAAGCAAGATTATTGATTTTCCCCTTCTGTCCAAAAACTTTTCATCTTATCACATCAAGCAAGATTATTGATATTCTTCTTCTATCCAAAAACTTTTCATCTTATCACATCAAGCAAGATAATTGATTTTCTTCTTCTATCCAAAACTTTTCATTTTTTTCACATCAAGCAAGATTTATGATTTTTCACTTCTATTCAAAAACTTTTCATCTTATCACATCAAGCAAGATCATTGATTTTCTTCTTCTATCCAAAAACTTTTCATCTTATCATATCAAGCAAGAATTTTGACTTTCTTCTTCAATCCAAAAACTTTTCATCTTATCACATCAAGCAAGATTATTGATTTTCCACTTCTATCCAAAAACTTTTCATCTTATCACATCAAGCAAGATAATTGATTTTCCTCTTCTATCCAAAAACTTTTCATCTTATCAAATCAAGCAAGATTATTGAGTTTTCACTTCTATCCAAAATCTTGTCATCTTATCACATCAAGCAAGATTATTGATTTTCCTCTTCTATCCCAAAACTTTACATCTTATCACATCAAGCAAGATTATTGATTTGCCACTTCTATCCAAAAACCTTTCATCTTATCACATCAAGCAAGATTATTGATTTTCTTCTTCTATCCCAAAACTTTTCATCTTATCACATCAAGCAAGATTATTGATTTTCCACTTCTAACAAAAAACTTCTCATCTTACCACATCAAGCAAGATTATGGATGTTCCTCTTCTATCCAAATACTTGTCATCTTATCACATCAAGCAAGATTATTAATTTTCCTCTTCTATCCCAAAACCTTTCATCAGATCACATCAAGCAAGATTATTGATTTTCTTCTTCCATCCAAAAACTTTTCATCTTATCACATCAAGCAAGATTATTGATTTTCTTCTTCTATCCAAAAACTTTTCATCTTATCACAATAAGCAGGATTATTCATTTTCTTCTTCTATCCAAAAACCTTTCATCTTATCACATCAAGCAAGATTAATGATTTTCCTCTTCTATCCAAAAACTTTTCATCTTAACACATCAAGCAGGATTATTGATTTTCTTCTTCTATCCAAAAACTTTTCATCTTATCACATCAAGCAAGATTATTGTTTTTCCTCTTCTATCCAAAAACTTTTCATCTTATCACATCAAGCAAGATTATTGTTTTTCTTCTTCTATCCAGAAACTTTTCATCTTATCACATCAAGCAAGATTATTGATTTTCTTCTTCAATCCAAAAACTTTTCATCTTATCACATCAAGCAAGATTATTGATGTTCCTCTTCTATCCAAAAACTTTTCATCTTATCACATCATGCAAGATTATTGATTTTCTTCTTCAATCCAAAATCTTTTAATCTTATCACATCAAGCAAGATTATTGATATTCCTCTTCCATCCAAAAACTTTTCATCTTATCACATCAAGCAAGACTATTGATTTTTCACTTCTAACCAAAACCTTTCATCTTATTACATCAAGCAAGATTGTTCATTTTCTTCTTCTATCCAAATACTTTTCATCTTATCACATGAAGCAAGATAGTTCATTTTCTTCTTCTAATCAAATACTTTTCATCTTATCACATCAAGCAAGATTATTGATTTTCCCCTTCTGTCCAAGAACTTCTCATCTTATCACATCAAGCAAGATTATTGATTTTCTTCTTTTATCCAAAAACTTTTCATCTTATCACATCAAGCAAGATTATTGATATTCTTCTTCTATCCAAAAACTTTTTATGTTATCACATCAAGCAAGATTATTGGTTTTCTTCTTCTATCCAAAAACTTTTCATCTTATCACATCAAGCAAGATTATTGATTTTCCACTTCTATCCAAAAACTTTTCATCTTATCACATCAAGCAAAATTATTGATTTTCCACTTCTATCCAAAAACTTTTCATCTTATCACTTCAAGCAAGACTATTGATTTTCCACTTCTATCCAAAAACTTTTCATCTTATCAAATCAAACAACATTTTTTTCCTCCTTCTATCCAGAAACTTTTCATCTTATCACATCAAGCAAGATTATTGATTTTCTTCTTTTATCCAAAAACTTTTTATCTTATCACACCAAGCTAGATTTTTGACTTTCTTCTTCAATACAAAAACTTTTCATCTTATCACATCAAGCAAGATTATTGAGTTTTCACTTCTATCCAAAAACTTGTCATCTTATCACATCAAGCAAGATTATTGATTTTCCTCTTCTATCCAAAAAGTTTTCATCTTATCACATCAGGCAAGATTATTGGTTTTCGTCTTCCTTCCAAAAACTTTTCATCTTATCACATCAAGCAAGATTATTGATTTTCTTCTTCTATCCAAAAACTTTTCATCTTATCACATCAAGCAAGATTATTGATTTTCCACTTCTATTTAAAAACTTTTCATCTTATCACATCAAGCAAGATTATTGATTTTCTTCTTCTATCCAAAAACTTTTCATCTTATCACATCAAGCAAGATTATTGATTTTCTTCTTCAATCCAAAATTTTTTCATCTTATCACATCAAGCAAGATTATTGATTTTCCTCTTCTATCCAAAAACTTTTCATCTTATCACATCATGCAAGATTATTGATTTTCTTCTTCTATCCAAAAACTTTTAATCTTATCACATCAAGCAAGATTATTGATATTCCTCTTCTATCCAAAAACTTTTCAACTTATCACATCAAGCAAGATTATTGATTTTCCACTTCTATCCAAAAACTTTTCATCTTATCACATCAAGCAAGATAATTGATTTTCCTCTTCTATCCAAAAACTTTTCATCTTATCACATCAAGCAAGATTATTGAGTTTTCACTTCTATACAAAAACTTGTCATCTTATCACATCAAGCAAGATTATTGATTTTCCTCTTCTATCCCAAAACTTTACATCTTATCACATCAAGCAAGATTATTGATTTGCCACTTCTATCCAAAAACCTTTCATCTTATCACATCAAGCAAGATTATTGATTTTCTTCTTCTATCCCAAAACTTTTCATCTTATCACATCAAGCAAGATTATTGATTTTCCACTTCTAACCCAAAACTTCTCATCTTACCACATCAAGCAAGATTATGGATGTTCCTCTTCTATCCAAATACTTGTCATCTTATCACATCAAGCAAGATTATTAATTTTCCTCTTCTATCCCAAAACCTTTCATCTGATCACATCAAGCAAGATTATTGATTTTCTTCTTCCATCCAAAAACTTTTCATCTTATCACATCAAGCAAGATTATTGATTTTCTTCTTCTATCCAAAAACTCTTCATCTTATCACAATAAGCAGGATTATTGATTTTCTTCTTCTATCCAAAAACCTTTCATCTTATCACATCAAGCAAGATTATTGATTTTCCTCTTCTATCAAAAAACTTTTCATCTTAACACATCAAGCAGGATTATTGATTTTCTTCTTCTATCCAAAAACTTTTCATCTTATCACATCAAGCAAGATTATTGTTTTTCCTCTTCTATCCAAAAACTTTTCTTCTTATCACAATAAGCAGGATTATTGATTTTCTTCTTCTATCCAAAAACCTTTCATCTTATCACATCAAGCAAGATTACTGATTTTCTTCTTCTATCCAAAAAGTTTTCATCTTATCACATCAGGCAAGATTATTGGTTTTCGTCTTCCTTCCAAAAACTTTTCATCTTATCACATCAAGCAAGATTATTGATTTTCCACTTCTATTTAAAAACTTTTCATCTTATCACATCAAGCAAGATTATTGATTTTCTTCTTCTATCCAAAAACTTTTCATCTTATCACATCAAGCAAGATTATTGATTTTCTTCTTCAATCCAAAATTTTTTCATCTTATCACATCAAGCAAGATTATTGATTTTCCTCTTCTATCCAAAAACTTTTCATCTTATCACATCATGCAAGATTATTGATTTTCTTCTTCTATCCAAAAACTTTTAATCTTATCACATCAAGCAAGATTATTGATATTCCTCTTCTATCCAAAAACTTTTCATCTTATCACATCAAGCAAGACTATTGATTTTTCACTTCTAACCAAAACCTTTCATCTTATTACATCAAGCAAGATTGTTCATTTTCTTCTTCTATCCAAATACTTTTCATCTTATCACATCAAGCAAGATTGTTCGTTTTCTTCTTTTATCCAAATGCTTTTCATCTTATCACATCAAGCAAGATTATTGATTTTCCCCTTCTGTCCAAAAACTTTTCATCTTATCACATCAAGCAAGATTATTGATATTCTTCTTCTATCCAAAAACTTTTCATCTTATCACATCAAGCAAGATAATTGATTTTCTTCTTCTATCCAAAACTTTTCATTTTTTTCACATCAAGCAAGATTTATGATTTTTCACTTCTATTCAAAAACTTTTCATCTTATCACATCAAGCAAGATCATTGATTTTCTTCTTCTATCCAAAAACTTTTCATCTTATCATATCAAGCAAGAATTTTGACTTTCTTCTTCAATCCAAAAACTTTTCATCTTATCACATCAAGCAAGATTATTGATTTTCCACTTCTATCCAAAAACTTTTCATCTTATCACATCAAGCAAGATAATTGATTTTCCTCTTCTATCCAAAAACTTTTCATCTTATCAAATCAAGCAAGATTATTGAGTTTTCACTTCTATCCAAAATCTTGTCATCTTATCACATCAAGCAAGATTATTGATTTTCCTCTTCTATCCCAAAACTTTACATCTTATCACATCAAGCAAGATTATTGATTTGCCACTTCTATCCAAAAACCTTTCATCTTATCACATCAAGCAAGATTATTGATTTTCTTCTTCTATCCCAAAACTTTTCATCTTATCACATCAAGCAAGATTATTGATTTTCCACTTCTAACAAAAAACTTCTCATCTTACCACATCAAGCAAGATTATGGATGTTCCTCTTCTATCCAAATACTTGTCATCTTATCACATCAAGCAAGATTATTAATTTTCCTCTTCTATCCCAAAACCTTTCATCAGATCACATCAAGCAAGATTATTGATTTTCTTCTTCCATCCAAAAACTTTTCATCTTATCACATCAAGCAAGATTATTGATTTTCTTCTTCTATCCAAAAACTTTTCATCTTATCACAATAAGCAGGATTATTCATTTTCTTCTTCTATCCAAAAACCTTTCATCTTATCACATCAAGCAAGATTAATGATTTTCCTCTTCTATCCAAAAACTTTTCATCTTAACACATCAAGCAGGATTATTGATTTTCTTCTTCTATCCAAAAACTTTTCATCTTATCACATCAAGCAAGATTATTGTTTTTCCTCTTCTATCCAAAAACTTTTCATCTTATCACATCAAGCAAGATTATTGTTTTTCTTCTTCTATCCAAAAACTTTTCATCTTATCACATCAAGCAAGATTATTGATTTTCTTCTTCAATCCAAAAACTTTTCATCTTATCACATCAAGCAAGATTATTGATGTTCCTCTTCTATCCAAAAACTTTTCATCTTATCACATCATGCAAGATTATTGATTTTCTTCTTCAATCCAAAATCTTTTAATCTTATCACATCAAGCAAGATTATTGATATTCCTCTTCCATCCAAAAACTTTTCATCTTATCACATCAAGCAAGACTATTGATTTTTCACTTCTAACCAAAACCTTTCATCTTATTACATCAAGCAAGATTGTTCATTTTCTTCTTCTATCCAAATACTTTTCATCTTATCACATGAAGCAAGATAGTTCATTTTCTTCTTCTAATCAAATACTTTTCATCTTATCACATCAAGCAAGATTATTGATTTTCCCCTTCTGTCCAAGAACTTCTCATCTTATCACATCAAGCAAGATTATTGATTTTCTTCTTTTATCCAAAAACTTTTCATCTTATCACATCAAGCAAGATTATTGATATTCTTCTTCTATCCAAAAACTTTTTATGTTATCACATCAAGCAAGATTATTGGTTTTCTTCTTCTATCCAAAAACTTTTCATCTTATCACATCAAGCAAGATTATTGATTTTCCACTTCTATCCAAAAACTTTTCATCTTATCACATCAAGCAAAATTATTGATTTTCCACTTCTATCCAAAAACTTTTCATCTTATCACTTCAAGCAAGACTATTGATTTTCCACTTCTATCCAAAAACTTTTCATCTTATCAAATCAAACAACATTTTTTTCCTCCTTCTATCCAGAAACTTTTCATCTTATCACATCAAGCAAGATTATTGATTTTCTTCTTTTATCCAAAAACTTTTTATCTTATCACACCAAGCTAGATTTTTGACTTTCTTCTTCAATACAAAAACTTTTCATCTTATCACATCAAGCAAGATTATTGAGTTTTCACTTCTATCCAAAAACTTGTCATCTTATCACATCAAGCAAGATTATTGATTTTCCTCTTCTATCCCAAAACTTTTCATCTTATCACATCAAGCAAGATTATTGATTTGCCACTTCTATCCAAAAACCTTTCATCTTATCACATCAAGCAAGATTATTGATTTTCCACTTCTAACCAAAAACTTCTCATCTTACCACATCAAGCAAGATTATGGATGTTCCTCTTCTATCCAAATACTTGTCATCTTATCACATCAAGCAAGATTATTAACTTTCCTCTTCTATCCCAAAACCTTTCATCTGATCACATCAAGCAAGATTATTGATTTTCTTCTTCAATCCAAAAACTTTTCATCTTATCACATAAAGCAAGATTATTGATTTTCTTCTTCTATCCAAAAACTTTTCTTCTTATCACAATAAGCAGGATTATTGATTTTCTTCTTCTATCCAAAAACCTTTCATCTTGTCTCATCAAGCAAGATTATTGATTTTCCTCTTCTATCCAAAGACTTTTCATCTTAACACATCAAGCAGGATTATTGATTTTCTTCTTCTATCCAAAAACTTTTCATCTTATCACATCAAGCAAGATTATTGTTTTTCCTCTTCTATCCAAAAACTTTTCATCTTATCACAATAAGCAGGATTATTGATTTTCTTCTTCTATCCAAAAACCTTTCATCTTATCACATCAAGCAAGATTACTGATTTTCTTCTTCTATCCAAAAACTTTTCATCTTATCACATCAGGCAAGATTATTAATTTTCCTCTTCTTTCCAAAAACTTTTCATCTTATCACATCAAGCAAGATTATTGATTTTCTTCTTCTATCCAAAAACTTTTCATCTTATCACATCAAGCAAGATTATTGATTTTCCACTTCTATTTAAAAACATTTCATCTTATCACATCAAGCAAGATTATTGATTTTCTTCTTCTATCCAAAAACATTTCATCTTATCACATCAAGCAAGATTATTGATTTTCTTCTTCAATCCAAAAACTTTTCATCTTATCACATCAAGCAAGATTATTTATTTTCCTCTTCTATCCAAAAACTTTTCATCTTATCACATCATGCAAGATTATTGATTTTCTTCTTCTATCCAAAAACTTTTAATCTTATCACATCAAGCAAGATTATTGATATTCCTCTTCTATCCAAAAACTTTTCATCTTATCACATCAAGCAAGACTATTGATTTTTCACTTCTAACCAAAACCTTTCATCTTATTACATCAAGCAAGATTGTTCATTTTCTTCTTCTATCCAAATACTTTTCATCTTATCACATCAAGCAAGATTATTGATTTTCTTCTTCTATCCAAAAACTTTTCTTCTTATCACAATAAGCAGGATTATTGATTTTCCACTTCAATCAAAAAACCTTACATCTTATCACATCAAGCAAGATTATTGAATTTCCTCTTGTATCCAAAAACTTTTCATCTTATCACATCAAGCAAGATTTATGATTTTCCACTTCTATACAAAACCTTTCATCTTATTACATCAAGCAAGATTATTGATTTTCTTCTATCCAAATCCTTTTCATCTCAACACATCAAGCAAGATTATTGATTTTCCACTTCTATCCAAAAACTTTTCATCTTATCACATCAAGCAAGATTATTCATTTTCTTTTTCTATTCAAAAACTTTTCATCTTATCACATCAAGCACGATTATTAATTTTCCTCTTGTATCCAAAAACTTTTCATCTTATCACATCAAGCAAGATTATTGATTTTCTTCTTCTATCCAAAAACTTTTCATCTTATCACATCAAGCAAGATTATTGATTTTCCACTTCTATCCAAAAACTTTTCATCTTATCACATCAAGCAAGATTATTGATTTTCCACTTCTATCCAAAAACTTTTCATCTTATCACATGAGCAAGATTATTGATTTTCTTCTTCTGTCCAAAAAGTTTTCATCTTATCACATCAAGCAAGATTATTGATTTTCCACTTCTATCCAGAAATTTTTCATCTTATCACGTCAAGCAAGATTATTGATATTCTTCTTCCGTCCAAAACCTTTTCATCTTATCACATCAAGCAAGATTATTGATTTTCCTTTTCTATCCATAAACTTTTCATTTTATCACATCAAGCAAGATTATTGATTTTCCTCTTATATCCAAAAACTTTTCATCTTATCACATCAAGCAAGACTATTGATTTTCTTCTTTTATCCAAAAAATTTCATCTTATCACATCAAGCAAGATTATTGATTTTCTTCTTCTATCCAAAAACTCTTCATCTTATCACATCAGCAAGATTATTGATTTTCCTCTTCTATCCAAAAACTTTTCATCTTATCACATCAAGCAGGATTATTGATTTTCTTCATCTATCCAAAAACTTTTCATCTTATCACATCAAGCAAGATTATTGATTTTCCTCTTCTATCCAAAAACTTTTCATCTTATCACAATAAGCAGGATTATTGATTTTCTTCTTCTATCCAAAAAATTTTCATCTTATCACATCAAGCAAGATTACTGATTTTCTTCTTCTATCCAAAAACTTTTAATCTTATCACATCAGGCAAGATTATTGATTTTCCTCTTCCTTCCAAAAACTTTTCATCTTATCACATCAAGCAAGATTATTGATTTTCTTCTTCTATCCAAAAACTTTTCATCTTATCACATCAAGCAAGATTATTGTTTTTCTTCTTCTATGCAAAAACTTTTCATCTTATCACATCAAGCAAGATTATTGATTTTCTTCTTCAATCCAAAAACTTTTCATCTTATCACATCAAGCAAGATTATTGATGTTCCTCTTCTATCCAAAAACTTTTCATCTTCTCACATCATGCAAGATTATTGATTTTTCTTCTTCTATCCAAAAACTTTTAATCTTATCACATCAAGCAAGGTTATTGATATTCCTCTTCTATCCAAAAAATTTTCATCTTATCACATCAAGCAAGACTATTGATTTTTCACTTCTAACCAAAACTTTTCATCTTATTACATCAAGCAAGATTGTTCATTTTCTTCATCTATCCAAATACTTTTCATCTTATCACATCCAGCAAGATTATTGATTTTCCTCTTCTATCCAAATACTTTTCATCTTTTCACATCAAGCAAGATTATTGATTTTCCCCTTCTGTCCAAAAACTCTTCATCTTATCACATCAAGCAAGATTATTGATTTTCTTCTTTTATCCAAAAACTTTTCATCTTATCACATCAAGCAAGATTATTGATATTCTTCTTCTATCCAAAAACTTTTTATCTTATCACATCAAGCTAGATTATTGATTTTCTTCTTCTATTCAAAAACTTTTCATCTTATCACATCAAGCAAGATTATTGATTTTCCACTTCTATCCAAAAACTTTTCATCTTATCACATCAAGCAAGATAATTGATTTTCTTCTTCTATCCAAAACTTTTCATTTTTTCACATCAAGCAAGATTATTGATTTTTCACTTCTATTCAAAAACTTTTCATCTTATCACATCAAGCAAGATCATTGATTTTCTTCTTCTATCCAAAAACGTTTCATCTTATCATATCAAGCAAGAATTTTGACTTTCTTCTTCAATCCAAAAACTTTTCAACTTATCACATCAAGCAAGATTATTGATTTTCCACTTCTATCCAAAAACTTTTCATCTTATCACATCAAGCAAGATAATTGATTTTCCTCTTCTATCCAAAAACTTTTCATCTTATCACATCAAGCAAGATTATTGAGTTTTCACTTCTATCCAAAAACTTGTCATCTTATCACATCAAGCAAGATTATTGATTTTCCTCTTCTATCCCAAAACTTTACATCTTATCACATCAAGCAAGATTATTGATTTGCCACTTCTATCCAAAAACCTTTCATCTTATCACATCAAGCAAGATTATTGATTTTCTTCTTCTATCCCAAAACTTTTCATCTTATCACATCAAGCAAGATTATTGATTTTCCTCTTCTATCCCAAAACTTTACATCTTATCACATCAAGCAAGATTATTGATTTGCCACTTCTATCCAAAAACCTTTCATCTTATCACATCAAGCAAGATTATTGATTTTCTTCTTCTATCCCAAAACTTTTCATCTTATCACATCAAGCAAGATTATTGATTTTCCACTTCTAACCTAAAACTTCTCATCTTACCACATCAAGCAAGATTATGGATATTCCTCTTCTATCCAAATACTTGTCATCTTATCACATCAAGCAAGATTATTAATTTTCCTCTTCTATCCCAAAACCTTTCATCTGATCACATCAAGCAAGATTATTGATTTTCTTCTTCCATCCAAAAACTTTTCATCTTATCACATCAAGCAAGATTATTGATTTTCTTCTTCTATCCAAAAACTCTTCATCTTATCACAATAAGCAGGATTATTGATTTTCTTCTTCTATCCAAAAACCTTTCATCTTATCACATCAAGCAATATTATTGATTTTCCTCTTCTATCCAAAAACTTTTCATCTTAACACATCAAGCAGGTTTATTGATTTTCTTCTTCTATCCAAAAACTTTTCATCTTATCACATCAAGCAAGATTATTGTTTTTCCTCTTCTATCCAAAAATTTTTCATCTTATCACAATAAGCAGGATTATTGATTTTCTTCTTCTATCCAAAAACCTTTCATCTTATCACATCAAGCAAGATTACTGATTTTCTTCTTCTATCCAAAAAGATTTCATCTTATCACATCAGGCAAGATTATTATTTTTCGTCTTCCTTCCAAAAACTTTTCATCTTATCACATCAAGCAAGATTATTGATTTTCTTCTTCTATCCAAAAACTTTTCATCTTATCACATCAAGCAAGATTATTGATTTTCCACTTCTATTTAAAAACTTTTCATCTTATCACATCAAGCAAGATTATTGATTTTCTTCTTCTATCCAAAAACTTTTCATCTTATCACATCAAGCAAGATTATTGATTTTCTTCTTCAATCCAAAATTTTTTCATCTTATCACATCAAGCAAGATTATTGATTTTCCTCTTCTATCCAAAAACTTTTCATCTTATCACATCATGCAAGATTATTGATTTTCTTCTTCTATCCAAAAACTTTTAATCTTATCACATCAAGCAAGATTATTGATATTCCTCTTCTATCCAAAAACATTTTCATCTTATCACATCAAGCAAGACTTTTGATTTTTCACTTCTAACCAAAACCTTTCATCTCATTACATCAAGCAAGATTGTTCATTTTCTTCTTCTATCCAAATACTTTTGATCTTATCACATCAAGCAAGATTGTTCGTTTTCTTCTTTTATCCAAATACTTTTCATCTTATCACATCAAGCAAGATTATTGATTTTCCCCTTCTGTCCAAAAACTTTTCATCTTATCACATCAAGCAAGATTATTGATATTCTTCTTCTATCCAAAAACTTTTTATCTTATCACATCAAGCAAGATTATTGAGTTTCTTCTTCTATTCAAAAACTTTTCATCTTATCACATCAAGCAAGATTATTTATTTTCCACTTCTATCCAAAAACTTTTCATCTTTTCACATCAAGCAAGAATATTGATTTTCCTCTTCTATCCAAAAACTTTTCATCTTATCACATCAGGCAAGGTTATTGATTTTCTTCTTCTATCGAGAAACCTTTCATCTTATCACATCAAACAAGATTATTGATTTTTCACTTCTATCAAAAAACTTTTCATCTTATCACATCAAGCAAGATCATTGATTTTCTTCTTCTATCCAAAAACTTTTCATCTTATCATATCAAGCAAGATTTTTGACTTTCTTCTTCAATCCAAAAACTTTTCATCTTATCACATCAAGCAAGATTATTGATTTTCCACTTCTATCCAAAACTTTTCATCTTATCACATCATGCAAGATTATTGATTTTCTTCTTCTATCCAAAAACTTTTAATCTTATCACATCAAGCAAGATTATTGATATTCCTCTTCTATCCAAAAACTTTTGATCTTATCACATCAAGCAAGACTATTTATTTTTCACTTCTAACCAAAACCTTTCATCTTATTACATCAAGCAAGATTGTTCATTTTCTTCTTCTATCCAAATACTTTTCATCTTATCACATCAAGCAAGATTGTTCGTTTTCTTCTTCTATCCAAAAACTTTTCATCTTATCACATCAAGCAAGATTATTTTTTTTCTCTTCTATACATAAACTTTTCATCTTATCACATCAAGCAAGATTATTGATTTTCCACTTCTATCCAAAAACTATCCATCTTATCACATGAAGCAAGATTATTGATTTTCCACTTCAATCAAAAAACCTTACATCTTATCACATCAAGCAAGATTATTGAATTTCCTCTTGTATCCAAAAACTTTTCATCTTATCACATCAAGCAAGATTATTGATTTTCCACTTCTATCCAAAGCCTTTCATCTTATTACATCAAGCAAGATTATTGATTTTCTTCTATCCAAGACCTTTTCATCTCAACACATCAAGCAAGCTTATTGATTTTCCACTTCTATCCAAAAACTTTTCATCTTATCACATCAAGCAAGATTATTCATTTTCTTTTTCTATTCAAAAACTTTTCATCTTATCACATCAAGCTCGATTATTAATTTTCCTCTTCTATCCAAAAACTTTTCATCTTATCACATCAAGCAAGATTATTGATTTTCTTCTTCTATCCAAAAACTTTTCATCTTATCACATCAAGCAAGATTATTGATTTTCCACTTCTATCCAAAAACTTTTCATCTTATCACATCAAGCAAGATTATTGATTTTCCACTTCTATCCAAAAACTTTTCATCTTATCACATGAAGCAAGATTATTGATTGTCTTCTTCTACCCAAAAAGTTTTCATCTTATCACATCAAGCAAGATTATTGATTTTCCACTTCTATCCAGAAACTTTTCATCTTATCACATCAAGCAAGATTATTGATATTCTTCTTCCGTCCAAAACCTTTTCATCTTATCACATCAAGCAAGATTATTGATTTTCCTTTTCTATCCATAAACTTTTCATTTTATCACATCAAGCAAGATTATTGATTTTCCTCTTATATCCAAAAACTTTTCATCTTATCACATCAAGCAAGATTATTGATTTTCTTCTTTTATCCAAAAAATTTCATCTTATCACATCAAGCAAGATTATTGATTTTCTTCTTCTATCCATAAACTCTTCATCTTATCACATCAAGCAAGATTATTAATTTTCCTCTTCTATCCAAAAACTTTTCATCTTAACACATCAAGCAGGATTATTGATTTTCTTCATCTATCCAAAAACTTTTCATCTTATCACATCAAGCAAGATTATTGATTTTCCTCTTCTATACAAACACTTTTCATCTTATCACAATAAGCAGGATTATTGATTTTCTTCTTCTATCCAAAAAATTTTCATCTTATCACATCAAGCAAGATTACTGATTTTCTTCTTCTATCCAAAAACTTTTCATCTTATCACATCAAGCAAGATTATTGTTTTTCTTCTTCTATCCAAAAACTTTTCATCTTATCATATCAAGCAAGATTATTGATTTTCTTCTTCAATCCAAAAACTTTTCATCTTATCACATCAAGCAAGATTATTGATGTTCCTCTTCTATCCAAAAACTTTTCATCTTCTCACATCATGCAAGATTATTGATTTTCTTCTTCTATCCAAAAACTTTTAATCTTATCACATCAAGCAAGATTATTGATATTCCTCTTCTATCCAAAATATTTTCATCTTATCACATCAAGCAAGACTATTGATTTTTCACTTCTAACCAAAACCTTTCATCTTATTACATCAAGCAAGATTGTTCATTTTCTTCATCTATCCAAATACTTTTCATCTTATCACAACCAGCAAGATTATTGATTTTCCTCTTCTATCCAAATACTTTTCATCTTATCACATCAAGCAAGATTATTGATTTTCCCCTTCTGTCCAAAAACTTTTCATCTTATCACATCAAGCAAGATTATTGATTTTCTTCTTTTATCCAAGAACTTTTCATCTTATCACATCAAGCAATATTATTGATTTTCTTCTTCTATCCAAAAAATTTTCATCTTATCACATCAAGCAAGATTACTGATTTTCTTCTTCTATCCAAAAACTTTTCATCTTATCACATCAAGCAAGATCATTGATTTTCTTCTTCTATCCAAAAACTTTTCATCTTATCATATCAAGCAAGATTTTTGACTTTCTTCTTCAATCCAAAAACTTTTCATCTTATCACATCAAGCAAGATTATTGATTTTCCACTTCTATCCAAAACTTTTCATCTTATCACATCATGCAAGATTATTGATTTTCTTCTTCTATCCAAAAACTTTTAATCTTATCACATCAAGCAAGATTATTGATATTCCTCTTCTATCCAAAAACTTTTGATCTTATCACATCAAGCAAGACTATTGATTTTTCACTTCTAACCAAAACCTTTCATCTTATTACATCAAGCAAGATTGTTCATTTTCTTCTTCTATCCAAATACCTTTCATCTTATCACATCAAGCAAGATTGTTCGTTTTCTTCTTCTATCCAAAAACTTTTCATCTTATCACATCAAGCAAGATTATTTTTTTTCTCTTCTATACATAAACTTTTCATCTTATCACATCAAGCAAGATTATTGATTTTCCACTTCTATCCAAAAACTATCCATCTTATCACATGAAGCAAGATTATTGATTTTCCACTTCAATCAAAAAACCTTACATCTTATCACATCAAGCAAGATTATTGAATTTCCTCTTGTATCCAAAAACTTTTCATCTTATCACATCAAGCAAGATTATTGATTTTCCACTTCTATCCAAAGCCTTTCATCTTATTACATCAAGCAAGATTATTGATTTTCTTCTATCCAAGACCTTTTCATCTCAACACATCAAGCAAGCTTATTGATTTTCCACTTCTATCCAAAAACTTTTCATCTTATCACATCAAGCAAGATTATTCATTTTCTTTTTCTATTCAAAAACTTTTCATCTTATCACATCAAGCACGATTATTAATTTTCCTCTTCTATCCAAAAACTTTTCATCTTATCACATCAAGCAAGATTATTGATTTTCTTCTTCTATCCAAAAACTTTTCATCTTATCACATCAAGCAAGATTATTGATTTTCCACATCTATCCAAAAACTTTTCATCTTATCACATCAAGCAAGATTATTGATTTTCCACTTCTATCCAAAAACTTTTCATCTTATCACATGAAGCAAGATTATTGATTGTCTTCTTCTACCCAAAAAGTTTTCATCTTATCACATCAAGCAAGATTATTGATTTTCCACTTCTATCCAGAAACTTTTCATCTTATCACATCAAGCAAGATTATTGATATTCTTCTTCCGTCCAAAACCTTTTCATCTTATCACATCAAGCAAGATTATTGATTTTCCTTTTCTATCCATAAACTTTTCATTTTATCACATCAAGCAAGATTATTGATTTTCCTCTTATATCCAAAAACTTTTCATCTTATCACATCAAGCAAGATTATTGATTTTCTTCTTTTATCCAAAAAATTTCATCTTATCACATCAAGCAAGATTATTGATTTTCTTCTTCTATCCATATACTCTTCATCTTATCACATCAAGCAAGATTATTAATTTTCCTCTTCTATCCAAAAACTTTTCATCTTAACACATCAAGCAGGATTATTGATTTTCTTCATCTATCCAAAAACTTTTCATCTTATCACATCAAGCAAGATTATTGATTTTCCTCTTCTATACAAACACTTTTCATCTTATCACAATAAGCAGGATTATTGATTTTCTTCTTCTATCCAAAAAATTTTCATCTTATCACATCAAGCAAGATTACTGATTTTCTTCTTCTATCCAAAAACTTTTCATCTTATCACATCAAGCAAGATTATTGTTTTTCTTCTTCTATCCAAAAACTTTTCATCTTATCATATCAAGCAAGATTATTGATTTTCTTCTTCAATCCAAAAACTTTTCATCTTATCACATCAAGCAAGATTATTGATGTTCCTCTTCTATCCAAAAACTTTTCATCTTCTCACATTATGCAAGATTATTGATTTTCTTCTTCTATCCAAAAACTTTTAATCTTATCACATCAAGCAAGATTATTGATATTCCTCTTCTATCCAAAATATTTTCATCTTATCACATCAAGCAAGACTATTGATTTTTCACTTCTAACCAAAACCTTTCATCTTATTACATCAAGCAAGATTGTTCATTTTCTTCATCTATCCAAATACTTTTCATCTTATCACAACCAGCAAGATTATTGATTTTCCTCTTCTATCCAAATACTTTTCATCTTATCACATCAAGCAAGATTATTGATTTTCCCCTTCTGTCCAAAAACTTTTCATCTTATCACATCAAGCAAGATTATTGATTTTCTTCTTTTATCCAAGAACTTTTCATCTTATCACATCAAGCAATATTATTGATTTTCTTCTTCTATCCAAAAAATTTTCATCTTATCACATCAAGCAAGATTACTGATTTTCTTCTTCTATCCAAAAACTTTTCATCTTATCACATCAAGCAAGATTATTGTTTTTCTTCTTCTATCCAAAAACTTTTCATCTTATCATATCAAGCAAGATTATTGATTTTCTTCTTCAATCCAAAAACTTTTCATCTTATCACATCAAGCAAGATTATTGATGTTCCTCTTCTATCCAAAAACTTTTCATCTTCTCACATCATGCAAGATTATTGATTTTCTTCTTCTATCCAAAAACTTTTAATCTTATCACATCAAGCAAGATTATTGATATTCCTCTTCTATCCAAAATATTTTCATCTTATCACATCAAGCAAGACTATTGATTTTTCACTTCTAACCAAAACCTTTCATCTTATTACATCAAGCAAGATTGTTCATTTTCTTCATCTATCCAAATACTTTTCATCTTATCACAACCAGCAAGATTATTGATTTTCTTCTTCCATCCAAAAACTTTTCATCTTATCACATCAAGCAAGATTATTGATTTTCTTCTTCTATCCAAAAACTCTTCATCTTATCACAATAAGCAGGATTATTGATTTTCTTCTTCTATCCAAAAACCCTTCATCTTATCACATCAAGCAATATTATTGATTTTCCTCTTCTATCCAAAAACTTTTCATCTTAACACATCAAGCAGGTTTATTGATTTTCTTCTTCTATCCAAAAACTTTTCATCTTATCACATCAAGCAAGATTATTGTTTTTCCTCTTCTATCCAAAAATTTTTCATCTTATCACAATAAGCAGGATTATTGATTTTCTTCTTCTATCCAAAAACCTTTCATCTTATCACATCAAGCAAGATTACTGATTTTCTTCTTCTATCCAAAAAGATTTCATCTTATCACATCAGGCAAGATTATTATTTTTCGTCTTCCTTCCAAAAACTTTTCATCTTATCACATCAAGCAAGATTATTGATTTTCTTCTTCTATCCAAAAACTTTTCATCTTATCACATCAAGCAAGATTATTGATTTTCCACTTCTATTTAAAAACTTTTCATCTTATCACATCAAGCAAGATTATTGATTTTCTTCTTCTATCCAAAAACTTTTCATCTTATCACATCAAGCAAGATTATTGATTTTCTTCTTCAATCCAAAATTTTTTCATCTTATCACATCAAGCAAGATTATTGATTTTCCTCTTCTATCCAAAAACTTTTCATCTTATCACATCATGCAAGATTATTGATTTTCTTCTTCTATCCAAAAACTTTTAATCTTATCACATCAAGCAAGATTATTGATATTCCTCTTCTATCCAAAAACATTTTCATCTTATCACATCAAGCAAGACTTTTGATTTTTCACTTCTAACCAAAACCTTTCATCTCATTACATCAAGCAAGATTGTTCATTTTCTTCTTCTATCCAAATACTTTTGATCTTATCACATCAAGCAAGATTGTTCGTTTTCTTCTTTTATCCAAATACTTTTCATCTTATCACATCAAGCAAGATTATTGATTTTCCCCTTCTGTCCAAAAACTTTTCATCTTATCACATCAAGCAAGATTATTGATATTCTTCTTCTATCCAAAAACTTTTTATCTTATCACATCAAGCAAGATTATTGATTTTCTTCTTCTATTCAAAAACTTTTCATCTTATCACATCAAGCAAGATTATTTATTTTCCACTTCTATCCAAAAACTTTTCATCTTTTCACATCAAGCAAGAATATTGATTTTCCTCTTCTATCCAAAAACTTTTCATCTTATCACATCAGGCAAGGTTATTGATTTTCTTCTTCTATCGAGAAACCTTTCATCTTATCACATCAAACAAGATTATTGATTTTTCACTTCTATCAAAAAACTTTTCATCTTATCACATCAAGCAAGATCATTGATTTTCTTCTTCTATCCAAAAACTTTTCATCTTATCATATCAAGCAAGATTTTTGACTTTCTTCTTCAATCCAAAAACTTTTCATCTTATCACATCAAGCAAGATTATTGATTTTCCACTTCTATCCAAAACTTTTCATCTTATCACATCATGCAAGATTATTGATTTTCTTCTTCTATCCAAAAACTTTTAATCTTATCACATCAAGCAAGATTATTGATATTCCTCTTCTATCCAAAAACTTTTGATCTTATCACATCAAGCAAGACTATTGATTTTTCACTTCTAACCAAAACCTTTCATCTTATTACATCAAGCAAGATTGTTCATTTTCTTCTTCTATCCAAATACTTTTCATCTTATCACATCAAGCAAGATTGTTCGTTTTCTTCTTCTATCCAAAAACTTTTCATCTTATCACATCAAGCAAGATTATTTTTTTTCTCTTCTATACATAAACTTTTCATCTTATCACATCAAGCAAGATTATTGATTTTCCACTTCTATCCAAAAACTATCCATCTTATCACATGAAGCAAGATTATTGATTTTCCACTTCAATCAAAAAACCTTACATCTTATCACATCAAGCAAGATTATTGAATTTCCTCTTGTATCCAAAAACTTTTCATCTTATCACATCAAGCAAGATTATTGATTTTCCACTTCTATCCAAAGCCTTTCATCTTATTACATCAAGCAAGATTATTGATTTTCTTCTATCCAAGACCTTTTCATCTCAACACATCAAGCAAGCGTATTGATTTTCCACTTCTATCCAAAAACTTTTCATCTTATCACATCAAGCAAGATTATTCATTTTCTTTTTCTATTCAAAAACATTTCATCTTATCACATCAAGCACGATTATTAATTTTCCTCTTCTATCCAAAAACTTTTCATCTTATCACATCAAGCAAGATTATTGATTTTCTTCTTCTATCCAAAAACTTTTCATCTTATCACATCAAGCAAGATTATTGATTTTCCACTTCTATCCAAAAACTTTTCATCTTATCACATCAAGCAAGATTATTGATTTTCCACTTCTATCCAAAAACTTTTCATCTTATCACATGAAGCAAGATTATTGATTGTCTTCTTCTACCCAAAAAGTTTTCATCTTATCACATCAAGCAAGATTATTGATTTTCCACTTCTATCCAGAAACTTTTCATCTTATCACATCAAGCAAGATTATTGATATTCTTCTTCCGTCCAAAACCTTTTCATCTTATCACATCAAGCAAGATTATTGATTTTCCTTTTCTATCCATAAACTTTTCAATTTATCACATCAAGCAAGATTATTGATTTTCCTCTTATATCCAAAAACTTTTCATCTTATCACATCAAGCAAGATTATTGATTTTCTTCTTTTATCCAAAAAATTTCATCTTATCACATCAAGCAAGATTATTGATTTTCTTCTTCTATCCATAAACTCTTCATCTTATCACATCAAGCAAGATTATTAATTTTCCTCTTCTATCCAAAAACTTTTCATCTTAACACATCAAGCAGGATTATTGATTTTCTTCATCTATCCAAAAACTTTTCATCTTATCACATCAAGCAAGATTATTGATTTTCCTCTTCTATACAAACACTTTTCATCTTATCACAATAAGCAGGATTATTGATTTTCTTCTTCTATCCAAAAAATTTTCATCTTATCACATCAAGCAAGATTACTGATTTTCTTCTTCTATCCAAAAACTTTTCATCTTATCACATCAAGCAAGATTATTGTTTTTCTTCTTCTATCCAAAAACTTTTCATCTTATCATATCAAGCAATATTATTGATTTTCTTCTTCAATCCAAAAACTTTTCATCTTATCACATCAAGCAAGATTATTGATGTTCCTCTTCTATCCAAAAACTTTTCATCTTCTCACATCATGCAAGATTATTGATTTTCTTCTTCTATCCAAAAACTTTTAATCTTATCACATCAAGCAAGATTATTGATATTCCTCTTCTATCCAAAATATTTTCATCTTATCACATCAAGCAAGACTATTGATTTTTCACTTCTAACCAAAACCTTTCATCTTATTACATCAAGCAAGATTGTTCATTTTCTTCATCTATCCAAATACTTTTCATCTTATCACAACCAGCAAGATTATTGATTTTCTTCTTCCATCCAAAAACTTTTCATCTTATCACATCAAGCAAGATTATTGATTTTCTTCTTCTATCCAAAAACTCTTCATCTTATCACAATAAGCAGGATTATTGATTTTCTTCTTCTATCCAAAAACCCTTCATCTTATCACATCAAGCAATATTATTGATTTTCCTCTTCTATCCAAAAACTTTTCATCTTAACACATCAAGCAGGTTTATTGATTTTCTTCACCTATCCAAAAACTTTTCATCTTATCACATCAAGCAAGATTATTGTTTTTCCTCTTCTATCCAAAAATTTTTCATCTTATCACAATAAGCAGGATTATTGATTTTCTTCTTCTATCCAAAAACCTTTCATCTTATCACATCAAGCAAGATTACTGATTTTCTTCTTCTATCCAAAAAGATTTCATCTTATCACATCAGGCAAGATTATTATTTTTCGTCTTCCTTCCAAAAACTTTTCATCTTATCACATCAAGCAAGATTATTGATTTTCTTCTTCTATCCAAAAACTTTTCATCTTATCACATCAAGCAAGATTATTGATTTTCCACTTCTATTTAAAAACTTTTCATCTTATCACATCAAGCAAGATTATTGATTTTCTTCTTCTATCCAAAAACTTTTCATCTTATCACATCAAGCAAGATTATTGATTTTCTTCTTCAATCCAAAATTTTTTCATCTTATCACATCAAGCAAGATTATTGATTTTCCTCTTCTATCCAAAAACTTTTCATCTTATCACATCATGCAAGATTATTGATTTTCTTCTTCTATCCAAAAACTTTTAATCTTATCACATCAAGCAAGATTATTGATATTCCTCTTCTATCCAAAAACATTTTCATCTTATCACATCAAGCAAGACTTTTGATTTTTCACTTCTAACCAAAACCTTTCATCTCATTACATCAAGCAAGATTGTTCATTTTCTTCTTCTATCCAAATACTTTTGATCTTATCACATCAAGCAAGATTGTTCGTTTTCTTCTTTTATCCAAATACTTTTCATCTTATCACATCAAGCAAGATTATTGATTTTCCCCTTCTGTCCAAAAACTTTTCATCTTATCACATCAAGCAAGATTATTGATATTCTTCTTCTATCCAAAAACTTTTTATCTTATCACATCAAGCAAGATTATTGATTTTCTTCTTCTATTCAAAAACTTTTCATCTTATCACATCAAGCAAGATTATTGATTTTCCACTTCTATCCAAAACTTTTCATCTTATCACATCATGCAAGATTATTGATTTTCTTCTTCTATCCAAAAACTTTTAATCTTATCACATCAAGCAAGATTATTGATATTCCTCTTCTATCCAAAAACTTTTGATCTTATCACATCAAGCAAGACTATTGATTTTTCACTTCTAACCAAAACCTTTCATCTTATTACATCAAGCAAGATTGTTCATTTTCTTCTTCTATCCAAATACTTTTCATCTTATCACATCAAGCAAGATTGTTCGTTTTCTTCTTCTATCCAAAAACTTTTCATCTTATCACATCAAGCAAGATTATTTTTTTTCTCTTCTATACATAAACTTTTCATCTTATCACATCAAGCAAGATTATTGATTTTCCACTTCTATCCAAAAACTATCCATCTTATCACATGAAGCAAGATTATTGATTTTCCACTTCAATCAAAAAACCTTACATCTTATCACATCAAGCAAGATTATTGAGTTTCCTCTTGTATCCAAAAACTTTTCATCTTATCACATCAAGCAAGATTATTGATTTTCCACTTCTATCCAAAGCCTTTCATCATATTACATCAAGCAAGATTATTGATTTTCTTCTATCCAAGACCTTTTCGTCTCAACACATCAAGCAAGCGTATTGATTTTCCACTTCTATCCAAAAACTTTTCATCTTATCACATCAAGCAAGATTATTCATTTTCTTTTTCTATTCAAAAACTTTTCATCTTATCACATCAAGCACGATTATTAATTTTCCTCTTCTATCCAAAAACTTTTCATCTTATCACATCAAGCAAGATTATTGATTTTCTTCTTCTATCCAAAAACTTTTCATCTTATCACATCAAGCAAGATTATTGATTTTCTTCTTCTATTCAAAAACTTTTCATCTTATCACATCAAGCAAGATTATTTATTTTCCACTTCTATCCAAAAACTTTTCATCTTTTCACATCAAGCAAGAATATTGATTTTCCTCTTCTATCCAAAAACTTTTCATCTTATCACATCAGGCAAGGTTATTGATTTTCTTCTTCTATCGAGAAACCTTTCATCTTATCACATCAAACAAGATTATTGATTTTTCACTTCTATCAAAAAACTTTTCATCTTATCACATCAAGCAAGATCATTGATTTTCTTCTTCTATCCAAAAACTTTTCATCTTATCATATCAAGCAAGATTTTTGACTTTCTTCTTCAATCCAAAAACTTTTCATCTTATCACATCAAGCAAGATTATTGATTTTCCACTTCTATCCAAAACTTTTCATCTTATCACATCATGCAAGATTATTGATTTTCTTCTTCTATCCAAAAACTTTTAATCTTATCACATCAAGCAAGATTATTGATATTCCTCTTCTATCCAAAAACTTTTGATCTTATCACATCAAGCAAGACTATTGATTTTTCACTTCTAACCAAAACCTTTCATCTTATTACATCAAGCAAGATTGTTCATTTTCTTCTTCTATCCAAATACTTTTCATCTTATCACATCAAGCAAGATTGTTCGTTTTCTTCTTCTATCCAAAAACTTTTCATCTTATCACATCAAGCAAGATTATTTTTTTTCTCTTCTATACATAAACTTTTCATCTTATCACATCAAGCAAGATTATTGATTTTCCACTTCTATCCAAAAACTATCCATCTTATCACATGAAGCAAGATTATTGATTTTCCACTTCAATCAAAAAACCTTACATCTTATCACATCAAGCAAGATTATTGAATTTCCTCTTGTATCCAAAAACTTTTCATCTTATCACATCAAGCAAGATTATTGATTTTCCACTTCTATCCAAAGCCTTTCATCTTATTACATCAAGCAAGATTATTGATTTTCTTCTATCCAAGACCTTTTCATCTCAACACATCAAGCAAGCGTATTGATTTTCCACTTCTATCCAAAAACTTTTCATCTTATCACATCAAGCAAGATTATTCATTTTCTTTTTCTATTCAAAAACATTTCATCTTATCACATCAAGCACGATTATTAATTTTCCTCTTCTATCCAAAAACTTTTCATCTTATCACATCAAGCAAGATTATTGATTTTCTTCTTCTATCCAAAAACTTTTCATCTTATCACATCAAGCAAGATTATTGATTTTCCACTTCTATCCAAAAACTTTTCATCTTATCACATCAAGCAAGATTATTGATTTTCCACTTCTATCCAAAAACTTTTCATCTTATCACATGAAGCAAGATTATTGATTGTCTTCTTCTACCCAAAAAGTTTTCATCTTATCACATCAAGCAAGATTATTGATTTTCCACTTCTATCCAGAAACTTTTCATCTTATCACATCAAGCAAGATTATTGATATTCTTCTTCCGTCCAAAACCTTTTCATCTTATCACATCAAGCAAGATTATTGATTTTCCTTTTCTATCCATAAACTTTTCAATTTATCACATCAAGCAAGATTATTGATTTTCCTCTTATATCCAAAAACTTTTCATCTTATCACATCAAGCAAGATTATTGATTTTCTTCTTTTATCCAAAAAATTTCATCTTATCACATCAAGCAAGATTATTGATTTTCTTCTTCTATCCATAAACTCTTCATCTTATCACATCAAGCAAGATTATTAATTTTCCTCTTCTATCCAAAAACTTTTCATCTTAACACATCAAGCAGGATTATTGATTTTCTTCATCTATCCAAAAACTTTTCATCTTATCACATCAAGCAAGATTATTGATTTTCCTCTTCTATACAAACACTTTTCATCTTATCACAATAAGCAGGATTATTGATTTTCTTCTTCTATCCAAAAAATTTTCATCTTATCACATCAAGCAAGATTACTGATTTTCTTCTTCTATCCAAAAACTTTTCATCTTATCACATCAAGCAAGATTATTGTTTTTCTTCTTCTATCCAAAAACTTTTCATCTTATCATATCAAGCAATATTATTGATTTTCTTCTTCAATCCAAAAACTTTTCATCTTATCACATCAAGCAAGATTATTGATGTTCCTCTTCTATCCAAAAACTTTTCATCTTCTCACATCATGCAAGATTATTGATTTTCTTCTTCTATCCAAAAACTTTTAATCTTATCACATCAAGCAAGATTATTGATATTCCTCTTCTATCCAAAATATTTTCATCTTATCACATCAAGCAAGACTATTGATTTTTCACTTCTAACCAAAACCTTTCATCTTATTACATCAAGCAAGATTGTTCATTTTCTTCATCTATCCAAATACTTTTCATCTTATCACAACCAGCAAGATTATTGATTTTCTTCTTCCATCCAAAAACTTTTCATCTTATCACATCAAGCAAGATTATTGATTTTCTTCTTCTATCCAAAAACTCTTCATCTTATCACAATAAGCAGGATTATTGATTTTCTTCTTCTATCCAAAAACCCTTCATCTTATCACATCAAGCAATATTATTGATTTTCCTCTTCTATCCAAAAACTTTTCATCTTAACACATCAAGCAGGTTTATTGATTTTCTTCACCTATCCAAAAACTTTTCATCTTATCACATCAAGCAAGATTATTGTTTTTCCTCTTCTATCCAAAAATTTTTCATCTTATCACAATAAGCAGGATTATTGATTTTCTTCTTCTATCCAAAAACCTTTCATCTTATCACATCAAGCAAGATTACTGATTTTCTTCTTCTATCCAAAAAGATTTCATCTTATCACATCAGGCAAGATTATTATTTTTCGTCTTCCTTCCAAAAACTTTTCATCTTATCACATCAAGCAAGATTATTGATTTTCTTCTTCTATCCAAAAACTTTTCATCTTATCACATCAAGCAAGATTATTGATTTTCCACTTCTATTTAAAAACTTTTCATCTTATCACATCAAGCAAGATTATTGATTTTCTTCTTCTATCCAAAAACTTTTCATCTTATCACATCAAGCAAGATTATTGATTTTCTTCTTCAATCCAAAATTTTTTCATCTTATCACATCAAGCAAGATTATTGATTTTCCTCTTCTATCCAAAAACTTTTCATCTTATCACATCATGCAAGATTATTGATTTTCTTCTTCTATCCAAAAACTTTTAATCTTATCACATCAAGCAAGATTATTGATATTCCTCTTCTATCCAAAAACATTTTCATCTTATCACATCAAGCAAGACTTTTGATTTTTCACTTCTAACCAAAACCTTTCATCTCATTACATCAAGCAAGATTGTTCATTTTCTTCTTCTATCCAAATACTTTTGATCTTATCACATCAAGCAAGATTGTTCGTTTTCTTCTTTTATCCAAATACTTTTCATCTTATCACATCAAGCAAGATTATTGATTTTCCCCTTCTGTCCAAAAACTTTTCATCTTATCACATCAAGCAAGATTATTGATATTCTTCTTCTATCCAAAAACTTTTTATCTTATCACATCAAGCAAGATTATTGATTTTCTTCTTCTATTCAAAAACTTTTCATCTTATCACATCAAGCAAGATTATTGATTTTCCACTTCTATCCAAAACTTTTCATCTTATCACATCATGCAAGATTATTGATTTTCTTCTTCTATCCAAAAACTTTTAATCTTATCACATCAAGCAAGATTATTGATATTCCTCTTCTATCCAAAAACTTTTGATCTTATCACATCAAGCAAGACTATTGATTTTTCACTTCTAACCAAAACCTTTCATCTTATTACATCAAGCAAGATTGTTCATTTTCTTCTTCTATCCAAATACTTTTCATCTTATCACATCAAGCAAGATTGTTCGTTTTCTTCTTCTATCCAAAAACTTTTCATCTTATCACATCAAGCAAGATTATTTTTTTTCTCTTCTATACATAAACTTTTCATCTTATCACATCAAGCAAGATTATTGATTTTCCACTTCTATCCAAAAACTATCCATCTTATCACATGAAGCAAGATTATTGATTTTCCACTTCAATCAAAAAACCTTACATCTTATCACATCAAGCAAGATTATTGAGTTTCCTCTTGTATCCAAAAACTTTTCATCTTATCACATCAAGCAAGATTATTGATTTTCCACTTCTATCCAAAGCCTTTCATCATATTACATCAAGCAAGATTATTGATTTTCTTCTATCCAAGACCTTTTCGTCTCAACACATCAAGCAAGCGTATTGATTTTCCACTTCTATCCAAAAACTTTTCATCTTATCACATCAAGCAAGATTATTCATTTTCTTTTTCTATTCAAAAACTTTTCATCTTATCACATCAAGCACGATTATTAATTTTCCTCTTCTATCCAAAAACTTTTCATCTTATCACATCAAGCAAGATTATTGATTTTCTTCTTCTATCCAAAAACTTTTCATCTTATCACATCAAGCAAGATTATTGATTTTCCACTTCTATCCAAAAACTTTTCATCTTATCACATCAAGCAAGATTATTGATTTTCCACTTCTATCCAAAAACTTTTCATCTTATCACATGAAGCAAGATTATTGATTGTCTTCTTCTACCCAAAAAGTTTTCATCTTATCACATCAAGCAAGATTATTGATTTTCCACTTCTATCCAGAAACTTTTCATCTTATCACATCAAGCAAGATTATTGATATTCTTCTTCCGTCCAAAACCTTTTCATCTTATCACATCAAGCAAGATTATTGATTTTCTTCTTTTATCCAAAAAATTTCATCTTATCACATCAAGCAAGATTATTGATTTTCTTCTTCTATCCATAAACTCTTCATCTTACCACATCAAGCAAGATTATTAATTTTCCTCTTCTATCCAAAAACTTTTCATCTTAACACATCAAGCAGGATTATTGATTTTCTTCATCTATCCAAAAACTTTTCATCTTATCACATCAAGCAAGATTATTGATTTTCCTCTTCTATACAAACACTTTTCATCTTATCACAATAAGCAGGATTATTGATTTTCTTCTTCTATCCAAAAAATTTTCATCTTATCACATCAAGCAAGATTACTGATTTTCTTCTTCTATCCAAAAACTTTTCATCTTATCACATCAAGCAAGATTATTGTTTTTCTTCTTCTATCCAAAAACTTTTCATCTTATCATATCAAGCAAGATTATTGATTTTCTTCTTCAATCCAAAAACTTTTCATCTTATCACATCAAGCAAGATTATTGATGTTCCTCTTCTATCCAAAAACTTTTCATCTTCTCACATCATGCAAGATTATTGATTTTCTTCTTCTATCCAAAAACTTTTAATCTTATCACATCAAGCAAGATTATTGATATTCCTCTTCTATCCAAAATATTTTCATCTTATCACATCAAGCAAGACTATTGATTTTTCACTTCTAACCAAAACCTTTCATCTTATTACATCAAGCAAGATTGTTCATTTTCTTCATCTATCCAAATACTTTTCATCTTATCACAACCAGCAAGATTATTGATTTTCCTCTTCTATCCAAATACTTTTCATCTTATCACATCAAGCAAGATTATTGATTTTCCCCTTCTGTCCAAAAACTTTTCATCTTATCACATCAAGCAAGATTATTGATTTTCTTCTTTTATCCAAGAACTTTTCATCTTATCACATCAAGCAAGATTATTCATATTCTTCTTCTATCCAAAAACTTTTTATCTTATCACATCAAGCAAGATTATTGATTTTCTTCTTCTATTCAAATACTTTTCATCTAATCACATCAAGCAAGATTATTGATTTTCCACTTCTATCCAAAAACTTTTCATCTTTTCACATCAAGCAAGGTTATTGATTTGCCACTTCTATCCAAAAACCTTTCATCTTATCACATCAAGCAAGATTATTGATTTTCTTCTTCTATCCCAAAACTGTTCATCTTATCACGTCAAGCAAGATTATTGATTTTCCACTTCTAACCAAAAACTTCTCATCTTACCACATCAAGCAAGATTATAGATGTTCCTCTTCTATCCAAATACTTGTCATCCTATCACATCAAGCAAGATTATTAATTTTCCTCTTCTATCCCAAAACCTTTCATCTGATCACATCAAGCAAGATTATTGATTTTCTTCTTCCATCCAAAAACTTTTCATCTTATCACATCAAGCAAGATTATTGATTTTCTTCTTCTATCCAAAAACTTTTCATCTTATCACAATAAGCAGGATTATTGATTTTCTTCTTCTATCCAAAAACCTTTCATCTTATCACATCAAGCAAGATTATTGATTTTCTTCTTCTATCCAAAAACTTTTCATCTTATCACATCAAGCAAGATTATTGTTTTTCCTCTTTTATCCAAAAACTTTTCATCTTATCACATCAAGCAAGATTATTGTTTTTCTTCTATCCAAAAACTTTTCATCTTATCACATCAAGCAAGATTATTGATTTTCTTCTTCAATCCAAAAACTTTTCATCTTATCACATCAAGCAAGATTATTGATGTTCCTCTTCTATCCAAAAACTTTTCATCTTATCACATCATGCAAGATTATTGATTTTCTTCTTCAATCCAAAATCTTTTAATCTTATCACATCAAGCAAGATTATTGATATTCCTCTTCCATCCAAAAACTTTTCATCTTATCACATCTAGCAAGACAATTGATTTTTCACTTCTAACCAAAACCTTTCATCTTATTACATCAAGCAAGATTGTTCATTTTCTTCTTCTATCCAAATACTTTTCATCTTATCACATCAAGCAAGATAGTTCATTTTCTTCTTCTAATCAAATACTTTTCATCTTATCACATCAAGCAAGATTATTGATTTTCCCCTTCTGTCCAAGAACTTCTCATCTTATCACATCAAGCAAGATTATTGATTTTCTTCTTTTATCCAAAAACTTTTCATCTTATCACATCAAGCAAGATTAGTGATATTCTTCTTCTATCCAAAAACTTTTTATGTTATCACATCAAGCAAGATTATTGGTTTTCTTCTTCTATCCAAAAACTTTTCATCTTATTACATCAAGCAAGATTACTGATTTTCCACTTCTATCCAAAAACTTTTCATCTTATCACATCAAGCAAAATTATTGATTTTCCACTTCTATCCAAAAACTTTTCATCTTATCACTTCAAGCAAGACTATTGATTTTCCACTTCTATCCAAAAACTTTTCATCTTATCAAATCAAACAACATTTTTTTCCTCCTTCTATCCAGAAACTTTTCATCTTATCACATCGAGCCAGATCATTGATTTTCTTCTTTTATCCAAAAACTTTTTATCTTATCACACCAAGCAAGATTTTTGACTTTCTTCTTCAATCCAAAAACTTTTCATCTTATCACATCAAGCAAGATTATTGAGTTTTCACTTCTATCCAAAAACTTGTCATCTTATCACATCAAGCAAGATTATTGATTTTCCTCTTCTATCCCAAAACTTTTCATCTTATCACATCAAGCAAGATTATTGATTTGCCACTTCTATCCAAAAACCTTTCATCTTATTACATCAAGCAAGATTATTGATTTTCTTCTTCTATCCCAAAATTTTTCATCTTATCACATCAAGCAAGATTATTGATTTTCCACTTCTAACCAAAAACTTCTCATCTTACCACATCAAGCAAGATTATGGATGTTCCTCTTCTATCCAAATACTTGTCATCTTATCACATCAAGCAAGATTATTAATTTTCCTCTTCTATCCCAAAACCTTTCATCTGATCACATCAAGCAAGATTATTGATTTTCTTCTTCCATCCAAAAACTTTTCATCTTATCACATCAAGCAAGATTATTGATTTTCTTCTTCTATCCAAAAGCTTTTCTTCTTATCACAATAAGCAGGATTATTGATTTTCTTCTTCTATCCAAAACCCTTTCATCTTGTCTCATCAAGCAAGATTATTGATTTTCCTCTTCTATCCAAAGACTTTTCATCTTAACACATCAAGCAGGATTATTGATTTTCTTCTTCTATCCAAAAACTCTTCATCTTATCACATCAAGCAAGATTATTGTTTTTCCTCTTCTATCCAAAAACTTTTCATCTTATCACAATAAGCAGGATTATTGATTTTCTTCTTCTATCCAAAAACCTTTCATCTTATCACATCAAGCAAGATTACTGATTTTCTTCTTCTATCCAAAAACTTTTCATCTTATCACATCAGGCAAAATTATTAATTTTCCTCTTCTTTCCAAAAACTTTTCATCTTATCACATCAAGCAAGATTATTGATTTTCTTCTTCTATCCAAAAACTTTTCATCTTATCACATCAAGCAAGATTATTGATTTTCCACTTCTATTTAAAAACTTTTCATCTTATCACATCAAGCAAGATTATTGATTTTCTTCTTCTATCCAAAAACTTTTCATCTTATCACATCAAGCAAGATTATTGATTTTCTTCTTCAATCCAAAAACTTTTCATCTTATCACATCAAGCAAGATTATTGATTTTCCTCTTCTATCCAAAAACTTTTCATCTTATCACATCATGCAAGATTATTGATTTTCTTCTTCTATCCAAAAACTTTTAATCTTATCACATCAAGCAATATTATTGATATTCCTCTTCTATCCAAAAACTTTTCATCTTATCACATCAAGCAAGACTATTGATTTTTCACTTCTAACCAAAACCTTTCATCTTATTACATCAAGCAAGATTGTTCATTTTCTTCTTCTATCCAAATACTTTTCATCTTATCACATCAAGCAAGATTGTTCGTTTTGTTCTTCTATCCAAAAACTTTTCATCTTATCACATCAAGCAAGATTATTTTTTTTCTCTTCTATACATAAACTTTTCATCTTATCACATCAAGCAAGATTATTAATTTTCCTCTTCTATCCCAAAACCTTTCATCTGATCACATCAAGCAAGATTATTGATTTTCTTCTTCCATCCAAAAACTTTTCATCTTATCACATCAAGCAAGATTATTGATTTTCTTCTTCTATCCAAAAACTTTTCTTCTTATCACAATAAGCAGGATTATTGATTTTCCACTTCAATCAAAAAACCTTACATCTTATCACATCAAGCAAGATTATTGAATTTCCTCTTGTATCCAAAAACTTTTCATCTTATCACATCAAGCAAGATTATTGATTTTCCACTTCTATCCAAAACCTTTCATCTTATTACATCAAGCAAGATTATTGATTTTCTTCTATCCAAATCCTTTTCATCTCAACACATCAAGCAAGATTATTGATTTTCCACTTCTATCCAAAAACTTTTCATCTTATCACATCAAGCAAGATTATTCATTTTCTTTTTCTATTCAAAAACTTTTCATCTTATCACATCAAGCACGATTATTAATTTTCCTCTTCTATCCAAAAACTTTTCATCTTATCACATCAAGCAAGATTATTGATTTTCTTCTTCTATCCAAAAACTTTTCATCTTATCACATCAAGCAAGATTATTGATTTTCCACTTCTATCCAAAAACTTTTCATCTTATCACATCAAGCAAGATTATTGATTTTCCACTTCTATCCAAAAACTTTTCATCTTATCACATGAAGCAAGATTATTGATTGTCTTCTTCTACCCAAAAAGTTTTCATCTTATCACATCAAGCAAGATTATTGATTTTCCACTTCTATCCAGAAACTTTTCATCTTATCACATCAAGCAAGATTATTGATATTCTTCTTCCGTCCAAAACCTTTTCATCTTATCACATCAAGCAAGACTATTGATTTTCCTTTTCTATCCATAAACTTTTCATTTTATCACATCAAGCAAGATTATTGATTTTCCTCTTATATCCAAAAACTTTTCATCTTATCACATCAAGCAAGATTATTGATTTTCTTCTTTTATCCAAAAAAATTCATCTTATCACATCAAGCAAGATTATTGATTTTCTTCTTCTATCCATAAACTCTTCATCTTATCACATCAAGCAAGATTATTAATTTTCCTTTTCTATCCAAAAACTTTTCATCTTAACACATCAAGCAGGATTATTGATTTTCTTCATCTATCCAAAAACTTTTCATCTTATCACATCAAGCAAGATTATTGATTTTCCTCTTCTATACAAACACTTTTCATCTTATCACAATAAGCAGGATTATTGATTTTCTTCTTCTATCCAAAAAATTTTCATCTTATCACATCAAGCAAGATTACTGATTTTCTTCTTCTATCCAAAAACTTTTCATCTTATCACATCAGGCAAGATTATTGATTTTCCTCTTCCTTCCAAAAACTTTTCATCTTATCACATCAAGCAAGGTTATTGATTTTCTTCTTCTATCCAAAAACTTTTCATCTTATCACATCAAGCAAGATTATTGTTTTTCTTCTTCTATCCAAAAACTTTTCATCTTATCATATCAAGCAAGATTATTGATTTTCTTCTTCAATCCAAAAACTTTTCATCTTATCACATCAAGCAAGATTATTGATGTTCCTCTTCTATCCAAAAACTTTTCATCTTCTCACATCATGCAAGATTATTGATTTTCTTCTTCTATCCAAAAACTTTTAATCTTATCACATCAAGCAAGATTATTGATATTCCTCTTCTAACCAAAATATTTTCATCTTATCACATCAAGCAAGACTATTGATTTTTCACTTCTAACCAAAACCTTTCATCTTATTACATCAAGCAAGAATGTTCATTTTCTTCATCTATCCAAATACTTTTCATCTTATCACAACCAGCAAGATTATTGATTTTCCTCTTCTATCCAAATACTTTTCATCTTATCACATCAAGCAAGATTATTGATTTTCCCCTTCTGTCCAAAAACTTTTCATCTTATTACATCAAGCAAGATTATTGATTTTCTTCTTTTATCCAAAAACTTTTCATCTTATCACATCAAGCAAGATTATTGATATTCTTCTTCTATCCAAAAACTTTTTATCTTATCACATCAAGCAAGATTATTGATTTTCTTCTTCTATTCAAATACTTTTCATCTTATCACATCAAGCAAGATTATTGATTTTCCACTTCTATCCAAAAACTTTTCATCTTTTCACATCAAGCAAGGTTATTGATTTGCCACTTCTATCCAAAAACCTTTCATCTTATCACATCAAGCAAGATTATTGATTTTCTTCTTCTATCCCAAAACTTTTCATCTTATCACATCAAGCAAGATTATTGATTTTCCACTTCTAACCAAAAACTTCTCATCTTACCACATCAAGCAAGATTATAGATGTTCCTCTTCTATCCAAATACTTGTCATCCTATCACATCAAGCAAGATTATTAATTTTCCTCTTCTATCCCAAAACCTTTCATCTGATCACATCAAGCAAGATTATTGATTTTCTTCTTCCATCCAAAAACTTTTCATCTTATCACATCAAGCAAGATTATTGATTTTCTTCTTCTATCCAAAAACTTTTCATCTTATCACAATAAGCAGGATTATTGATTTTCTTCTTCTATCCAAAAACCTTTCATCTTATCACATCAAGCAAGATTATTGATTTTCTTCTTCTATCCAAAAACTTTTCATCTTATCACATCAAGCAAGATTATTGTTTTTCCTCTTTTATCCAAAAACTTTTCATCTTATCACATCAAGCAAGATTATTGTTTTTCTTCTATCCAAAAACTTTTCATCTTATCACATCAAGCAAGATTATTGATTTTCTTCTTCAATCCAAAAACTTTTCATCTTATCACATCAAGCAAGATTATTGATGTTCCTCTTCTATCCAAAAACTTTTCATCTTATCACATCATGCAAGATTATTGATTTTCTTCTTCAATCCAAAATCTTTTAATCTTATCACATCAAGCAAGATTATTGATATTCCTCTTCCACCCAAAAACTTTTCATCTTATCACATCTAGCAAGACAATTGATTTTTCACTTCTAACCAAAACCTTTCATCTTATTACATCAAGCAAGATTGTTCATTTTCTTCTTCTATCCAAATACTTTTCATCTTATCACATCAAGCAAGATAGTTCATTTTCTTCTTCTAATCAAATACTTTTCATCTTATCACATCAAGCAAGATTATTGATTTTCCCCTTCTGTCCAAGAACTTCTCATCTTATCACATCAAGCAAGATTATTGATTTTCTTCTTTTATCCAAAAACTTTTCATCTTATCACATCAAGCAAGATTATTGATATTCTTCTTCTATCCAAAAACTTTTTATGTTATCACATCAAGCAAGATTATTGGTTTTCTTCTTCTATCCAAAAGCTTTTCATCTTATTACATCAAGCAAGATTACTGATTTTCCACTTCTATCCAAAAACCTTTCATCTTATCACATCAAGCAAAATTATTGATTTTCCACTTCTATCCAAAAACTTTTCATCTTATCACTTCAAGCAAGACTATTGATTTTCCACTTCTATCCAAAAACTTTTCATCTTATCAAATCAAACAACATTTTTTTCCTCCTTCTATCCAGAAACTTTTCATCTTATCACATCAAGCCAGATTATTGATTTTCTTCTTTTATCCAAAAACTTTTTATCTTATCACACCAAGCAAGATTTTTGACTTTCTTCTTCAATCCAAAAACTTTTCATCTTATCACATCAAGCAAGATTATTGAGTTTTCACTTCTATCCAAAAACTTGTCATCTTATCACATCAAGCAAGATTATTGATTTTCCTCTTCTATCCCAAAACTTTTCATCTTATCACATCAAGCAAGATTATTGATTTGCCACTTCAATCCAAAAACCTTTCATCTTATCACATCAAGCAAGATTATGGATTTTCTTCTTCTATCCCAAAATTTTTCATCTTATCACATCAAGCAAGATTATTGATTTTCCACTTCTAACCAAAAACTTCTCATCTTACCACATCAAGCAAGATTATGGATGTTCCTCTTCTATCCAAATACTTGTCATCTTATCACATCAAGCAAGATTATTAATTTTCTTCTTCTATCCCAAAACCTTTCATCTGATCACATCAAGCAAGATTATTGATTTTCTTCTTCCATCCAAAAACTTTTCATCTTATCACATCAAGCAAGATTATTGATTTTCTTCTTCTATCCAAAAGCTTTTCTTCTTATCACAATAAGCAGGATTATTGATTTTCTTCTTCTATCCAAAAACCTTTCATCTTGTCTCATCAAGCAAGATTATTGATTTTCCTCTTCTATCCAAAGACTTTTCATCTTAACACATCAAGCAGGATTATTGATTTTCTTCTTCTATCCAAAAACTCTTCATCTTATCACATCAAGCAAGATTATTGTTTTTCCTCTTCTATCCAAAAACTTTTCATCTTATCACAATAAGCAGGATTATTGATTTTCTTCTTCTATCCAAAAACCTTTCATCTTATCACATCAAGCAAGATTACTGATTTTCTTCTTCTATCCAAAAACTTTTCATCTTATCACATCAGGCAAAATTATTAATTTTCCTCTTCTTTCCAAAAACTTTTCATCTTATCACATCAAGCAAGATTATTGATTTTCTTCTTCTATCCAAAAACTTTTCATCTTATCACATCAAGCAAGATTATTGATTTTCCACTTCTATTTAAAAACTTTTCATCTTATCACATCAAGCAAGATTATTGATTTTCTTCTTCTATCCAAAAACTTTTCATCTTATCACATCAAGCAAGATTATTGATTTTCTTCTTCAATCCAAAAACTTTTCATCTTATCACATCAAGCAAGATTATTGATTTTCCTCTTCTATCCAAAAACTTTTCATCTTATCACATCATGCAAGATTATTGATTTTCTTCTTCTATCCAAAAACTTTTAATCTTATCACATCAAGCAATATTATTGATATTCCTCTTCTATCCAAAAACTTTTCATCTTATCACATCAAGCAAGACTATTGATTTTTCACTTCTAACCAAAACCTTTCATCTTATTACATCAAGCAAGATTGTTCATTTTCTTCTTCTATCCAAATACTTTTCATCTTATCACATCAAGCAAGATTGTTCGTTTTGTTCTTCTATCCAAAAACTTTTCATCTTATCACATCAAGCAAGATTATTTTTTTTCTCTTCTATACATAAACTTTTCATCTTATCACATCAAGCAAGATTATTAATTTTCCTCTTCTATCCCAAAACCTTTCATCTGATCACATCAAGCAAGATTATTGATTTTCTTCTTCCATCCAAAAACTTTTCATCTTATCACATCAAGCAAGATTATTGATTTTCTTCTTCTATCCAAAAACTTTTCTTCTTATCACAATAAGCAGGATTATTGATTTTCCACTTCAATCAAAAAACCTTACATCTTATCACATCAAGCAAGATTATTGAATTTCCTCTTGTATCCAAAAACTTTTCATCTTATCACATCAAGCAAGATTATTGATTTTCCACTTCTATCCAAAACCTTTCATCTTATTACATCAAGCAAGATTATTGATTTTCTTCTATCCAAATCCTTTTCATCTCAACACATCAAGCAAGATTATTGATTTTCCACTTCTATCCAAAAACTTTTCATCTTATCACATCAAGCAAGATTATTCATTTTCTTTTTCTATTCAAAAACTTTTCATCTTATCACATCAAGCACGATTATTAATTTTCCTCTTCTATCCAAAAACTTTTCATCTTGTCACATCAAGCAAGATTATTGATTTTCTTCTTCTATCCAAAAACTTTTCATCTTATCACATCAAGCAAGATTATTGATTTTCCACTTCTATCCAAAAACTTTTCATCTTATCACATCAAGCAAGATTATTGATTTTCCACTTCTATCCAAAAACTTTTCATCTTATCACATGAAGCAAGATTATTGATTTTCTTCTTCTATCCAAAAAGTTTTCATCTTATCACATCAAGCAAGATTATTGATTTTCCACTTCTATCCAGAAACTTTTCATCTTATCACATCAAGCAAGATTATTGATATTCTTCTTCCGTCCAAAACCTTTTCATCTTATCACATCAAGCAAGATTATTGATTTTCCTTTTCTATCCATAAACTTTTCATTTTATCACATCAAGCAAGATTATTGATTTTCCTCTTATATCCAAAAACTTTTCATCTTATCACATCAAGCAAGATTATTGATTTTCTTCTTTTATCCAAAAAAAGTTCATCTTATCACATCAAGCAAGATTATTGATTTTCTTCTTCTATCCAAAAACTCTTCATCTTATCACATCAAGCAAGATTATTGATTTTCCTCTTCTATCCAAAAACTTTTCATCTTAACACATCAAGCAGGATTATTGATTTTCTTCATCTATCCAAAAACTTTTCATCTTATCACATCAAGCAAGATTATTGATTTTCCTCTTCTATCCAAAAACTTTTCATCTTATCACAATAAGCAGGATTATTGATTTTCTTCTTCTATCCAAAAAATTTTCATCTTATCATATCAAGCAAGATTACTGATTTTCTTCTTCTATGCAAAAACTTTTCATCTTATCACATCAGGCAAGATTATTGATTTTCCTCTTCCTTCCAAAAACTTTTCATCTTATCACATCAAGCAAGATTATTGATTTTCTTCTTCTATCCAAAAAATTTTCATCTTATCACATCAAGCAAGATTAATTTTTTTCTTCTTCTATCCAAAAACTTTTCATCTTATCACATCAAGCAAGATTATTGATTTTCTTCTTCAATCCAAAAACTTTTCATCTTATCACATCAAGCAAGATTATTGATGTTCCTCTTCTATCCAAAAACTTTTCATCTTCTCACATCATGCAAGATTATTGATTTTCTTCTTCTATCCAAAAACTTTTAATCTTATGACATCAAGCAAGATTATTGATATTCCTCTTCTATCCAAAAAATTTTCATCTTATCACATCAAGCAAGACTATTGATTTTTCACTTCTAACCAAAACCTTTCATCTTATTACATCAAGCAAGATTGTTCATTTTCTTCTTCTATCCAAATACTTTTCATCTTATCACATCAAGCAAGATTATTGATTTTCCCCTTCTGTCCAAAAACTTTTCATCTTATCACATCAAGCAAGATTATTGATATTCTTCTTCTATCCAAAAACCTTTTATCTTATCACATCAAGCAAGATTGTTGATTTTCTTCTTCTATTCAAAAACTTTTCATCTTATCACATCAAGCAAGATTATTGATTTTCCACTTCTATCCAAAAACTTTTCATCTTTTCACATCAAGCAAGATTATCGATTTTCCTCTTCTATCCAAAAACTTTTCATCTTATCACATCAGGCAAGATTATTGATTTTCTTCTTCTATCGAGAAACTTTTCATCTTATCACATCAAACAAGATTATTGATTTTTCACTTCTATCCAAAAACTTTTCATCTTATCACATCAAGCAAGATAATTGATTTTCTTCTTCTATCCAAAACTTTTCATTTTTTCACATCAAGCAAGATTATTGATTTTTCACTTCTATTCAAAAACTTTTCATCTTATCACATCAAGCAAGATCATTGATTTTCTTCTTCTATCCAAAAACTATTCATCTTATCATATCAAGCAAGAATTTTGACTTTCTTCTTCAATCCAAAAACTTTTCAACTTATCACATCAAGCAAGATTATTGATTTTCCACTTCTATCCAAAAACTTTTCATCTTATCACATCAAGCAAGATAATTGATTTTCCTCTTCTATCCAAAAACTTTTCATCTTATCACATCAAGCAAGATTATTGAGTTTTCACTTCTATCCAAAAACTTGTCATCTTATCACATCAAGCAAGATTATTTATTTTCCTCTTCTATCCCAAAACTTTACATCTTATCACATCAAGCAAGATTATTGATTTGCCACTTCTATCCAAAAACCTTTCATCTTATCACATCAAGCAAGATTATTGATTTTCTTCTTCTATCCCAAAACTTTTCATCTTATCACATCAAGCAAGATTATTGATTTTCCACTTCTAAACAAAAACTTCTCATCTTACCACATCAAGCAAGATTATGGATGTTCCTCTTCTATCCCAAAACCTTTCATCTGATCACATCAAGCAAGATTATTGATTTTCTTCTTCCATCCAAAAACTTTTCATCTTATCAAATCAAGCAAGATTATTGATTTTCTTCTTCTATCCAAAAACTCTTCATCTTATCACAATAAGCAGGATTATTGATTTTCTTCTTCTATCCAAAAACCTTTCATCTTATCACATCAAGCAAGATTATTGATTTTCCTCTTCTATCCAAAAACTTTTCATCTTAACACATCAAGCAGGATTATTGATTTTCTTCTTCTATCCAAAAACTTTTCATCTTATCACATCAAGCAAGATTATTGTTTTTCCTCTTCTATCCAAAAACTTTTCTTCTTATCACAATAAGCAGGATTATTGATTTTCTTCTTCTATCCAAAAACCTTTCATCTTATCACATCATGCACGATTACTGATTTTCTTCTTCTATCCAAAAAGTTTTCATCTTATCACATCAGGCAAGATTATTGGTTTTCGTCTTCCTTCCAAAAACTTTTCATCTTATCACATCAAGCAAGATTATTGATTTTCTTCTTCTATCCAAAAACTTTTCATCTTATCACATCAAGCAAGATTATTGATTTTCCACTTCTATTTAAAAACTTTTCATCTTATCACATCAAGCAAGATTATTGATTTTCTTCTTCTATCCAAAAACTTTTCATCTTATCACATCAAGCAAGATTATTGATTTTCTTCTTCAATCCAAAATTTTTTCATCTTATCACATCAAGCAAGATTATTGATTTTCCTCTTCTATCCAAAAACTTTTCATCTTATCACATCATGCAAGATTATTGATTTTCTTCTTCTATCCAAAAACTTTTAATCTTATCACATCAAGCAAGATTATTGATATTCCTCTTCTATCCAAAAACTTTTCATCTTATCACATCAAGCAAGACTATTGATTTTTCACTTCTAACCAAACCCTTTCATCTTATTACATCAAGCAAGATTGTTCATTTTCTTCTTCTATCCAAATACTTTTCATCTTATCACATCAAGCAAGATTGTTCGTTTTCTTCTTTTATCCAAATACTTTTCATCTTATCACATCAAGCAAGATTATTGATTTTCCCCTTCTGTCCAAAAACTTTTCATCTTATCACATCAAGCAAGATTATTGATATTCTTCTTCTATCCAAAAACTTTTTATCTTATCACATCAAGCAAGATTATTGATTTTCTTCTTCTATTCAAAAACTTTTCATCTTTTCACATCAAGCAAGATTATTGATTTTCCTCTTCTATTCAAAAACTTTTCATCTTATATAATCAGGCAAGATTATTGATTTTCTTCTTCTATCGAGAAACTTTTCATCTTATCACATCAAACAAGATTATTGATTTTTACTTCTATCCAAAAACTTTTCATCTTATCACATCAAGCAAGATAATTGATTTTCTTCTTCTATCCAAAACTTTTCATTTTTTCACATCAAGCAAGATTATTGATTTTTCACTTCTATTCAAAAACTTTTCATCTTATCACATCAAGCAAGATCATTGATTTTCTTCTTCTATCCAAAAACTTTTCATCTTATCATATCAAGCAAGAATTTTGACTTTCTTCTTCAATCCAAAAACTTTTCATCTTATCACATCAAGCAAGATTATTGATTTTCCACTTCTATCCAAAAACTTTTCATCTTATCACATCAAGCAAGATAATTGATTTTCCTCTTCTATCCAAAAACTTTTCATCTTATCAAATCAAGCAAGATTATTGAGTTTTCACTTCTATCCAAAATCTTGTCATCTTATCATATCAAGCAAGATTATTGATTTTCCTCTTCTATCCCAAAACTTTACATCTTATCACATCAAGCAAGATTATTGATTTGCCACTTCTATCCAAAAACCTTTCATCTTATCACATCAAGCAAGATTATTGATTTTCTTGTTCTATCCCAAAACTTTTCATCTTATCACATCAAGCAAGATTATTGATTTTCCACTTCTAACCAAAAACTTCTCATCTTACCACATCAAGCAAGATTATGGATGTTCCTCTTCTATCCAAATACTTGTCATCTTATCACATCAAGCAAGATTATTGATTTTCCTCTTCTATCCCAAAACCTTTCATCTGATCACATCAAGCAAGATTATTGATTTTCTTCTTCCATCCAAAAACTTTTCATCTTATCACATCAAGCAAGATTATTGATTTTCTTCTTCTATCCAAAAACTTTTCATCTTATCACAATAAGCAGGATTATTCATTTTCTTCTTCTATCCAAAAACCTTTCATCTTATCACATCAAGCAAGATTATTGATTTTCCTCTTCTATCCAAAAACTTTTCATCTTAACACATCAAGCAGGATTATTGATTTTCTTCTTCTATCCAAAAACTTTTCATCTTATCACATCAAGCAAGATTATTGTTTTTCCTCTTCTATCCAAAAACTTTTCATCTTATCACATCAAGCAAGATTATTGTTTTTCTTCTTCTATCCAAAAACTTTTCATCTTATCACATCAAGCAAGATTATTGATTTTCTTCTTCAATCCAAAAACTTTTCATCTTATCACATCAAGCAAGATTATTGATGTTCCTCTTCTATCCAAAAACTTTTCATCTTATCACATCAAGCAAGATTATTGATTTTCCACTTCTATCCAAAAACTTTTCATCTTATCACATCAAGCAAGATAATTGATTTTCCTCTTCCTTCCAAAAACTTTTCGTCTTATCACATCAAGCAAGATTATTGATTTTCTTCTTCTATCCAAAAACTTTTCATCTTATCACATCAAGCAAGATTAATTTTTTTCTTCTTCTATCCAAAAACTTTTCATCTTATCACATCAAGCAAGATTATTGATTTTCTTCTTCAATCCAAAAACTTTTCATCTTATCACATCAAGCAAGATTATTGATGTTCCTCTTCTATCCAAAAACTTTTCATCTTCTCACATCATGCAAGATTATTGATTTTCTTCTTCTATCCAAAAACTTTTAATCTTATGACATCAAGCAAGATTATTGATATTCCTCTTCTATCCAAAAAATTTTCATCTTATCACATCAAGCAAGACTATTGATTTTTCACTTCTAACCAAAACCTTTCATCTTATTACATCAAGCAAGATTGTTCATTTTCTTCATCTATCCAAATACTTTTCATCTTATCACATCAAGCAAGATTATTGATTTTCCCCTTCTGTCCAAAAACTTTTCATCTTATCACATCAAGCAAGATTATTGATATTCTTCTTCTATCCAAAAACTTTTCATCTTATCACATCAAGCAAGATTATTGATTTTCCACTTCTATCCAAAAACTTTTCATCTTTTCACATCAAGCAAGATTATTGATTTTCCTCTTCTATCCAAAAACTTTTCATCTTATCACATCAGGCAAGATTATTGATTTTCTTCTTCTATCGAGAAACTTTTCATCTTATCACATCAAACAAGATTATTGATTTTTCACTTCTATACAAAAACTTTTCATCTTATCACATCAAGCAAGATAATTGATTTTCTTCTTCTATCCAAAACTTTTCATTTTTTCACATCAAGCAAGATTATTGATTTTTCACTTCTATTCAAAAACTTTTCATCTTATCACATCAAGCAAGATCATTGATTTTCTTCTTCTATCCAAAAACTATTCATCTTATCATATCAAGCAAGAATTTTGACTTTCTTCTTCAATCCAAAAACTTTTCAACTTATCACATCAAGCAAGATTATTGATTTTCCACTTCTATCCAAAAACTTTTCATCTTATCACATCAAGCAAGATAATTGATTTTCCTCTTCTATCCAAAAACTTTTCATCTTATCACATCAAGCAAGATTATTGAGTTTTCACTTCTATCCAAAAACTTGTCATCTTATCACATCAAGCAAGATTATTTATTTTCCTCTTCTATCCCAAAACTTTACATCTTATCACATCAAGCAAGATTATTGATTTGCCACTTCTATCCAAAAACCTTTCATCTTATCACATCAAGCAAGATTATTGATTTTCTTCTTCTATCCCAAAACTTTTCATCTTATCACATCAAGCAAGATTATTGATTTTCCACTTCTAAACAAAAACTTCTCATCTTACCACATCAAGCAAGATTATGGATGTTCCTCTTCTATCCAAATACTTGTCATCTTATCACATCAAGCAAGATTATTAATTTTCCTCTTCTATCCCAAAACCTTTCATCTGATCACATCAAGCAAGATTATTGATTTTCTTCTTCCATCCAAAAACTTTTCATCTTATCAAATCAAGCAAGATTATTGATTTTCTTCTTCTATCCAAAAACTCTTCATCTTATCACAATAAGCAGGATTATTGATTTTCTTCTTCTATCCAAAAACCTTTCATCTTATCACATCAAGCAAGATTATTGATTTTCCTCTTCTATCCAAAAACTTTTCATCTTAACACATCAAGCAGGATTATTGATTTTCTTCTTCTATCCAAAATCTTTTCATCTTATCACATCAAGCAAGATTATTGTTTTTCCTCTTCTATCCAAAAACTTTTCTTCTTATCACAATAAGCAGGATTATTGATTTTCTTCTTCTATCCAAAAACCTTTCATCTTATCACATCATGCACGATTACTGATTTTCTTCTTCTATCCAAAAAGTTTTCATCTTATCACATCAGGCAAGATTATTGGTTTTCGTCTTCCTTCCAAAAACTTTTCATCTTATCACATCAAGCAAGATTATTGATTTTCTTCTTCTATCCAAAAACTTTTCATCTTATCACATCAAGCAAGATTATTGATTTTCCACTTCTATTTAAAAACTTTTCATCTTATCACATCAAGCAAGATTATTGATTTTTTTCTTCTATCCAAAAACTTTTCATCTTATCACATCAAGCAAGATTATTGATTTTCTTCTTCAATCCAAAATTTTTTCATCTTATCACATCAAGCAAGATTATTGATTTTCCTCTTCTATCCAAAAACTTTTCATCTTATCACATCATGCAAGATTATTGATTTTCTTCTTCTATCCAAAAACTTTTAATCTTATCACATCAAGCAAGATTATTGATATTCCTCTTCTATCCAAAAACTTTTCATCTTATCACATCAAGCAAGACTATTGATTTTTCACTTCTAACCAAACCCTTTCATCTTATTACATCAAGCAAGATTGTTCATTTTCTTCTTCTATCCAAATACTTTTCATCTTATCACATCAAGCAAGATTGTTCGTTTTCTTCTTTTATCCAAATACTTTTCATCTTATCACATCAAGCAAGATTATTGATTTTCCCCTTCTGTCCAAAAACTTTTCATCTTATCACATCAAGCAAGATTATTGATATTCTTCTTCTATCCAAAAACTTTTTATCTTATCACATCAAGCAAGATTATTGATTTTCTTCTTCTATTCAAAAACTTTTCATCTTTTCACATCAAGCAAGATTATTGATTTTCCTCTTCTATCCAAAAACTTTTCTTCTTATCACATCAGGCAAGATTATTGATTTTCTTCTTCTATCGAGAAACTTTTCATCTTATCACATCAAACAAGATTATTGATTTTTCACTTCTATCCAAAAACTTTTCATCTTATCACATCAAGCAAAATAATTGATTTTCTTCTTCTATCCAAAACTTTTCATTTTTTCACATCAAGCAAGATTATTGATTTTTCACTTCTATTCAAAAACTTTTCATCTTATCACATCAAGCAAGATCATTGATTTTCTTCTTCTATCCAAAAACTTTTCATCTTATCATATCAAGCAAGAATTTTGACTTTCTTCTTCAATCCAAAAACTTTTCATCTTATCACATCAAGCAAGATTATTGATTTTCCACTTCTATCCAAAAACTTTTCATCTTATCACATCAAGCAAGATAATTGATTTTCCTCTTCTATCCAAAAACTTTTCATCTTATCAAATCAAGCAAGATTATTGAGTTTTCACTTCTATCCAAAATCTTGTCATCTTATCACATCAAGCAAGATTATTGATTTTCCTCTTCTATCCCAAAACTTTACATCTTATCACATCAAGCAAGATTATTGATTTGCCACTTCTATCCAAAAACCTTTCATCTTATCACATCAAGCAAGATTATTGATTTTCTTGTTCTATCCCAAAACTTTTCATCTTATCACATCAAGCAAGATTATTGATTTTCCACTTCTAACCAAAAACTTCTCATCTTACCACATCAAGCAAGATTATGGATGTTCCTCTTCTATCCAAATACTTGTCATCTTATCACATCAAGCAAGATTATTGATTTTCCTCTTCTATCCCAAAACCTTTCATCTGATCACATCAAGCAAGATTATTGATTTTCTTCTTCCATCCAAAAACTTTTCATCTTATCACATCAAGCAAGATTATTGATTTTCTTCTTCTATCCAAAAACTTTTCATCTTATCACAATAAGCAGGATTATTCATTTTCTTCCTCTATCCAAAAACCTTTCATCTTATCACATCAAGCAAGATTATTGATATTCCTCTTCTATCCAAAAACTTTACATCTTAACACATCAAGCAGGATTATTGATTTTCTTCTTCTATCCAAAAACTTTTCATCTTATCACATCAAGCAAGATTATTGATATTCCTCTTCTATCCAAAAACTTTTCATCTTATCACATCAAGCAAGATTATTGTTTTTCTTCTTCTATCCAAAAACTTTTCATCTTATCACATCAAGCAAGATTATTGATTTTCTTCTTCAATCCAAAAACTTTTCATCTTATCACATCAAGCAAGATTATTGATGTTCCTCTTCTATCCAAAAACTTTTCATCTTATCACATCATGCAAGATTATTGATTTTCTTCTTCAATCCAAAATCTTTTAATCTTATCACATCAAGCAAGATTATTGATATTCCTCTTCCATCCAAAAACTTTTCATCTTATCACATCAAGCAAGACTATTGATTTTTCACTTCTAACCAAAACCTTTCATCTTATTACATCAAGCAAGATTGTTCATTTTCTTCTTCTATCCAAATACTTTTCATCTTATCACATCAAGCAAGATAGTTCATTTTCTTCTTCTAATCAAATACTTTTCATCTTATCACATCAAGCAAGATTATTGATTTTCCCCTTCTGTCCAAGAACTTCTCATCTTATCACATCAAGCAAGATTATTGATTTTCTTCTTTTATCCAAAAGTTTTCATCTTATCACATCAAGCAAGATTATTGATATTCTTCTTCTATCCAAAAACTTTTTATGTTATCACATCAAGCAAGATTATTGGTTTTCTTCTTCTATCCAAAAACTTTTCATCTTATCACATCAAGCAAGATTATTGATTTTCCACTTCTATCCAAAACTTTTCATCTTATCACATCAAGCAAAATTATTGATTTTCCACTTCTATCCAAAAACTTTTCATCTTATCACTTCAAGCAAGACTATTGATTTTCCACTTCTATCCAAAAACTTTTCATCTTATCAAATCAAACAACATTTTTTTCCTCCTTCTATCCAGAAACTTTTCATCTTATCACATCAAGCAAGATTATTGATTTTCTTCTTTTATCCAAAAACTTTTTATCTTATCACACCAAGCAAGATTTTTGACTTTCTTCTTCAATCCAAAAGCTTTTCATCTTATCACATCAAGCAAGATTATTGAGTTTTCACTTCTATCCAAAAACTTGTCATCTTATCACATCAAGCAAGATTATTGATTTTCCTCTTCTATCCCAAAACTTTTCATCTTATCACATCAAGCCAGATTATTGATTTGCCACTTCTATCCAAAAACCTTTCATCTTATCACATCAAGCAAGATTATTGATTTTCTTCTTCTATCCCAAAACTTTTCATCTTATCACATCAAGCAAGATTATTGATTTTCCACTTCTAAACAAAAACTTCTCATCTTACCACATCAAGCAAGATTATGGATGTTCCTCTTCTATCCAAATACTTGTCATCTTATCACATCAAGCAAGATTATTAATTTTCCTCTTCTATCCCAAAACCTTTCATCTGATCACATCAAGCAAGATTATTGATTTTCTTCTTCCATCCAAAAACTTTTCATCTTATCACATAAAGCAAGATTATTGATTTTCTTCTTCTATCCAAAAACTTTTCTTCTTATCACAATAAGCAGGATTATTGATTTTCTTCTTCTATCCAAAAACCTTTCATCTTGTCTCATCAAGCAAGATTATTGATTTTCCTCTTCTATCCAAAGACTTTTCATCTTAACACATCAAGCAGGATTATTGATTTTCTTCTTCTATCCAAAAACTTTTCATCTTATCACATCAAACAAGATTATTGTTTTTCCTCTTCTATCCAAAAACTTTTCATCTTATCACAATAACCAGGATTATTGATTTTCTTCTTCTATCCAAAAACCTTTCATCTTATCACATCAAGCAAGATTACTGATTTTCTTCTTCTATCCAAAAACTTTTCATCTTATCACATCAGGCAAATTTATTAATTTTCCTCTTCTTTCCAAAAACTTTTCATCTTATCACATCAAGCAAGATTATTGATTTTCTTCTTCTATCCAAAAACTTTTCATCTTATCACATCAAGCAAGATTATTGATTTTCCACTTCTATTTAAAAACTTTTCATCTTATCACATCAAGCAAGATTATTGATTTTCTTCTTCTATCCAAAAACATTTCATCTTATCACATCAAGCAAGATTATTGATTTTCTTCTTCAATCCAAAAACTTTTCATCTTATCACATCAAGCAAGATTATTGATTTTCCTCTTCTATTTAAAAACTTTTCATCTTATCACATCATGCAAGATTATTGATTTTCTTCTTCTATCCAAAAACTTTTAATCTTATCACATCAAGCAAGATTATTGATATTCCTCTTCTATCCAAAAACTTTTCATCTTATCACATCAAGCAAGACTATTGATTTTTCACTTCTAACCAAAACCTTTCATCTTATTATATCAAGCAAGATTGTTCATTTTCTTCTTCTATCCAAATACTTTTCATCTTATCACATCAAGCAAGATTGTTCGTTTTCTTCTTCTATCCAAAAACTTTTCATCTTATCACATCAAGCAAGATTATTTTTTTTCTCTTCTATACATAAACTTTTCGTCTTATCACATCAAGCAAGATTATTAATTTTCCTCTTCTATCCCAAAACCTTTCATCTGATCACATCAAGCAAGATTATTGATTTTCTTCTTCCATCCAAAAACTTTTCATCTTATCACATCAAGCAAGATTATTGATTTTCTTCTTCTATCCAAAAACTTTTCTTCTTATCACAATAAGCAGGATTATTGATTTTCCACTTCAATCAAAAAACCTTACATCTTATCACATCAAGCAAGATAATTGAATTTCCTCTTGTATCCAAAAACTTTTCATCTTATCACATCAAGCAAGATTATTGATTTTCCACTTCTATCCAAAACCTTTCATCTTATTACATCAAGCAAGATTATTGATTTTCTTCTATCCAAATCCTTTTCAACTCAACACATCAAGCAAGATTATTGATTTTCCACTTCTATCCAAAAACTTTTCATCTTATCACATCAAGCAAGATTATTCATTTTCTTTTTCTATTCAAAAACTTTTCATCTTATCACATCAAGCACGATTATTAATTTTCCTCTTCTATCCAAAAACTTTTCATCTTATCACATCAAGCAAGATTATTGATTTTCTTCTTCTATCCAAAAACTTTTCATCTTATCACATCAAGCAAGATTATTGATTTTCCACTTCTATCCAAAAACTTTTCATCTTATCACATCAAGCAAGATAATTGATTTTCCTCTTCTATCCAAAAACTTTTCATCTTATCACATCAAGCAAGATTATTGAGTTTTCACTTCTATCCAAAAACTTGTCATCTTATCACATCAAGCAAGATTATTGATTTTCCTCTTCTATCCCAAAACTTTACATCTTATCACATCAAGCAAGATTATTGATTTGCCACTTCTATCCAAAAACCTTTCATCTTATCACATCAAGCAAGATTATTGATTTTCTTCTTCTATCCCAAAACTTTTCATCTTATCACATCAAGCAAGATTATTGATTTTCCACTTCTAACCAAAAACTTCTCATCTTACTACATCAAGCAAGATTATGGATGTTCCTCTTCTATCCAAATACTTGTCATCTTATCACATCAAGCAAGATTATTAATTTTCCTCTTCTATCCCAAAACCTTTCATCTGATCACATCAAGCAAGGTTATTGATTATATTCTTCCATCCAAAAACTTTTCATCTTATCACAATAAGCAGGATTATTGATTTTCCTCTTCTATTCAAAAACTTTTCATCTTAACTCATCAAGCAGGATTATTGATTTTCTTCTTCTATCAAAAAACTTTTCATCTTATCACATCAAGCAATATTATTGTTTTTCCTCTTCTATCCAAAAACTTTTCATCTTATCACAATAAGCAGGATTATTGATTTTCTTCTTCTATCCAAAAACCTTTCATCTTATCACATCAAGCAAGATTACTGATTTTCTTCTTCTATCCAAAAAGTTTTCATCTTATCACATCAGGCAAGATTATTGGTTTTCGTCTTCCTTCCAAAAACTTTTCATCTTATCACATCAAGCAAGATTATTGATTTTCTTCTTCTATCCAAAAACTTTTCATCTTATCACATCAAGCAAGATTATTGATTTTCCACTTCTATTTAAAAACTTTTCATCTTATCACATCAAGCAAGATTATTGATTTTCTTCTTCTATCCAAAAACTTTTCATCTTATCACATCAAGCAAGATTATTGATTTTCTTCTTCAATCCAAAATTTTTTCATCTTATCACATCAAGCAAGATTATTGATTTTCCTCTTCTATCCAAAAACTTTTCATCTTATCACATCATGGAAGATTATTGATTTTCTTCTTCTATCCAAAAACTTTTAATCTTATCACATCAAGCAAGATTATTGATATTCCTCTTTTATCCAAAAACTTTTCATCTTATCACATCAAGCAAGACTATTGATTTTTCACTTCTAACCAAAACCTTTCATCTTATTACATCAAGCAAGATTGTTCATTTTCTTCTTCTATCCAAATACTTTTCATCTTATCACATCAAGCAAGATTGTGCGTTTTCTTCTTTTATCCAAATACTTTTCATATTATCACATCAAGCAAGATTATTGATTTTCCCCTTCTGTCCAAAAACTTTTCATCTTATCACATCAAGCAAGATTATTGATATTCTTCTTCTATCCAAAAACCTTTTATCTTATCACATCAAGCAAGATTATTGATTTTCTTCTTCTATTCAAAAACTTTTCATCTTATCACATCAAGCAAGATTATTTATTTTCCACTTCTATCCAAAAACTTTTCATCTTTTCACATCAAGCAAGAATATTGATTTTCCTCTTCTATCCAAAAACTTTTCATCTTATCACATCAGGCAAGGTTATTGATGTTCTTCTTCTATCGAGAAACCTTTCATCTTATCACATCAAACAAGATTATTGATTTTTCACTTCTATCAAAAAACTTTTCATCTTATCACATCAAGCAAGATCATTGATTTTCTTGTTCTATCCAAAAACTTTTCATCTTATCATATCAAGCAAGATTTTTGACTTTCTTCTTCAATCCAAAAACTTTTCATCTTATCACATCAAGCAAGATTATTGATTTTCCACTTCTATCCAAAACTTTTCATCTTATCACATCAAGCAAGATTATTGAGTTTTCAGTTCTATCCAAAAACTTGTCATCTTATCACATCAAGCAAGATTATTGATTTTTCTCTTCTATCCCAAAACTTTTCATCTTATCACATCAAGCAAGATTATTGATTTGCCACTTCTATCCAAAAACTTTTCATCTTATCACATCAAGCAAGATTATTGATTTTCTTGTTCTATCCCAAAACTTTTCATCTTATCACATCAAGCAAGATTATTGATTTTCCACTTCTAACCAAAAACTTCTCATCTTACCACATCAAGCAAGATTATGGATGTTCCTCTTCTATCCAAATACTTTTCATCTTATCACATCAAGCAAGATTATTAATTTGCCACTTCTATCCAAAAACCTTTCATCTTATCACATCAAGCAAGATTATTGATTTTCTTCTTCTATCCCAAAACTTTTCATCTTATCACATCAAGCAAGATTATTGATTTTCCACTTCTAACCAAAAACTTCTCATCTTACCACATCAAGCAAGATTATGGATGTTCCTCTTCTATCCAAATACTTGTCATCTTATCACATCAAGCAAGATTATTAATTTTCCTCTTCTATCCCAAAACCTTTCATCTGATCACATCAAGCAAGATTATTGATTTTCTTCTTCCATCCAAAAACTTTTCATCTTATCAAATCAAGCAAGATTATTGATTTTCTTCTTCTATCCAAAAACTCTTCATCTTATCACAATAAGCAGGATTATTGATTTTCTTCTTCTATCCAAAAACCTTTCATCTTATCACATCAAGCAAGATTATTGATTTTCTTCTTCCATTCAAAAACTTTTCATCTTATCAAATCAAGCAAGATTATTGATTTTCTTCTTCTAGCCAAAAACTCTTCATCTTATCACAATAAGCAGGATTATTGATTTTCTTCTTCTATTCAAAAACTTTTTATCTTATCACATCAAGCAAGATTATTGATTTTCTTCTTCTATCCAAAAACTTTTCATCTTATCACATCAAGCAAGATTATTAATTTGCCACTTCTATCCAAAAACCTTTCATCTTATCACATCAAGCAAGATTATTGATTTTCTTCTTCTATCCCAAAACTTTTCATCTTATCACATCAAGCAAGATTATTGATTTTCCACTTCTAACCAAAAACTTCTCATCTTACCACATCAAGCAAGATTATGGATGTTCCTCTTCTATCCAAATACTTGTCATCTTATCACATCAAGCAAGATTATTAATTTTCCTCTTCTATCCCAAAACCTTTCATCTGATCACATCAAGCAAGATTATTGATTTTCTTCTTCCATCCAAAAACTTTTCATCTTATCAAATCAAGCAAGATTATTGATTTTCTTCTTCTATCCAAAAACTCTTCATCTTATCACAATAAGCAGGATTATTGATTTTCTTCTTCTATCCAAAAACCTTTCATCTTATCACATCAAGCAAGATTATTGATTTTCTTCTTCCATTCAAAAACTTTTCATCTTATCAAATCAAGCAAGATTATTGATTTTCTTCTTCTAGCCAAAAACTCTTCATCTTATCACAATAAGCAGGATTATTGATTTTCTTCTTCTATTCAAAAACTTTTTATCTTATCACATCAAGCAAGATTATTGATTTTCTTCTTCTATCCAAAAACTTTTCATCTTATCACACCAAGCAAGATTATTGATTTTCCACTTCTATCCAAAAACTTTTCATCTTATCACAACAAGCAAGATTATTGATTTTTTTCTTCTATCCAAAAACTTTTTATCTTATCACATCAAGAACGGTTATTGATTTTCTTCTTCTATCCCAAAACCTTTCATCTGATCACATCAAGCAAGATTATTTATTTTCTTCTTCCATCCAAAAACTTTTCATCTTATCACATCAAGCAAGATTATTGATTTTCCACTTCTAACCAAAAACTTTTCATCTTATCACATCAAGCAAGATTATTGATTTTCCTCTTCTATCCAAAAACTTTTCATCTTATCACATCAAGCAAGATTATTGATTTTTCACTTCTAACCAAAACCTTTCATCTTATCACATCAAGCAAAATTGTTCATTTTCTTCTTCTATCCAAACACTTTTCACCTTATCACATCAAGCAAGATTGTTCATTTTCTTCTTCTATCCAAATACCTTTCATCCTATCACATCAAGCAAGATTATTGATTTTCCCCTTCTGTCCAAAAACTTTTCATCTTATCACATCAAGCAAGATTATTGATTTTCTTCTTTTATCCAAAAACTTTTCATCTTATCACTTCAAGAAAGACTATTGATATTCTTCTTCTATCCAAAAACTTTTCATGTTATCACTTCAAGCAAGATTATTGATTTTCTTCTTTGATCCAAAAACTTTTTATCTTATCACATCAAGCAAGATTATTGATTTTCTTCATCTATTCAAAAACTTTTCATCTTATCACATCAAGCAAGAATATTGATTCTCCACTTCTATCCAAAAACTTTTCATCTGTTCACATCCAGCAAGATTATTCATTTTCCTCTTCTATCCAAAAACTTTTCATCTTATCACATCAGGCAAGATTATTGACTTTCTTCTTCTATCGAGAAACTTTTCATCTTATCACATCAAGCAAGATTATTGATTTTTCACTTCTATCTAAAAACTTTTCATCTTATCACATCAAGCAAGATAATTGATTTTCTTCTTCTATCCAAAAGATTTTCATCTTTTCACATCAAGCAAGATTATTGATTTTTCACTTCTATCCAAAAGCTTTTCATCTTATCACATCAAGCAAGATTATTTTTTTTCTTTTCTAACCAAAAACCTTTAATCTTATCACAAAAAGCAAGATTATTGATTTGCCTCTTCTAACCAAATACATTTCATCTTATCACATCAAGCAAGATTATTGATTTTCCTCTTCTATCCAAAAAATTTTCATCTTATCACATCAAGCAAGATTATCAATTTTCCTCTTCTATCCAAAACTTTTCATCTTATCACATCAAGCAAGATTATTTTTTTTCTCTTCTATACAAAAACTTTTCATCTTATCACATCAAGCAAGATTATTAATTTTCTTCTTCTATCCAAAAACTATTCATCTTATCACATCAAGCAAGATTATTAATTTTCCTCTTCTATCCAAAACTTTTCATCTTATCACTTCCAGCTAGATTATTTTTTTTCTCTTCTATACAAAAACTTTTCATCTTATCACATCAAGCAAAATTATTGATTTTACACTTCTATCCAAAATTTTTTCATCTTATCACATCAAGCAAAATTATTGATTTTCCACTTCTATCCAAAAACTTTTCATCTTATCACTTCAAGCAAGACTATTGATTTTCCACTTCTATCCAAAAACTTTTCATCTTATCAAATCAAACAACATTTTTTTCCTCCTTCTATCCAGACACTTTTCATCTTATCACATCAAGCAAGATTATTGATTTTCTTCTTCTCTCTAAATACTTTTCATTTTTTCACATCATGCAAGATTATTGATTTTTCACTTCTATCCAAAAACTTTTCATCTTATCACATCAAGCAAGATCATTGATTTTCTTCTTCTATCCAAAAACTTTTCATCTTATCATATCAAGCAAGATTTTTGACTTTCTTCTTCAATCCAAAAACTTTTCATCTTATCACATCAAGCAAGATTATTGAGTTTTCACTTCTATCCAAAAACTTGTCATCTCATCACATCAAGCAAGATTATTGATTTTCCTCTTCTATCCCAAAACTTTTCATCTTATCACATCAAGCAAGATAATTGATTTGCCACTTCTATCCAAAAACCTTTCATCTTATCACATCAAGCAAGATTATTGATTTTCTTCTTCTATCCCAAAACTTTTCATCTTATCACATCAAGCAAGATTATTGATTTTCCACTTCTAACCAAAAACTTCTCATCTTACCACATCAAGCAAGATTATGGATGTTCCTCTTCTATCCAAATACTTGTCATCTTATCACATCAAGCAAGATTATTAATTTTCCTCTTCTATCCCAAAACCTTTCATCTGATCACATCAAGCAAGATTATTGATTTTCTTCTTCCATCCAAAAACTTTTCATCTTATCAAATCAAGCAAGATTATTGATTTTCTTCTTCTATCCAAAAACTCTTCATCTTATCACAATAAGCAGGATTATTGATTTTCTTCTTCTATCCAAAAACCTTTCATCTTATCACATCAAGCAAGATTATTGATTTTCTTCTTCCATTCAAAAACTTTTCATCTTATCAAATCAAGCAAGATTATTGATTTTCTTCTTCTAGCCAAAAACTCTTCATCTTATCACAATAAGCAGGATTATTGATTTTCTTCTTCTATTCAAAAACTTTTTATCTTATCACATCAAGCAAGATTATTGATTTTCTTCTTCTATCCAAAAACTTTTCATCTTATCACACCAAGCAAGATTATTGATTTTCCACTTCTATCCAAAAACTTTTCATCTTATCACAACAAGCAAGATTATTGATTTTTTTCTTCTATCCAAAAACTTTTTATCTTATCACATCAAGAACGGTTATTGATTTTCTTCTTCTATCCCAAAACCTTTCATCTGATCACATCAAGCAAGATTATTTATTTTCTTCTTCCATCCAAAAACTTTTCATCTTATCACATCAAACAAGATTATTGATTTTCCTCTTCTATCCAAAAACTTTTCATCTTATCACAATAAGCAGGATTATTGATTTTCTTCTTCTATCCAAAAACCTTTCATCTTATCACATCAAGCAAGATTACTGATTTTCTTCTTCTATCCAAAAACTTTTCATCTGATCACATCAAGCAAGATTATTGATTTTCCACTTCTAACCAAAAACTTTTCATCTTATCACATCAAGCAAGATTATTGATTTTCCTCTTCTATCCAAAAACTTTTCATCTTATCACATCAAGCAAGATTATTGATTTTTCACTTCTAACCAAAACCTTTCATCTTATCACATCAAGCAAAATTGTTCATTTTCTTCTTCTATCCAAACACTTTTCACCTTATCACATCAAGCAAGATTGTTCATTTTCTTCTTCTATCCAAATACCTTTCATCCTATCACATCAAGCAAGATTATTGATTTTCCCCTTCTGTCCAAAAACTTTTCATCTTATCACATCAAGCAAGATTATTGATTTTCTTCTTTTATCCAAAAACTTTTCATCTTATCACTTCAAGAAAGACTATTGATTTTTCACTTCTATCTAAAAACTTTTCATCTTATCACATCAAGCAAGATAATTGATTTTCTTCTTCTATCCAAAAGATTTTCATCTTTTCACATCAAGCAAGATTATTGATTTTTCACTTCTATCCAAAAGCTTTTCTTCTTATCACATCAAGCAAGATTATTTTTTTTCTTTTCTAACCAAAAACCTTTAATCTTATCACAAAAAGCAAGATTATTGATTTGCCTCTTCTAACCAAATACATTTCATCTTATCACATCAAGCAAGATTATTGATTTTCCTCTTCTATCCAAAAAATTTTCATCTTATCACATCAAGCAAGATTATCAATTTTCCTCTTCTATCCAAAACTTTTCATCTTATCACATCAAGCAAGATTATTTTTTTTCTCTTCTATACAAAAACTTTTCATCTTATCACATCAAGCAAGATTATTAATTTTCTTCTTCTATCCAAAAACTATTCATCTTATCACATCAAGCAAGATTATTAATTTTCCTCTTCTATCCAAAACTTTTCATCTTATCACTTCCAGCTAGATTATTTTTTTTCTCTTCTATACAAAAACTTTTCATCTTATCACATCAAGCAAAATTATTGATTTTACACTTCTATCCAAAATTTTTTCATCTTATCACATCAAGCAAAATTATTGATTTTCCACTTCTATCCAAAAACTTTTCATCTTATCACTTCAAGCAAGACTATTGATTTTCCACTTCTATCCAAAAACTTTTCATCTTATCAAATCAAACAACATTTTTTTCCTCCTTCTATCCAGACACTTTTCATCTTATCACATCAAGCAAGATTATTGATTTTCTTCTTCTCTCTAAATACTTTTCATTTTTTCACATCATGCAAGATTATTGATTTTTCACTTCTATCCAAAAACTTTTCATCTTATCACATCAAGCAAGATCATTGATTTTCTTCTTCTATCCAAAAACTTTTCATCTTATCATATCAAGCAAGATTTTTGACTTTCTTCTTCAATCCAAAAACTTTTCATCTTATCACATCAAGCAAGATTATTGAGTTTTCACTTCTATCCAAAAACTTGTCATCTCATCACATCAAGCAAGATTATTGATTTTCCTCTTCTATCCCAAAACTTTTCATCTTATCACATCAAGCAAGATAATTGATTTGCCACTTCTATCCAAAAACCTTTCATCTTATCACATCAAGCAAGATTATTGATTTTCTTCTTCTATCCCAAAACTTTTCATCTTATCACATCAAGCAAGATTATTGATTTTCCACTTCTAACCAAAAACTTCTCATCTTACCACATCAAGCAAGATTATGGATGTTCCTCTTCTATCCAAATACTTGTCATCTTATCACATCAAGCAAGATTATTAATTTTCCTCTTCTATCCCAAAACCTTTCATCTGATCACATCAAGCAAGATTATTGATTTTCCTCTTCTATCCAAAAACTTTTCATCTTATCACAATAAGCAGGATTATTGATTTTCTTCTTCTATCCAAAAACCTTTCATCTTATCACATCAAGCAAGATTACTGATTTTCTTCTTCTATCCAAAAACTTTTCATCTGATCACATCAAGCAAGATTATTGATTTTCCACTTCTAACCAAAAACTTTTCATCTTATCACATCAAGCAAGATTATTGATTTTCCTCTTCTATCCAAAAACTTTTCATCTTATCACATCAAGCAAGATTATTGATTTTTCACTTCTAACCAAAACCTTTCATCTTATCACATCAAGCAAAATTGTTCATTTTCTTCTTCTATCCAAACACTTTTCACCTTATCACATCAAGCAAGATTGTTCCTTTTCTTCTTCTATCCAAATACCTTTCATCCTATCACATCAAGCAAGATTATTGATTTTCCCCTTCTGTCCAAAAACTTTTCATCTTATCACATCAAGCAAGATTATTGATTTTCTTCTTTTATCCAAAAACTTTTCATCTTATCACTTCAAGAAAGACTATTGATATTCTTCTTCTATCCAAAAACTTTTCATGTTATCACTTCAAGCAAGATTATTGATTTTCTTCTTTGATCCAAAAACTTTTTATCTTATCACATCAAGCAAGATTATTGATTTTCTTCATCTATTCAAAAACTTTTCATCTTATCACATCAAGCAAGAATATTGATTCTCCACTTCTATCCAAAAACTTTTCATCTGTTCACATCCAGCAAGATTATTCATTTTCCTCTTCTATCCAAAAACTTTTCATCTTATCACATCAGGCAAGATTATTGACTTTCTTCTTCTATCGAGAAACTTTTCATCTTATCACATCAAGCAAGATTATTGATTTTTCACTTCTATCTAAAAACTTTTCATCTTATCACATCAAGCAAGATAATTGATTTTCTTCTTCTATCCAAAAGATTTTCATCTTTTCACATCAAGCAAGATTATTGATTTTTCACTTCTATCCAAAAGCTTTTCATCTTATCACATCAAGCAAGATTATTTTTTTTCTTTTCTAACCAAAAACCTTTAATCTTATCACAAAAAGCAAGATTATTGATTTGCCTCTTCTAACCAAATACATTTCATCTTATCACATCAAGCAAGATTATTGATTTTCCTCTTCTATCCAAAAAATTTTCATCTTATCACATCAAGCAAGATTATCAATTTTCCTCTTCTATCCAAAACTTTTCATCTTATCACATCAAGCAAGATTATTTTTTTTCTCTTCTATACAAAAACTTTTCATCTTATCACATCAAGCAAGATTATTAATTTTCTTCTTCTATCCAAAAACTATTCATCTTATCACATCAAGCAAGATTATTAATTTTCCTCTTCTATCCAAAACTTTTCATCTTATCACTTCCAGCTAGATTATTTTTTTTCTCTTCTATACAAAAACTTTTCATCTTATCACATCAAGCAAAATTATTGATTTTACACTTCTATCCAAAATTTTTTCATCTTATCACATCAAGCAAAATTATTGATTTTCCACTTCTATCCAAAAACTTTTCATCTTATCACTTCAAGCAAGACTATTGATTTTCCACTTCTATCCAAAAACTTTTCATCTTATCAAATCAAACAACATTTTTTTCCTCCTTCTATCCAGACACTTTTCATCTTATCACATCAAGCAAGATTATTGATTTTCTTCTTCTCTCTAAATACTTTTCATTTTTTCACATCATGCAAGATTATTGATTTTTCACTTCTATCCAAAAACTTTTCATCTTATCACATCAAGCAAGATCATTGATTTTCTTCTTCTATCCAAAAACTTTTTATCTTATCATATCAAGCAAGATTTTTGACTTTCTTCTTCAATCCAAAAACTTTTCATCTTATCACATCAAGCAAGATTATTGAGTTTTCACTTCTATCCAAAAACTTGTCATCTCATCACATCAAGCAAGATTATTGATTTTCCTCTTCTATCCCAAAACTTTTCATCTTATCACATCAAGCAAGATAATTGATTTGCCACTTCTATCCAAAAACCTTTCATCTTATCACATCAAGCAAGATTATTGATTTTCTTCTTCTATCCCAAAACTTTTCATCTTATCACATCAAGCAAGATTATTGATTTTCCACTTCTAACCAAAAACTTCTCATCTTACCACATCAAGCAAGATTATGGATGTTCCTCTTCTATCCAAATACTTGTCATCTTATCACATCAAGCAAGATTATTAATTTTCCTCTTCTATCCCAAAACCTTTCATCTGATCACATCAAGCAAGATTATTGATTTTCTTCTTCCATCCAAAAACTTTTCATCTTATCACATCAAGCAAGATTATTGATTTTCTTCTTCTATCCAAAAACTTTTCTTCTTATCACAATAAGCAGGATTATTGATTTTCTTCTTCTATCCAAAAACCTTTCATCTTATCTCATCAAGCAAGATTATTGATTTTCCTCTTCTATCCAAAGACTTTTCATCTTAACACATCAAGCAGGATTATTGATTTTCTTCTTCTATCCAAAAACTTTTCATCTTATCACATCAAGCAAGATTATTGTTTTTCCTCTTCTATCCAAAAACTTTTCATCTTATCACAATAAGCAGGATTATTAATTTTCTTCTTCTATCCAAAAACCTTTCATCTTATCCCATCAAGCAAGATTACTGATTTTCTTCTTCTATCCAAAAACTTTTCATCTTATCACATCAGGCAAGATTATTAATTTTCCTCTTCCTTCCAAAAACTTTTCATCTTATCACATCAAGCAAGATTATTGATTTTCTTCTTCTATCCAAAAACTTTTCATCTTATCACATCAAGCAAGATTATTGATTTTCCACTTCTATTTAAAAACTTTTCATCTTATCACATCAAGCAAGATTATTGATTTTCTTCTTCTATCCAAAAACTTTTCATCTTATCACATCAAGCAAGATTATTGATTTTCTTCTTCAATCCAAAAACTTTTCATCTTATCACATCAAGCAAGATTATTGATTTTCCTCTTCTATCCAAAAACTTTTCATCTTATCACATCAAGCAAGATTATTGATTTTCTTCTTCTATCCAAAAACTTTTAATCTTATCACATCAAGCAAGATTATTGATTATCCTCTTCTATCCAAAAACTTTTCATCTTATCACATCAAGCAAGACTATTGATTTTTCACTTCTAACCAAAACCTTTCATCTTATTACATCAAGCAAGATTGTTCATTTTCTTCTTCTATCCAAAAACTTTTCATCTTATCACATCAAGCAAGATTATTTTTTTTCTCTTCTATACATAAACTTTTCATCTTATCACATCAAGCAAGATTATTGATTTTCCACTTCTATCCAAAAACTATCCATCTTATCACATGAAGCAAGATTATTGATTTTCCACTTCAATCAAAAAACCTTACATCTTATACATGACATTGTAGGTCTCGTTGACGGTAAATGTAGGAGAACACAAACTGAAATTTCCGAACATTTATAATAATGCAGATGTTGAAATCACAATTGGAATATGGATTTTAACATATTATCTATAAGTTTTATAGCTTTATAATTTTTATAGTTTATGAATGACCCATTTTTGTAATCCAGTGGAGTTGGTAATGGCTCGTTCATATTTCTGTGAATGTCACTTACAAGAGACAATTCCTCACTGTCTGTCTCTTCATCATGAGGATGTTGCAAATTTATAATGATGTGCCCTAAAATCTCGTCAGGTGCTATTTCTTTCCAAAAGTCGTCTTCTGCGTATCTCACACAGTTTTTCCACTCTTGTGTTACCATGTCATTTGATTCGTGAATAAGTCATTTGTTGTCAGTCAGTATAAATATGTTATTTCTTATTTTAACATAAGTTGAGCCCACATTAACTCAATTGGGCCGGACTGGCATTGGTGTTGAGGAAAGGCGTATTACCTCGTGTCTTTTCTCAATTGCAATTTGATCTAGCTGATACACCTTTACCTGGAGTTTAAACGGAAAAACAACTGAATAATACTGACTTGATCACTCTTAGAGTAAATAGCGATTGCCAACCATTTATAAGCAAACATATAACGTGACGATTCCGGTTCTGCAGATGCAGCATCTACAGGCCAGCATGAAAGGTTCTCTTCTCCCTCCTTCCGTCCCTCCCACCCTCCCTCACTCTCTCTCTCCCACTCTCGAATTCATAGACACATTGGCTTATTCAAAGCAATTCTGTCATCATTACGTCGAAAGTTAATATTCAGTTCTGGGATCTTATATATATATATATATATATATATATATATATATATATATATATATACACGTACACATATGTATATACCAAACAGTAACAATGTTCATTATAGTGCTTACCTCGTGATGCATTCTTCTATTACTTTATTTATTTGTTATAGGGAAACTATTTGACTTAAGAATATGCGTTTTCATTGTTATTTTAGAAAAATTACTCCCTAGCTTCTCTGTGTATCACTTTTTGTAGAATTTGAATTTTTTCCCTATTGCAAATAGCAGCAATTAGAGATGGATTCACTTGGCTCTCAACACTCCCTATTTACATCCCCGCCCCGGTAGCGTGGTGTTAGCATGTTTGCCTCGCGTTCAAGAGGTCCCGAGTTCGAATCTCGGTCAGGGTGAGTTACCTGCATAAGGTCTTTTCCGGGGTTTTCCCTTATTCTGAAAGACGAATGTCGCGTAACTCTAAGCTCTATGGACCTTGGGCACATTTGAGCATCATTTCACCCATTCCATTCATCGTCCGATATGACTTAACGCTGGATGACTTAAATTGCATAAAAAAACCTCCCTACTTATAGGTATTGCAATACCACAACAAACAGAACTCCAATTGGTTGCTGTCCTAGTAGCATTCAAGGACAAACATCATTCCATTTAAAAGCCGCAATAGGTGATAGTGCAATTTCATGAGTAAGGTAGGGAATATGTTAGTTTATTGTGGAAACTGAAGCTATGTATTAACTTTACGGTTTCTTTCTTTCCCTTTTGGTTCATTATCCATTCCCTACGTATTGGTATCATACTTTAATATGCTACTTTTAAGCCAAAGAAGAGTTATATATTTTGGAAATTAAGATCTAAACAATGTAAAGAAAAGAGAAGCTGTCTTCATGTTCAGGTCTATTAAAACCAGTTGCTAAGTTCCCTGCATTCTTAAGATAAGCTTTCTCGGACATTATAAACACCTATTTTATCTCAAAATAATGTTTTATTTCCACTTTTTATTCTATGCGCTATTCTTAAACTGGATATAAGTAAATATTGTAATTTAATTATATTGTACTGTTATTGTAATTTAATACAGTAATTTAACAAAGTTCCAACAAAATATTTTCTCTGAAGCTATCGTTATAAAGCCATGAGGTACTAAGACAAGAATCGCTTTGATATACTCAATTAAACGACTTCTTTTCTCGCAGACAATTTATTTCTTGCACACACTCTTAGTATACAACATTCGTGGTGTTAGCTTTACGCAATAAAAGCCAATTGGATTTAAGCTATAACCAAAGAATATAAACAAAATTGTTTATTAAACTTTGTAAATAATAATGAAACCTCATTGAGATTCTAAGAAGTTATCTACAGAGAGATCTGGACAGAAGGACACCTTAATTCATGAATCGGCAGACAGTCCCGCTCCTAGCGGAAATAAGTGTAAGTAGCATATTGTCATATGACGATCGGCTTTGGCGACATCTCATCTTATTTCTTTGCCCGTTATACTGTAAGAATTGCTAAAAAGTATTCTAAAAGTGTATAAGAAACGTGGACATAACATTTGAGGTAAAATGAAGTATTTTCCCTGATATAAGCAACACAGTGAATATAAACTGTACAGCTGCAGTTCGCCTCGGTAGCCTGGTGGTATGATGTCTGCCTCACTTTCAAGATGTCCCGAGTTCGAATCTCGGTTTTTCCGGGGTTTTCCATTATCATAAAAGACGAATGTAGGGTAACTGCAAGCTCCATGGACCCTGGACTCATTTGAGCATCTTCTCACCTAAGTCACTCACCGTCCGATATGAATTAAAGTTGGAGGACGTAAATTACAAAAAAAAGAAAAGAAAAAAGAAAGTTAGGTTACTTCCACACTTTTCATATTTCTCTCGCTCCCTACGTCTCTCTATTTCTCACACACACACACACACACACACACACACACACACACACACACACACACACACACACACACACACACACACACTCACACACAAACACACACACACGCACGATCACACGCAAGCACACACACACACACACGCACGATCACACGCACGCATACACACGCACGCACACACACACGCGCACACACACACGCACATTATCCTGGACATTGCAGGTCTCCTTAGCGGAAAAGGTAAGAGAACAGAAGCTGAATTTTCCGAACCGTTTTAATAATGCAGTTGTAGAAATCTCAATTGGAACATGGATTTTCACATATTATATATAAGTTTTAAATGTTATAATTATTGTTTATGAATTACCCACTTTTGTAATCCAATGGAGTTGGTAATGGCTCGTGAATGTCACGACAAGAGACAATTCGTCACTGTCAGTATTTTCATTATCAGGATGTTGCAAATTTATGACGATATGATCTAAAATCTCGTCAGGTGCTATTTCTTTCCTAAAGTCGTCTTCTTATAGTTTATCTGTATGACTCATACACTTTCCCCACTCTTGTGTTACCATGTCATTAGCTTCGTGAACAAGTCATTTGTTGTCGGTCAGTTTAAATATGTTATTTCTGTTTTCAGTATAATTTGAATAACAAGAAAGCATTTAGTTTCTTAGATTAAAAATAAATTTTAAATAACAATTTTGGTTTATTATAAAAGAAAGAAAAGTTAGGTTAGAAAGAAGAAGTGCGGAAAGGGACCAGAAAAGAAAATAGGGTGCAAAAAGGAACAAAAGTCTCATGAAACTTGTAAAACCTGAAATTAAAGCTTCGAAAGCAGAAAATATGGCGATAAAGTGCCCAATGAAATTAATAAGTGGACACCGTTTTAGTAACAAGGTCATAAAAAGCGAACTCTCCTAAGATGATACAACCAGGCGTACTTGTGGTCAGGAAACCAGAATAAAACATTCCAGTCCCCAAGCTGAGGTGCATGGTACAAAAGTAAACTGATATTATACAATACAGTTTCAACAAAATATTTCTCAAGAGAAATCAATGAGATTGAACAAACGATAATGGTTCAAAAAGACAAAAATCTTAAGGGTATACCTATTTCAAAAGGCTTCCTCTCTCGCAGACAGCTATTTATTCATTCCGTACTCAGATTGTGTACATCATTCGTGGTGTTAGTTCTAACGAGACACAAGCCAATTACATCTTAGCTATATCCAAACAATATAATTACAATTGGCTTTGAAACTTTCTAAATAATGATTAATCTTCATTGTCCTAATAACCTAGTACGCATAGCGACATCTGGACAGCCACACACGTTACTTCATGAACGGGAAAACGGTTGCTCCCCTAGCGGAAATCAATGAAACTAACACGTCACACGAGTACCTGGGTTTGGTGACATTTCAACTTATGTCTTTGCCGCTTATACTGCAAGCATTGCTATAAAGCATTCAAATACTGAATAAGGAAAGTGGACATGCCATTTGAGGTAAAATGAAATATTCTCCCTGCCATAAACAATTAGCAAATATAAAATGTATACTTGCTGTTAGGTTTTCGTAATATATTGCTACTGGCAAATTTTAATTAGAGGGAGCTATTAAGATTTGATTTATACAGATATCTGAAATTGATTTTTGAAGTGGTTAACTTAGTTTGAGAGGTAATTTCTCCCGGCAGTTATTAAGAAGCATATTGGCCCAAACATTCTGACTGTTGGGGATAGTTCTTGACATGGAGTAGTGAAACGTCAAGCACAATTTAGCTGCAGCACACAGAAAGTATAATAAGTAATAGTACACATTAAGTGGCTGTGAAGAAAATCAATTTACTTAACAATTGTATAATATCAGAGGAAATTATTATTTGTATTATATATCTTCTATTACGATGTAAATATCTGGATTGCTTTGGTTGGAGGACTACATTATCATATTTGCTCTAGTTTTAAACGTTATGGGCACTTTTCTTATTGTTCATGCCAAACTTAGAACATTGCTGCTCTTTTGTACTCCAACGTCATCTCATATAGAACTCGCTCTTCGCTGGGAATTCCGAGAACACAGTATTCACTTGTGTCATATTTTCTGCTTTTTCAGCTAAGAATATTCCGCAGTCATATATATTCCCCATGTTGTGAGTTCTACTGAGTTATTATGAAGGTTTCCGTGTGAACTAGCAGATAAATATTTACCTTATGGGAGAGAACTTGCAGACACAAGGAGCTTTTCTCAGGTGTGTAACGTCCAGCCTGTTGATATTATTGAGGATTAGTTACGGCCAGATGCACTTTGTCCCATATGATAAAATTGGAGCAAGTTCAAGCTCACACAACTGTAGTGCCGTATTCACTGAGAGTAAATGTAGTATTTTATGACAAGCATGATCGCCTTTGTTGCAGTTACTCTGTGTTCAATGTGCTTATTGAAAGTGGGCCTAGTGATGTATAAAGTGACGCCGAGGTATTGGATATTATTCACGAATACCAGGTTTATGTTTGCACTCCGCACTTTATCATATTTGGAGATAACGTCTCTTCCGGTGTTGTATGCGATTGTGGTAAATTTTTAAATAGATCTTGATATTGTGCTTCATAAGTATTTCATATACAACTACTTTATTATTTATGACTTATTATTTTTATTCTCTATTTATTTGCTCCAAAGCAATAACCTATGTCAATATGGTCTTTTAAACTACGCTGCTTTTCAAAGGGAAAGAGTTCTGGTCCGCGGCGAATCAGATGCTTTAGAGTGCTTAACGTCGCCAGCTCGCTGCTTCTACACATTTCCTATCTCTATCTCTCTCTCTCAAAGGCACACACGCACACACACACATACAAACAATATCCTAGACCTTGAGGGTCGCGTTGCCGGTAAACGTAATAGAAAACAAACTAAATTTTCGGAACAATATAACAATGCAGTTGTTGAAATCACAATTGGAACATGGATTTTCGCATATTATGTATAAGGTTTAAATGCTATAATTATAGTTATAGTTTTGGAATTACCCATTTTTGTAATCCAGTGGAGCTGCCAATGATTCTATCATATTTTTGATTGTAACTTTTTACAAGTGAAAATTACTCATTGTCAGTAATTGGAGTACAAAAATCGCTATGATATGCTCAATTAAACGTAATTCTTTTCTCGCAGACTATTTATTTCTTGCACACACTCTTAGAAAACAACATTCGTGGTGTTAGCTCTAACGCAATAAAAGCCAATTGGATCTAAGCTATAACCAAAGAATATAAACAAAGTTGTTTATTAAACTTTGTAAATAATAACGAAACCTCATTGAGATTCTAAGAAGTTATCTACAGAGAGATCTGGACAGAAGGACACCTTAATTCATGAATCGACAGACAGTCCCGCTCCTAGCGGAAATAAGTGTAAGTAGCATATTGTCATACGACGATCGGCTTTGGCGACATCTCATCTTATTTCTTTGCCCGTTATACTGTAAGAATTGCTATAAAGTATTTAAACAGTGTATAAGAAACATGGACATAACATTTGAGGTAAAATGAAGTATTTTCCCTGACATAAGAAACACAGTGAATATAAACTGTACAGCTGCAGTTAGGTTAGTTCCAGTTCGCCTCGGTAGCCTGGTGGTATCATGTCTGCCTCACTTTCAAGATGTCGCGAGTTAGAATCTCGGTTTTTCCGGGGTTTTCCATTATCATAAAAGACGAATGTAGGGTAACTGCAAGCTCCATGGACCCTGGACTCATTTGAGCATCTTCTCACCTAAGTCACTAACCGTCGGATACGAATTAAAGTTGGAGGACGTAAATTACAAAAAAAAGAAAAGAAAAAAGAAAGTTAGGTTACTTCCACACTTTTCATATTTCTCTCGCTCCCTACGTCTCTCTATTTCTCACACACACACACACTCACACACACACACACACACACACACACACACACACACACACACACGCACGATCAGACGCACGCACACACACGCACGCACACACACGCACTCTCACACACACACACACACACACACACACACACACACACACACACACACACACACACACACACACATTATCCTGGACATTGCAGGTCTCCTTAGCGGAATAGGTAAGAGAACAGAAGCTCAATTTTCCGAACCGTTTTAATAATGTAGTTGTAGAAATCTCAATTGGAACATGGATTTTCACATATTATATATAAGTTTTAAATGTTATAATTATTGTTTATGAATTACCCACTTTTGTAATCCAATGGAGTTGGTAATGGCTCGTGAATGTCACGACAAGAGACAATTCGTCACTGTCAGTATTTTCATTATCAGGATGTTGCAAATTTATGACGATATGATCTAAAATCTCGTCAGGTGCTATTTCTTTCCTAAAGTCGTCTTCCTATAGTTTATCTGCATGACTCATACAGTTTTCCCACTCTTGTGTTACCATGTCATTAGCTTCGTGAACAAGTTATTTGTTGTCGGTCAGTTTAAATATGTTATTTCTGTTTTCAGTATAATTTGAATAACAAGAAAGCATTTAGTTTCTTAGATTAAAAATAAATTTTAAATAACAATTTTGGTTTATTATAAAAGAAAGAAAAGTTAGGTTAGAAATAAGAAGTGCGGAAAGGGACCAGAAAAGAAAATAGGGTGCAAAAAGGAACAAAAGTCTCATGAAACTTGTAAAACCTGAAATTAAGCTTCGAAAGCAGAAAATATGGCGATAAAGTGCCCAATGAAATTAATAAGTGCACACCGTTTTAGTAACAAGGTCATAAAAAGCGAACTCTCCTAAGATGATACAACCAGGCGTACTTGTGGTCAGGAAACCAGAATAAAACATTCCACTCCCCAAGCTGAGGTGCATGGTACAAAAGTAAACTGATATACAATACAGTTTCAACAAAATATTTCTCAAGAGAAATCAATGAGATTGAACAAACGATAATGGTTCAAAAAGACAAAAATCTTAAGGGTATACCTATTTCAAAAGGCTTCCTCTCTCGCAGACAGCTATTTATTCATTCCGTACTCAGATTGTGTACATCATTCGTGGTGTTAATTCTAACGAGACACAAGCCAATTACATCTTAGCTATATCCAAACAATATAATTACAATTGGCTATGAAAGTTTCTAATTAATGATTAATCTTCATTGTCCTAATAACCTAGTACGCATAGCGACATCTGGACAGCCACACACGTTACTTCATGAACGGGAAAACGGTTGCTCCCCTAGTGGAAAAAATGAAACTAACACGTCACACGAGTACCTGGGTTTGGTGACATTTCAACTTATGTCTTTGCCGCTTATACTGCAAGCATTGCTATAAAGCATTCAAATACTGAATAAGGAAAGTGGACATGCCATTTGAGGTAAAATGAAATATTCTCCCTGCCATAAACAATTAGCAAATATAAAATGTGTACTTGCTGTTAGGTTTTCGTAATATATTGCTACTGGCAAATTTTAATTAGAGGGAGCTATTAAGATTTGATTTATACAGATATCTGAAATTGATTTTTGAAGTGGTTAACTTAGTTTGTGAGGTAATGTCTCCCGGCAGTTATTAAGAAGCATATTGGCCCAAACATTCTGACTGTTGGGGATAGTTCTTGACATGGAGTAGTGAAACGTCAAGCACAATTTAGCTGTAGCACACAGAAAGTATAATAAGTGATAGTACACATTAAGTGGCTGTGAAGACAATCAATTTACTTAACAATTGTATAATATCAGAGGAAATTATTATTTGTATTATATATCTTCTATTACGATGTAAATATCTGGAATGCCTTGGTTGGAGGACTACATTATCATATTTGCTCCAGTTTTAAACGTTATGGGCACTTTTCTTATTGTTCATGCCACACTTAGAACATTGCTGCGCTTTTGTACTCCAACGTCATCTCATATAGAACTCCCTCTTCGCTGGGAATTCCGAGAACACAGTATTCACTTGTGTCATATTTTCTGCTTTTTCAGCTAAGAATAATCCGCAGTCATATATATTCCCCATGTTGTGAGTTCTACTGAGTTATTATGAAGGTTTCCGTGTGAACTAGCAGATAAATATTTACCTAATGGGAGAGAACTTGCAGACACAAGGAGCTTTTCTCAGGTGTGTAACGTCCAGCCTGTTGATATTATTGAGGCTTAGTTACGGCCAGATGCACTTTGTCCCATATGATATAATTGGAGCAAGTTCAAGCTCACACAACTGTAGTGCCGTATTCACTGAGAGTAAACGTAGTATTTTATGACAAGCATGATCGCCTTTGTTGCACTTACTCTGTGTTCAATGTGCTTATTGAAAGTGGGCCTAGTGATGTATAAAGTGACGCCAAGGTATTGGATATTATTCACCAATACCAGGTTTATGTTTGCACTCCGCACTTTATCATATTTGGAGATAACGTCTCTTCCGGTGTTGTATGCGATTGTGGTAAATTCTTAAATAGATCTTGATATTGTGCTTCATAAGTATTTCATATACAACTACTTTATTATGTATGACTTATTATTGTTATTCTTTATTTATTTGCTCCAAAGCAATAACCTATGTCAATATGGTCTTTTAAACTACGCTGCTTTTCAAAGGGAAAGAGTTCTGGTCCGCGGCGAATCAGATGCTTTAGAGCGCTTATCGTCGCCAGCTCACTGCTTCTACACATTTCCTATCTCTATCTCTCTCACACGCACACACAAACACACACACACACACACACACACACACACACACACACACACACACACACACACACACACAATATCCTAGACCTTGAGGGTCGCGTTGTCGGTAAACGTAAGAGAACACAAACTAAATTTTCGGAACATTTAGAACAATGCAGTTGTTGAAATCACAATTGGAACATGGATTTTCGTATATGATGTATAAGATTTAAATGCTATAATTATAATTATAGTTTTTGAATTGCCCATTTTTGTAAACCAGTGGAGCTGCCAATGGTTCAATCATATTTTTGAATGTAAATTACTACAAGTGAATATTACTCATTGTCAGTAATTGGAGTACAAAAATCGCTATGATATGCTCAATTCAACGACTTCTTTTCTCCCAGACAACTATTTATTCCTGGCGTATCTCTAAGTGTACAACATTCATGGTGTTAGCTCTAACGCAATAAAGCCAATTGGATCTAAGATATAACCAAAGAATATAAACAATTTGTTTATTAAACTTTGTAAATAATAATGAAACTGCATTGAGGTTCTAAGAAGTTACCTACAGAGACATCTGGGCATATAGAGATCTTAGTTCATGAGTCAGCAGACAGTCCCGCTCCTAGCGGAAATAAGTGTAAGTAGCATATTGTCATACGACGATCGGCTTTGGCGACATCTCATCTTATTTCTTTGCCCGTTATACTGTAAGAATTGCTATAAAGTATGCAAAGAGTGTATAAGAAACGTGGACAGCAAATTTGAGGTAAAATGAAGTATTTTCCCTGACATAAGCAACACAGTGAATTTAAACTGTACATTTGCGGTTAAGTTAGTTCCAGTTCACCTCGGTAGCCTTGTTGTATCATGTCTGCCTCACTTTCAAGATGTCGCGAGTTTGAATCTCGGTTTTTCCGGGGTTTTCCATTATCATAAAAGACGAATGTCGGGTAACTGTAAGCTCCATGGACCCTGGACTCATTTGAGCATCTTCTCACCTAGGTCACTCACCGTCCGATATGAATTAAAGTTGGAGGACGTAAATTACAAAAAAAAAGGAAAAGAAAAAAGAAAGTTAGGTTACTTCCACACTTTTCATATTTCTCTCGCTCCCTACGTCTCTCTATTTCTCACACACACACACACACACACACACACACACTTACGCACGCACACACACACGCACGATCACACGCACGCACATACACACACACACACACACACTATCCTGGACATTGCAGGTCTCCTTAGCGGAAAAGGTAAGAGAACAGAAGCTGAATTTTCCGAACCGTTTTAATAATGCAGTTGTAGAAATCTCAATTGGAACATGGATTTTCACATATTATATATAAGTTTTAAATGTTAAAATTATTATTTATGAATTACCCACTTTTGTAATCCAATGGAGTTGGTAATGGCTCGTGAATGTCACGACAATAGACAATTCGTCACTGTCAGTATTTTCAATATCAGGATGTTCCAAATTTATGACGATATGATCTAAAATCTCGTCAGGTGCTATTTCTTTCCTAAAGTCGTCTTCTTATAGTTTATCTGCATGTCTCATACAGTTTTCCCACTCTTTTGTTACCATGTCATTAGCTTCGGGAACAAGTCATTTGTTGTCATTCAGTTTAAATATGTTATTTCTGTTTTCAGTATAATTTGAATAACAAGAAAGCATTTAGTTTCTTAGATTAAAAATAAATTTTAAATAACAATTTTGGTTTATTATAAAGGAAAGAAAAGTTAGGTTAGAAAGAAGAAGTGCGGAAAAGGACCAGAAAAGAAAATAGGGTGCAAAAGGGAACAAAAGTCTCATGAAACTTGTAAAACCTGAAATTAAAGCTTCGAAAGCAGAAAATATGGCGATAAAGTGCCCAATGAAAGTAATAAGTGGACACAGTTTTAGTAATAAGGTCATAAAAAGCGAACTCTCCTAAGATGATACAACCAGGCTTACCTGTGGTCAGGAAACCAGAATAAAACATTCGAGTTCCCAAGCTGAGGTGCATGGTGTAAATGTAAACTGATATTATACAATACAGTTTCAACAAAATATTTCTTAAGAGAAATCATGAAAATGAACAAACGATAGTGGTTCAAAAAGACAAAAATCTTAAGGGTATACCTATTTCAGAAGGCTTCCTCTCTCGCAGACAGCTATTTATTCATTCCGTACTCACATTGTGTTCATCATTCGTGGTGTTAGTTCTAACGAGACACAAGCCAATTACATCTTAGCTATATCCAAACAATATAATTACAATTGGCTATGAAACTTTCTAAATAATGATTAATCTTCATTGTCCTAATAACCTAGTACGCATAGCGACATCTGGACAGCCACACACGTTACTTCATGAACGGGAAAACGGTTGCTCCCCTAGTGGAAAACAATGAAACTAACACTTCACACGAGTACCTGGGTTTGGTGACATTTCAACTTATTTCTTTGCGGCTTATATTGCAAGCATTGCTATAAAGCATTAAAATACTGAATAAGGAACATGGACATGCCATTTGAGGTAAAATGAAATATTCTCCCTGCCATAAACAATTAGCAAATATAAAATGTGTACTTGCTGTTAGGTTTTCGTAGTATATTGCTACTGGCAAATTTTAATTAGAGGGAGCTATTAAGTTTTGATTTATACAGATATCTGAAATTGGTTTTTGAAGTGGTTAACTTAGTTTGTGAGGTAATTTCTCCCGGCAGTTATTAAGAAGCATATTGGCCCAAACATTCTGACTGTTGGGGATAGTTCTTGACATGGAGTAGTGAAACGTCAAGCACAATTTAGCTGCAGCACACAGCAAGTACAATAAGTGAAGTACACATTAAATGGCTGTGAAGAAAATCAATTTACTTAACAATTGTATAATATCAGAGAAAATTATTATTTGTATTATATGTCTTCTATTACGATGTAAATATCTGGATTGCCTTGGTTGGAGGACTACATTATCATATTTGCTTTAGTTTTAAACGTTATGGGCACTTTTTTTATTGTTCATGCCATACTTAGAACATTGCTGCCCTTTTGTATTCCAAGGTCATCTCAAATAGAACTCCTCCCTCTTTGCTCGGAATTCCGAGAACTCAGTATTCACTTATGAAATATTTTCTGCTTTTTCAGCTAAGAATATTCCTCAGTCATATATATTCTCCATGATTTGAGTTCTACTGAGTTATTATGAAGTTTTCCGTGTGAACTAGCAGATAAATATTTACCTTATGGGAGAGAACTTGCAGACACAAGGAGCTTTTCACAGGTGTGTAGCTCTAATTTGGTCCAGCCTGTTGATATTATTGAGGCTTAGTTACGGCCAGATGCACTTTGTCCCATATGATATAATTGGAGCAAGTTCAAGCTCACACAACTGTAGTGCCTTATTCACTGAGAGTAAACGTAGCATTTTATGACAAGCATGATCGCCTTTGTTGCAGTTATCACCCTGTATTCAATGTGCTTATTGAAAGTGGGCCTAGTGATCTATAGAGTGACGCCGAGGTATTAGATATTATTCACGAATTGCAGGTTTATGTTTGCACTCCGCACTTTATCATATTTGGAGATAACGTCTCTTCCGGTGTTGTATGCGATAATGGTAAATTCTTAAATAAATCTAGATATTGTGCTTCAGAAGTATTTTATATACAACTACTTTATTATTTTGACTTATTATTTTTATTCTCTATTTATTTGCTCAAAAGCAATAACCTATTTTAATATGGTCTTTTAAACTACGCTGCTTTTCAAATGGAAAGAGTTCTGGTCCGCGGCGAATTAGATGCTTTAGAGCGCTTAACGTCGCCAGCTCGTTGCTTCTGCACATTTCCTATCTCTATCTCTCTCTCTCACAGGCACACACGCACACACACACATACAAACAATATCCTAGACCTTGAGGGTCGCGTTGTCGGTAAACGTAAGAGAACACAAACTAAATTTTCGGAACATTTAGAACAATGCAGTTGTTGAAATCACAATTGGAACATGGATTTTCGTATATGATGTATAAGATTTAAATGCTATAATTATAATTATAGTTTTTGAATTGCCCATTTTTGTAATCCAGTGGAGCTGCCAATGGTTCAATCATATTTTTGAATGTAAATTACTACAAGTGAATATTACTCATTGTCAGTAATTGGAGTACAAAAATCGCTATGATATGCTCAATTCAACGACTTCTTTTCTCCCAGACAACTATTTATTCCTTGCGTATCTCTAAGTGTACAACATTCATGGTGTTAGCTCTAACGCAATAAAGCCAATTGGATCTAAGATATAACCAAAGAATATAAACAATTTGTTTATTAAACTTTGTAAATAATAATGAAACTGCATTGAGGTTCTAAGAAGTTACCTACAGAGACATCTGGGCATATAGAGATCTTAGTTCATGAGTCAGCAGACAGTCCCGCTCCTAGCGGAAATAAGTGTAAGTAGCATATTGTCATACGACGATCGGCTTTGGCGACATCTCATCTTATTTCTTTGCCCGTTATACTGTAAGAATTGCTATAAAGTATGCAAAGAGTGTATAAGAAACGTGGACAGCAAATTTGAGGTAAAATGAAGTATTTTCCCTGACATAAGCAACACAGTGAATTTAAACTGTACATTTGCGGTTAAGTTAGTTCCAGTTCGCCTCGGTAGCCTTGTGGTATCATGTCTGCCTCACTTTCAAGATGTCGCGAGTTTGAATCTCGGTTTTTCCGGGGTTTTCCATTATCATAAAAGACGAATGTCGGGTAACTGTAAGCTCCATGGACCCTAGACTCATTTGAGCATCTTCTCACCTAGGTCACTCACCGTCCGATATGAATTAAAGTTGGAGGACGTAAATTACAAAAAAAAAGAAAAGAAAAAAGAAAGTTAGGTTACTTCCACACTTTTCATATTTCTCTCGCTCCCTACGTCTCTCTATTTCTCTCTCACACACACACACACACACACACACACACATACACGATCACACGCACGCACACACACACGCCCGCACACACACACACTCTCTCTCTCACACACACACACACACACACACACACATTATCCTGGACATTGCAGGTCTCCTTAGCGGAAAAGGTAAGAGAACAGAAGCTCAATTTTCCGAACCGTTTTAATAATGCAGTTGTAGAAATCTCAATTGGAACATGGATTTTCACATATTACATATAAGTTTTAAATGTTATAATTATTGTTTATGAATTACCCACTTTTGTAATCCAATGGAGTTGGTAATTGCTCGTGAATGTCACGACAAGAGACAATTCGTCACTGTCAGTATTTTCATTATCAGGATGTTGCAAATTTATGACGATATGATCTAAAATCTCGTCAGGTGCTATTTCTTTCCCAAAGTCGTCTTCATATAGTTTATCTGCATGACTCATACAGTTTTCCCACTCTTGTGTTACCATGTCATTAGCTTCGGGAACAAGTCATTTGTTGTCGGTCAGTTTAAATATGTTATTTCTGTTTTCAGTATAATTTGAATAACAAGAAAGCATTTAGTTTCTTAGATTAAAAATAAATTTTAAATAACAATTTTGGTTTATTATAAAAGAAAGAAAAGTTAGGTTAGAAAGAAGAAGTGCGGAAAGGGACCAGAATAGAAAATAGGGTGCAAAAAGGAACAAAAGTCTCATGAAACTTGTAAAACCTGAAATTAAAGCTTCGAAAGCAGAAAATATGGCGATAAAGTGCCCAATGAAATTAATAAGTGGACACCGTTTTAGTAACAAGGTCATAAAAAGCGAACTCTCCTAAGATGATACAACCAGGCGTACTTGTGGTCAGGAAAACAGAATAAAACATTCCAGTTCCGAAACTGAAGTGCATGGTATAAATGCAAACTGATTTTATACAATACAGTTTCAACAAAATATTTCTTAAGCGAAATCATGACAATGAACAAACGATAATGGTTCAAAAAGACAAACATCTTAAGGGTATACTTATTTCAGAAGGCTTCCTCTCTCGCAGACAGCTATTTATTCATTCCGTACTCACATTGTGTTCATCATTCGTGGTGTTAGTTCTAACGAGACACAAGCCAATTACATCTTAGCTATATCCAAACAATATAATTACAATTGGCTATGAAACTTTCTAAATAATGATTAATCTTCATTGTCCTAATAACCTAGTACGCATAGCGACATCTGGACAGCCACACACGTTACTTCATGAACGGGAAAACGGTTGCTCCCCTAGCGGAAAACAAGGAAACTAACACGTCACACGAGTACCTGGGTTTGGTGACATTTCAACTTATGTCTTTGCCGCTTATATTGCAAGCATTGCTATAAAGCATTCAAATACTGAATAAGGAACATGGACATGCCATTTGAGGTAAAATGAAATATTCTCCCTGCCATAAACAATTAGCAAATATAAAATGTGTACTTGCTGTTAGGTTTTCGTAGTATATTGCTACTGGCAAATTTTAATTAGAGGGAGCTATTAAGTTTTGATTTATACAGATATCTGAAATTGGTTTTTGAAGTGGTTAACTTAGTTTGTGAGGTAATTTCTCCCGGCAGTTATTAAGAAGCATATTGGCCCAAACATTCTGACTGTTGGGGATAGTTCTTGACATGGAGTAGTGAAACGTCAAGCACAATTTGGCTGTAGCACACAGAAAGTATAATAAGTAATAGTACACATTAAGTGGCTGTGAAGAAAATCAATTTACTTAACAATTGTATAATATCAGAGGAAATTATTATTTGTATTATATATCTTCTATTACGATGTAAATATCTGGATTGCTTTGGTTGGAGGACTACATTATCATATTTGCCCTAGTTTTAGACGTTATGGGCACTTTTTTTATTGTTCATGCCATACTTAGAACATTGCTGCCCTTTTGTATTCCAAGGTCATCTCAAATAGAACTCCTCCCTCTTTGCTCGGAATTCCGAGAACTCAGTATTCACTTATGAAATATTTTCTGCTTTTTCAGCTAAGAATATTCCTCAGTCATATATATTCTCCATGTTTTGAGTTCTACTGAGTTATTATGAAGTTTTCCGTGTGAACTAGCAGATAAATATTTACCTTATGGGAGAGAACTTGCAGACACAAGGAGCTTTTCTCAGGTGTGTAGCTCTAATTTGGTCCAGCCTGTTGATATTATTGAGGCTTAGTTACGGCCAGATGCACTTTGTCCCATATGATATAATTGGAGCAAGTTCAAGCTCACACAACTGTAGTGCCTTATTCACTGAGAGTAAACGTAGTATTTTATGACAAGCATGATCGCCTTTGTTGCAGTTACTCTGTGTTCAATGTGCTTATTGAAAGTGGGCCTAGTGATGTATAAAGTGACGCCGAGGTATTGGATATTATTCACCAATACCAGGTTTATGTTTGCACTCCGCACTTTATCATATTTGGAGATAACGTCTCTTCCGGTGTTGTATGCGATAATGGTAAATTCTTAAATAAATCTAGATATTGTGCTTCAGAAGTATTTTATATACAACTACTTTATTATTTATGACTTATTATTTTTATTCTCTATTTATTTGCTCAAAAGCAATAACCTATGTCAATATGGTCTTTTAAACTACGCTGCTTTTCAAATGGAAAGAGTTCTGGTCCGCTGCGAATTAGATGCTTTAGAGCGCTTAACGTCGCCAGCTCGCTGCTTCTACACATTTACTATCTCTATCTCTCTCTCTCACAGGCACACACGCACACACACACATACAAACAATATCCTAGACCTTGAGGGTCGCGTTGCCGGTAAACGTAATAGAACACAAACTAAATTTTCGGAACACTTATAACAATGCAGTTGTTGAAATCACAATTGGAACATGGGTTTTCGCATATTATGTATAAGGTTTAAATGCTATAATTATAATTATAGTTTTGGAATTACCCATTTTTGTAATCCAGTGGAGCTGCCAATGATTCTATCATATTTTTTATTGTAACTTTTTACAAGTGAAAATTACTCATTGTCAGTAATTGGAGTACAAAAATCGCTATGATATGCTCAATTAAACGTAATTCTTTTCTCGCAGACTATTTATTTCTTGCACACACTCTTAGTATACAACATTCGTGGTGTTAGCTCTAACGCAATAAAAGCCAATTGGATCTAAGCTATAACCAAAGAATATAAACAAAGTTGTTTATTAAACTTTGTAAATAATAATGATACCTCATTGAGATTCTAAGAAGTTATCTACAGAGAGATCTGGACAGAAGGACACCTTAATTCATGAATCGGCAGACAGTCCCGCTCCTAGCGGAAATAAGTGTAAGTAGCATATTGTCATACGACGATCGGCTTTGGCGACATCTCATCTTATTTCTTTGCCCGTTATACTGTAAGAATTGCTATAAAGTATTCAAACAGTGTATAAGAAACATGGACATAACATTTGAGGTAAAATGAAGTATTTTCCCTGACATAAGCAACCCAGTGAATATAAACTGTACAGCTGCAGTTAGGTTAGTTCCAGTTCGCCTCGGTAGCCAGGTGGTATCATGTCTGCCTCACTTTCAAGATGTCCCGAGTTAGAATATCGGTTTTTCCGGGGTTTTCCATTATCATAAAAGACGAATGTAGGGTAACTGCAAGCTCCATGGACCCTGGACTCATTTGAGCATCTTCTCACCTAAGTCACTCACCGTCGGATATGAATTAAAGTTGGAGGACGTAAATTACAAAAAAAAAAAAAAAGAAAAAAGAAAGTTAGGTTACTTCCACACTTTTCATATTTCTCTCGCTCCCTACGTCTCTCTATTTCTCACACACACACACACGCATGCACGATCACACGCACGCACACACACACGCACGCACACACACACTCTCTCTCACACACACACACACACACATTATCCTGGACATTGCAGGTCTCCTTAGCGGAAAAGGTAAGAGAACAGAAGCTGAATTTTCCGAACCGTTTTAATAATGTAGTTGTAGAAATCTCAATTGGAACATGGATTTTCACATATTATATATAAGTTTTAAATGTTATAATTATTGTTTATGAATTACCCACTTTTGTAATCCAATGGAGTTGGTAATGGCTCGTGAATGTCACGACAAGAGACAATTCGTCACTGTCAGTATTTTCATTATCAGGATGTTGCAAATTTATGACGATATGATCTAAAATCTCGTCAGGTGCTATTTCTTTCCTAAAGTCGTCTTCCTATAGTTTATCTGCATGACTCATACAGTTTTCCCACTCTTGTGTTAGCATGTCATTAGCTTCGGGAACAAGTCATTTGTTGTCGGTCAGTTTAAATATGTTATTTCTGTTTTCAGTATAATTTGAATAACAAGAAAGCATTTAGTTTCTTAGATTAAAAATAAATTTTAAATAACAATTTTCGTTTATTATAAAAGAAAGAAAAGTTAGGTTAGAAAGAAGAAGTGCGGAAAGGGACCAGAAAATAAAATAGGGTGCAAAAAGGAACAAAAGTCTCATGAAACTTGTAAAACCTGAAATTAAGCTTCGAAAGCAGAAAATATGGCGATAAAGTGCCCAATGAAATTAATAAGTGCACACCGTTTTAGTAACAAGGTCATAAAAAGCGAACTATCCTAAGATGATACAACCAGGCGTACTTGTGGTCAGGAAACCAAAATAAAACATTCCACTCCCCAAGCTGAGGTGCATGGTACAAAAGTTAACTGATATTATACAATACAGTTTCAACAAAATATTTTTAAGAGAAATCAATGAGAATGAACAAACGATAATGGTTCTAAAAGACAAAAATCTTAAGGGTATACCTATTTCAAAAGCCTTCCTCTCTCGCAGACAGCTATTTATTCATTCCGTACTCAGATTGTGTACATCATTCGTGGTGTTAGTTCTAACGAGACACAAGCCAATTACATCTTAGCTATATCCAAACAATATAATTACAATTGGCTATGAAACTTTCTAAATAATGATTAATCCTCATTGTCCTAATAACCTAGTACGCATAGCGACATCTGGACAGCCACACACGTTACTTCATGAACGGGAAAACCGTTGCTCCCCAAGCGGAAAACAATGAAACTAACACGTCACACGAGTACCTGAGTTTGGTGACATTTCAACTTATGTCTTTGCCGCTTATACTGCAAGCATTGCTATAAAGCATTCAAATACTGAATAAGGAAAGTGGACATGCCATTTGAGGTAAAATGAAATATTCTCCCTGCCATAAACAATTAGCAAATATAAAATGTGTACTTGCTGTTAGGTTTTCGTAATATATTGCTACTGGCAAATTTTAATTAGAGGGAGCTATTAAGATTTGATTTATACAGATATCTGAAATTGATTTTTGAAGTGGTTAACTTAGTTTGTGAGGTAATGTCTCCCGGCAGTTATAAAGAAGCATATTGGCCCAAACATTCTGACTGTTGGGGATAGTTCTTGACATGGAGTAGTGAAACGTCAAGCACAATTTAGCTGTAGCACACAGAAAGTATAATAAGTGATAGTACACATTATGTGGCTCTGAAGACAATCAATTTACTTAACAATTGTATAATATCAGAGGAAATTATTATTTGTATTATATATCTTCTATTACGATGTAAATATCTGGAATGCCTTGGTTGGAGGACTACATTATCATATTTGCTCTAGTTTTAAACGTTATGGGCACTTTTCTTATTGTTCATGCCATACTTAGAACATTGCTGCGCTTTTGTACTCCAACGTCATCTCATATAGAACTCTCTCTTCGCTGGGAATTCCGAGAACACAGTATTCACTTGTGTCATATTTTCTGCTTTTTCAGCTAAGAATAATCCGCAGTCATATATATTCCCCATGTTGTGAGTTCTACTGAGTTATTATGAAGGTTTCCGTGTGAACTAGCAGATAAATATTTACCTAATGGGAGAGAACTTGCAGACACAAGGAGCTTTTCTCAGGTGTGTAACGTCCAGCCTGTTGATATTATTGAGGCTTAGTTACGGCCAGATGCACTTTGTCCCATATGATATAATTGGAGCAAGTTCAAGCTCACACAACTGTAGTGCCGTATTCACTGAGAGTAAACGTAGTATTTTATGACAAGCATGATCGCCTTTGTTGCACTTACTCTGTGTTCAATGTGCTTATTGAAAGTGGGCCTAGTGATGTATAAAGTGACGCCGAGGTATTGGATATTATTCACCAATACCAGGTTTATGTTTGCACTCCGCACTTTATCATATTTGGAGATAACGTCTCTTCCGGTGTTGTATGCGATTGTGGTAAATTCTTAAATAGATCTTGATATTGTGCTTCATAAGTATTTCATATACAACTACTTTATTATGTATGACTTATTATTTTTATTCTCTATTTATTTGCTCCAAAGCAATAACCTATGTCAATATGGTCTTTTAAACTACGCTGCTTTTCAAAGGGAAAGAGTTCTGGTCCGCGGCGAATCAGATGCTTTAGAGCGCTTAACGTCGCCAGCTCACTGCTTCTACACATTTCCTATCTCTATCTCTCTCACACGCACACACAAACACACACACACACACACACAAACAATATCCTAGACCTTGAGGGTCGCGTTGTCGGTAAACGTAAGAGAACACAAACTAAATTTTCGGAACATTTAGAACAATGCAGTTGTTGAAATCACAATTGGAACATGGATTTTCGTATATGATGTATAAGATTTAAATGCTATAATTATAATTATAGTTTTTGAATTGCCCATTTTTGTAATCCAGTGGAGCTGCCAATGGTTCAATCATATTTTTGAATGTAAATTACTACAAGTGAATATTACTCATTGTCAGTAATTGGAGTACAAAAATCGCTATGATATGCTCAATTCAACGACTTCTTTTCTCCCAGACAACTATTTATTCCTTGCGTATCTCTAAGTGTACAACATTCATGGTGTTAGCTCTAACGCAATAAAGCCAATTGGATCTAAGATATAACCAAAGAATATAAACAATTTGTTTATTAAACTTTGTAAATAATAAAGAAACTGCATTGAGGTTCTAAGAAGTTACCTACAGAGACATCTGGGCATATAGAGATCTTAGTTCATGAGTCAGCAGACAGTCCCGCTCCTAGCGGAAATAAGTGTAAGTAGCATATTGTCATACGACGATCGGCTTTGGCGACATCTCATCTTATTTCTTTGCCCGTTATACTGTAAGAACTGCTATCAAGTATGCAAAGAGTGTATAAGAAACGTGGACAGCAAATTTGAGGATAAAATGAAGTATATTCCCTGACATAAGCAACACAGTGAATTTAAACTGTACATTTGCGGTTAAGTTAGTTCCAGTTCGCCTCGGTAGCCTTGTGGTATCATGTCTGCCTCACTTTCAAGATGTCGCGAGTTCGAATCTCGGTTTTTCCGGGGTTCTCCATTATCATAAAAGACGAATGTCGGGTAACTGTAAGCTCCATGGACCCTGGACTCATTTGAGCATCTTCTCACCTAGGTCACTCACCGTCCGATATGAATTAAAGTTGGAGGACGTAAATTACAAAAAAAAGGAAAAGAAAAAAGAAAGTTATGTTACTTCCACACTTTTCATATTTCTCTCGCCCCTACGTCTCTCTCTTTCTCACACACACACACACACACACGCACGCACGATCACACGCACGCACACACACACGCACGCACACACACACACACACACACAAATTATCCTGGACATTGCAGGTCTCCTTAGCGGAAAAGGTAAGAGAAAAGAAGCTGAATTTTCCGAACCGTTTTAATAATGTAGTTGTAGAAATCTCAATTGGAACATGGATTTTCACATATTATGTATAAGTTTTAAATGTTACAATTATTGTTTATGAATTACCCACTTTTGTAGTCCAATGGAGTTGGTAATGGCTCGTGAATGTCACGACAAGAGACAATTCGTCACTGTCAGTATTTTCATTATCAGGATGTTGCAAATTTATGACGATATGATCTAAAATCTCGTCAGGTGCTATTTCTTTCCTAAAGTCGTCTTCCTATAGTTTATCTGCATGACTCATACAGTTTTCCCACTCTTGTGTTACCATGTCATTAGCTTCGGGAACAAGTCATTTGTTGTCGGTCAGTTTAAATATGTTATTTCTGTTTTCAGTATAATTTGAATAACAAGAAAGCATTTAGTTTCTTAGATTAAAAATAAATTTTAAATAACAATTTTCGTTTATTATAAAAGAAAGAAAAGTTAGGTTAGAAAGAAGAAGTGCGGAAAGGGACCAGAAAAGAAAATAGGGTGCAAAAAGGAACTTAAGTCTCATGAAACTTGTAAAACCTGAAATTAAAGCTTCGAAAGCAGCAAATATGGCGATAAAGTGCCCAATGAAATTAATAAGTGGACACCGTTTTAGTAACAAGGTCATAAAAAGCGAACTCTCCTAAGATGATACAACCAGGCGTACTTGTGGTCAGGAAACCAGAATAAAACATTCCACTCCCCAAGCTGAGGTGCATGGTACAAACGTAAACTGATATTATACAATACAGTTTCAACAAAATATTTTTAAGAGAAATCATTGAGATTGAACAAACGATAATGGTTCTAAAAGACAAAAATCTTAAGGGTATACCTATTTCAAAAGGCTTCCTCTCTCGCAGACAGCTATTTATTCATTCCGTACTCAGATTGTGTACATCATTCGTGGTGTTAGTTCTAACGAGACACAAGCCAATTACATCTTAGCTATATCCAAACAATATAGTTACAATTGTCTATGAAACTTTCTAAATAATGATTAATCTTCATTGTCCTAATAACCTAGTACGCATAGCGACATCTGGACAGCCACACACGTTACTTCATGAACGGGAAAACGGTTGCTCCCCTAGCGGAAAACAATGAAACTAACACGTCACACGAGTACCTGGGTTTGGTGACATTTCAACTTATGTCTTTGCCGCTTATACTGCAAGCATTGCTATAAAGCATTCAAATACTGAATAAGGAAAGTGGACATGCCATTTGAGGTAAAATGAAATATTCTCCCTGCCATAAACAATTAGCAAATATAAAATGTATAATTGCTGTTAGGTTTTCGTAATATATTGCTACTGGCAACTTTTAATTAGAGGGAGCTATTAAGATTTGATTTATACAGATATCTGAAATTGATATTTGAAGTGGTTAACTTAGTTTGTGAGGTAATTTCTCCCGGCAGTTATTAAGAAGCATATTGGCCCAAACATTCTGACTGTTGGGGATAGTTCTTGACATGGAGTAGTGAAACGTCAAGCACAATTTAGCTGTAGCACACAGAAAGTATAATAAGTGATAGTACACATTAAGTGGCTGTGAAGAAAATCAATTTACTTAACAATTGTATAATATCAGAGGAAATTATTATTTGTATTATATATCTTCTATTACGATGTAAATATCTGGATTGCTTTGGTTGGAGGACTACATTATCATATTTGCTCTAGTTTTAAACGTTATGGGCACTTTTCTTATTGTTCATGCCATACTTAGAACATTGCTGCGCATTTGTACTCCAAGGTCATCTCATATAGAACTCTCTCTTCGCTGGGAATTCCGAGAACACAGTATTCACTTGTGTCATATTTTCTGCTTTTTCAGCTAAGAATAATCCGCAGTCATATATATTCCCCATGTTGTGAGTTCTACTGAGTTATTATGAAGGTTTCCGTGTGAACTAGCAGATAAATATTTACCTAATGGGAGAGAACTTGCAGACACAAGGAGCTTTTCTCAGGTGTGTAACGTCCAGCCTGTTGATATTATTGAGGCTTAGTTACGGCCAGATGCACTTTGTCCCATATGATATAATTGGAGCAAGTTCAAGCTCACACAACTGTAGTGCCGTATTCACTGAGAGTAAACGTAGTATTTTATGACAAGCATGATCGCCTTTGTTGCACTTACTCTGTGTTCAATGTGCTTATTGAAAGTGGGCCTAGTGATGTATAAAGTGACGCCGAGGTATTGGATATTATTCACCAATACCAGGTTTATGTTTGCACTCCGCACTTTATCATATTTGGAGATAACGTCTCTTCCGGTGTTGTATGCGATTGTGGTAAATTCTTAAATAGATCTTGATATTGTGCTTCATAAGTATTTCATATACAACTACTTTATTATGTATGACTTATTATTTTTATTCTCTATTTATTTGCTCCAAAGCAATAACCTATGTCAATATGGTCTTTTACACTACGCTGCTTTTCAAAGGGAAAGAGTTCTGGTCCGCGGCGAATCAGATGCTTTAGAGCGCTTAACGTCGCCAGCTCACTGCTTCTACACATTTCCTATCTCTATCTCTCTCACACGCACACACAAACACACACACACACACACACACACAAACAATATCCTAGACCTTGAGGGTCGCGTTGTCGGTAAACGTAAGAGAACACAAACTAAATTTTCGGAACATTTAGAACAATGCAGTTGTTGAAATCACAATTGGAACATGGATTTTCGTATATGATGTATAAGATTTAAATGCTATAATTATAATTATAGTTTTTGAATTGCCCATTTTTGTAATCCAGTGGAGCTGCCAATGGTTCAATCATATTTTTGAATGTAAATTACTACAAGTGAATATTACTCATTGTCAGTAATTGGAGTACAAAAATCGCTATGATATGCTCAATTCAACGACTTCTTTTCTCCCAGACAACTATTTATTCCTTGCGTATCTCTAAGTGTACAACATTCATGGTGTTAGCTCTAACGCAATAAAGCCAATTGGATCTAAGATATAACCAAAGAATATAAACAATTTGTTTATTAAACTTTGTAAATAATAAAGAAACTGCATTGAGGTTCTAAGAAGTTACCTACAGAGACATCTGGGCATATAGAGATCTTAGTTCATGAGTCAGCAGACAGTCCCGCTCCTAGCGGAAATAAGTGTAAGTAGCATATTGTCATACGACGATCGGCTTTGGCGACATCTCATCTTATTTCTTTGCCCGTTATACTGTAAGAACTGCTATCAAGTATGCAAAGAGTGTATAAGAAACGTGGACAGCAAATTTGAGGATAAAATGAAGTATATTCCCTGACATAAGCAACACAGTGAATTTAAACTGTACATTTGCGGTTAAGTTAGTTCCAGTTCGCCTCGGTAGCCTTGTGGTATCATGTCTGCCTCACTTTCAAGATGTCGCGAGTTCGAATCTCGGTTTTTCCGGGGTTCTCCATTATCATAAAAGACGAATGTCGGGTAACTGTAAGCTCCATGGACCCTGGACTCATTTGAGCATCTTCTCACCTAAGTCACTCACCGTCCGATATGAATTAAAGTTGGAGGACGTAAATTACAAAAAAAAAGGAAAAGAAAAAAGAAAGTTATGTTACTTCCACACTTTTCATATTTCTCTCGCCCCTACGTCTCTCTCTTTCTCACACACACACACACACGCACGCACGATCACACGCACGCACACACACGCACGCACACACACACACACACACAAATTATCCTGGACATTGCAGGTCTCCTTAGCGGAAAAGGTAAGAGAAAAGAAGCTGAATTTTCCGAACCGTTTTAATAATGTAGTTGTAGAAATCTCAATTGGAACATGGATTTTCACATATTATGTATAAGTTTTAAATGTTACAATTATTGTTTATGAATTACCCACTTTTGTAGTCCAATGGAGTTGGTAATGGCTCGTGAATGTCACGACAAGAGACAATTCGTCACTGTCAGTATTTTCATTATCAGGATGTTGCAAATTTATGACGATATGATCTAAAATCTCGTCAGGTGCTATTTCTTTCCTAAAGTCGTCTTCCTATAGTTTATCTGCATGACTCATACAGTTTTCCCACTCTTGTGTTACCATGTCATTAGCTTCGGGAACAAGTCATTTGTTGTCGGTCAGTTTAAATATGTTATTTCTGTTTTCAGTATAATTTGAATAACAAGAAAGCATTTAGTTTCTTAGATTAAAAATAAATTTTAAATAACAATTTTCGTTTATTATAAAAGAAAGAAAAGTTAGGTTAGAAAGAAGAAGTGCGGAAAGGGACCAGAAAAGAAAATAGGGTGCAAAAAGGAACTTAAGTCTCATGAAACTTGTAAAACCTGAAATTAAAGCTTCGAAAGCAGCAAATATGGCGATAAAGTGCCCAATGAAATTAATAAGTGGACACCGTTTTAGTAACAAGGTCATAAAAAGCGAACTCTCCTAAGATGATACAACCAGGCGTACTTGTGGTCAGGAAACCAGAATAAAACATTCCACTCCCCAAGCTGAGGTGCATGGTACAAACGTAAACTGATATTATACAATACAGTTTCAACAAAATATTTTTAAGAGAAATCATTGAGATTGAACAAACGATAATGGTTCTAAAAGACAAAAATCTTAAGGGTATACCTATTTCAAAAGGCTTCCTCTCTCGCAGACAGCTATTTATTCATTCCGTACTCAGATTGTGTACATCATTCGTGGTGTTAGTTCTAACGAGACACAAGCCAATTACATCTTAGCTATATCCAAACAATATAGTTACAATTGGCTATGAAACTTTCTAAATAATGATTAATCTTCATTGTCCTAATAACCTAGTACGCATAGCGACATCTGGACAGCCACACACGTTACTTCATGAACGGGAAAACGGTTGCTCCCCTAGCGGAAAACAATGAAACTAACACGTCACACGAGTACCTGGGTTTGGTGACATTTCAACTTATGTCTTTGCAGCTTATACTGCAAGCATTGCTATAAAGCATTCAAATACTGAATAAGGAAAGTGGACATGCCATTTGAGGTAAAATGAAATATTCTCCCTGCCATAAACAATTAGCAAATATAAAATGTATAATTGCTGTTAGGTTTTCGTAATATATTGCTACTGGCAACTTTTAATTAGAGGGAGCTATTAAGATTTGATTTATACAGATATCTGAAATTGATATTTGAAGTGGTTAACTTAGTTTGTGAGGTAATTTCTCCCGGCAGTTATTAAGAAGCATATTGGCCCAAACATTCTGACTGTTGGGGATAGTTCTTGACATGGAGTAGTGAAACGTCAAGCACAATTTAGCTGTAGCACACAGAAAGTATAATAAGTGATAGTACACATTAAGTGGCTGTGAAGAAAATCAATTTACTTAACAATTGTATAATATCAGAGGAAATTATTATTTGTATTATATATCTTCTATTACGATGAAAATATCTGGATTGCCTTGGTTGGAGGACTACATTATCATATTTGCTCTAGTTTTAAACGTTATGGGCACTTTTCTTATTGTTCATGCCATACTTAGAACATTGCAGCGCTTTTGTACTCCAACGTCATCTCATATAGAACTCTCTCTTCGCTGGGAATTCCGAGAACACAGTATTCACTTGTGTCATATTTTCTGCTTTTTCAGCTAAGAATATTCCGCAGTCATATATATTCCCCATGTTGTGAGTTCTACTGAGTTATTATGAAGGTTTCCGTGTGAACTAGCAGATAAATATTTACCTTATGGGAGAGAACTTGCAGACACAAATAGCTTTTCTCAGGTGTGTAACGTCCAGCCTGTTGATATTATTGAGGCTTAGTTACGGCCAGATGCACTTTGTCCCATATGATATAATTGGAGCAAGTTCAAGCTCACACAACTGTAGTGCCGTATTCACTGAGAGTAAACGTAGTATTTTATGACAAGCATGATCGCCTTTGTTGCACTTACTCTGTGTTCAATGTGCTTATTGAAAGTGGGCCTAGTGATGTATAAAGTGACGCCGAGGTATTGGATATTATTCACCAATACCAGGTTTATGTTTGCACTCCGCACTTTATCATATTTGGAGATAACGTCTCTTCCGGTGTTGTATGCGATTGTGGTAAATTCTTAAATAGATCTTGATATTGTGCTTCATAAGTATTTCATATACAACTACTTTATTATGTATGACTTATTATTTTTATTCTCTATTTATTTGCTCCAAAGCAATAACCTATGTCAATATGGTCTTTTAAACTACGCTGCTTTTCAAAGGGAAAGAGTTCTGGTCCGCGGCGAATCAGATGCTTTAGAGCGCTTAACGTCGCCAGCTCACTGCTTCTACACATTTCCTATCTCTATCTCTCTCACAGGCACACACAAACACACACACACACACACACACACACACACACACAAACTATATCCTAGACCTTGAGGGTCGCGTTGTCGGTAAACGTAAGAGAACACAAACTAAATTTTCGGAACATTTAGAACAATGCAGTTGTTGAAATCACAATTGGAACATGGATTTTCGTATATGATGTATAAGATTTAAATGCTATAATTATAATTATAGTTTTTGAATTGCCCATTTTTGTAATCCAGTGGAGCTGCCAATGGTTCAATCATATTTTTGAATGTAAATTACTACAAGTGAATATTACTCATTGTCAGTAATTGGAGTACAAAAATCGCTATGATATGCTCAATTCAACGACTTCTTTTCTCCCAGACAACTATTTATTCCTTGCGTATCTCTAAGTGTACAACATTCATGGTGTTAGCTCTAACGCAATAAAGCCAATTGGATCTAAGATATAACCAAAGAATATAAACAATTTGTTTATTAAACTTTGTAAATAATAATGAAACTGCATTGAGGTTCTAAGAAGTTACCTACAGAGACATCTGGGCATATAGAGATCTTAGTTCATGAGTCAGCAGACAGTCCCGCTCCTAGCGGAAATAAGTGTAAGTAGCATATTGTCATACGACGATCGGCTTTGGCGACATCTCATCTTATTTCTTTGCCCGTTATACTGTAAGAATTGCTATAAAGTATGCAAAGAGTGTATAAGAAACGTGGACAGCAAATTTGAGGTAAAATGAAGTATATTCCCTGACATAAGCAACACAGTGAATTTAAACTGTACATTTGCGGTTAAGTTAGTTCCAGTTCGCCTCGGTAGCCTTGTGGTATCATGTCTGCCTCACTTTCAAGATGTCGCGAGTTCGAATCTCGGTTTTTCCGGGGTTTTCCATTATCATAAAAGACGAATGTCGGGTAACTGTAAGCTCCATGGACCCTGGACTCATTTGAGCATCTTCTCACCTAGGTCACTCACCGTCCGATATGAATTAAAGTTGGAGGACGTAAATTACAAAAAAAAAGGAAAAGAAAAAAGAAAGTTAGGTTACTTCCACACTTTTCATATTTCTCTCGCCCCTACGTCTCTCTCTTTCTCACACACACACACACACACGCACGCACGATCACACGCACGCACACACACACGCACGCACATACACACACTCTCACACACACACACATTATCCTGGACATTGCAGGTCTCCTTAGCGGAAAAGGTAAGAGAACAGAAGCTGAATTTTCCGAACCGTTTTAATAATGTAGTTGTAGAAATCTCAATTGGAACATGGATTTTCACATATTATATATAAGTTTTAAATGTTATAATTATTGTTTATGAATTACCCACTTTTGTAATCCAATGGAGTTGGTAATGGCTCGTGAATGTCACGACAAGAGACAATTCGTCACTGTCAGTATTTTCATTATCAGGATGTTGCAAATTTATGACGATATGATCTAAAATCAGGTCAGGTGCTATTTCTTTCCTAAAGTCGTCTTCCTATAGTTTATCTGCATGACTCATACAGTTTTCCCACTCTTGTGTTACCATGTCATTAGCTTCGGGAACAAGTCATTTGTTGTCGGTCAGTTTAAATATGTTATTTCTGTTTTCAGTATAATTTGAATAACAAGAAAGCATTTAGTTTCTTAGATTAAAAATAAATTTTAAATAACAATTTTGGTTTATTATAAAAGAAAGAAAAGTTAGTTTAGAAAGAAGAAGTGCGGAAAGGGACCAGAAAAGAAAATAGGGTGCAAAAAGGAACTAAAGTCTCATGAAACTTGTAAAACCTGAAATTAAAGCTTCGAAAGCAGAAAACATGGAGATAAAGTGCCCAATGAAATTAGTAAGTGGACACCGTTTTAGTAACAAGGTCATAAAAAGCGAACTCTCCTAAGATGATACAACCAGGCGTACTTGTGGTCAGGAAACCAGAATAAAACATTCCACTCCCCAAGCTGAGGTGCATGGTACAAAAGTAAACTGATATTATACAATACAGTTTCAACAAAATATTTTTTAAGAGAAATCAATGAGATTGAACAAACGATAATGGTTCAAAAAGACAAAAATCTTAAGGGTATACCTATTTCAAAAGCCTTCCTCTCTCGCAGACAGCTATTTATTCATTCCGTACTCAGATTGTGTACATCATTCGTGGTGTTAGTTCTAACGAGACACAAGCCAATTACATCTTAGCTATATCCAAACAATATAATTACAATTGGCTATGAAACTTTCTAAATAATGATTAATCATCATTGTCCTAATAACCTAGTACGCATAGCGACATCTGGACAGCCACACACGTTACCTCATGAACGGGAAAACGGTTGCTCCCCTAGCGGAAAACAATGAAACTAACACGTCACACGAGTACCTGGGTTTGGTGACATTTCAACTTATGTCTTTGCCGCTTATACTGCAAGCATTGCTATAAAGCATTCAAATACCGAATAAGGAAAGTGGACATGCCATTTGAGGTAAAATGAAATATTCTCCCTGCCATAAACAATTAGCAAATATAAAATGTGTACTTGCTGTTAGGTTTTCGTAATATATTGCTACTGGCAAATTTTAATTAGAGGGAGCTATTAAGATTTGATTTATACAGATATCTGAAATTGATTTTTGAAGTGGTTAACTTAGTTTGTGAGGTAATTTCTCCCGGCAGTTATTAAGAAGCATATTGGCCCAAACATTCTGACTGTTGGGGATAGTTCTTGACATGGAGAAGTGAAACGTCAAGCACAATTTAGCTGTAGCACACAGAAAGTATAATAAGTGATAGTACCCATTAAGTGGCTCTGAGGACAATCAATTTACTTAACAATTGTATAATATCAGAGGAAATTATTATTTGTATTATATATCTTCTATTACGATGAAAATATCTGGATTGCCTTGGTTGGAGAACTACATTATCATATTTGCTCTAGTTTTAAACGTTATGGGCACTTTTCTTATTGTTCATGCCATACTTAGAACATTGCTGCGCTTTTGTACTCCAACGTCATCTCATATAGAACTCTCTCTTCGCTGGGAATTCCGAGAACACAGTATTCACTTGTGTCATATTTTCTGCTTTTTCAGCTAAGAATATTCCGCAGTCATATATATTCCCCATGTTGTGAGTTCTACTGAGTTATTATGAAGGTTTCCGTGTGAACTAGCAGATAAATATTTACCTAATGGGAGAGAACTTGCAGACACAAGGAGCTTTTCTCAGGTGTGTAACGTCCAGCCTGTTGATATTATTGAGGCTTAGTTACGGCCAGATGCACTTTGTCCCATATGATATAATTGGAGCAAGTTCAAGCTCACACAACTGTAGTGCCGTATTCACTGAGAGTAAACGTAGTATTTTATGACAAGCATGATCGCCTTTGTTGCACTTACTCTGTGTTCAATGTGCTTATTGAAAGTGGGCCTAGTGATGTATAAAGTGACGCCGAGGTATTGGATATTATTCACCAATACCAGGTTTATGTTTGCACTCCGCACTTTATCATATTTGGAGATAACGTCTCTTCCGGTGTTGTATGCGATTGTGGTAAATTCTTAAATAGATCTTGATATTGTGCTTCATAAGTATTTCATATACAACTACTTTATTATGTATGACTTATTATTTTTATTCTCTATTTATTTGCTCCAAAGCAATAACCTATGTCAATATGGTCTTTTAAACTACGCTGCTTTTCAAAGGGAAAGAGTTCTGGTCCGCGGCGAATCAGATGCTTTAGAGCGCTTAACGTCGCCAGCTCACTGCTTCTACACATTTCCTATCTCTATCTCTCTCACACGCACACACAAACACACACACACACACACACACACACACACACACAAACAATATCCTAGACCTTGAGGGTCGCGTTGTCGGTAAACGTAAGAGAACACAAACTACATTTTCGGAACATTTAGAACAATGCAGTTGTTGAAATCACAATTGGAACATGGATTTTCGTATATGATGTATAAGATTTAAATGCTATAATTATAATTATAGTTTTTGAATTGCCCATTTTTGTAATCCAGTGGAGCTGCCAATGGTTCAATCATATTTTTGAATGTAAATTACTACAAGTGAAATTTACTCATTGTCAGTAATTGGAGTACAAAAATCGCTATGATATGCTCAATTAAACGTAATTCTTTTCTCGCAGACTATTTATTTCTTGCACACACTCTTAGTATACAACATTCGTGTTGTTAGCTCTAACGCAATAAAGCCAATTGGATCTAAGATATAACCAAAGAATATAAACAATTTGTTTATTAAACTTTGTAAATAATAATGAAACTGCATTGAGGTTCTAAGAAGTTACCTACAGAGACATCTGGGCATATAGAGATATTAGTACATGAGTCAGCAGACAGTCCCGCTCCTAGCGGAAATAAGTGTGAGTAGCATATTGTCATACGACGATCGGCTTTGGCGACATCTCATCTTATTTCTTTGCCCGTTATACTGTAAGAATTGCTATAAAGTATGCAAAGAGTGTATAAGAAACGTGGACAGCAAATTTGAGGTAAAATGAAGTATTTTCCCTGACATAAGCAACACAGTGAATTTAAACTGTACATTTGCGGTTAAGTTAGTTCCAGTTCGCCTCGGTAGCCTTATGGTATCATGTCTGCCTCACTTTCAAGATGTCGCGAGTTCGAATCTCGGTTTTTCCGGGGTTTTCCATTATCATAAAAGACGAATGTCGGGTAACTGTAAGCTCCATGGACCCTGGACTCATTTGAGCATCTTCTCACCTAGGTCACTCACCGTCCGATATGAATTAAAGTTGGAGGACGTAAATTACAAAAAAAAAAAAAAAAGGAAAAGAAAAAAGAAAGTTAGGTTACTTCCACACTTTTCATCTTTCTCTCGCCCCTACGTCTCTCTCTTTCTCACACACACACACACACACATACACACTCACACACACACACAAACACTTACGCACGCACACACACACGCACGATCACACGCACGCACATACACACACACACACTATCCTGGACATTGCAGGTCTCCTTAGCGGAAAAGGTAAGAGAACAGAAGCTGAATTTTCCGAACCGTTTTAATAATGAAGTTGTAGAAATCTCAATTGGAACATGGATTTTCACATATTATATATAAGTTTTAAATGTTAAAATTATTGTTTATGAATTACCCACTTTTGTAATCCAATGGAGTTGGTAATGGCTCGTGAATGTCACGACAATAGACAATTCGTCACTGTCAGTATTTTCATTATCAGGATGTTGCAAATTTATGACGATATGATCTAAAATCTCGTCAGGTGCTATTTCTTTCCTAAAGTCGTCTTCTTATAGTTTATCTGCATGTCTCATACAGTTTTCCCACTCTTGTGTTACCATGTCATTAGCTTCGGGATCAAGTCATTTGTTGTCGGTCAGTTTAAATATGTTATTTCTGTTTTCAGTATAATTTGAATAACAAGAAAGCATTTAGTTTCTTAGATTAAAAGTAAATTTTAAATAACAATTTTGGTTTATTATAAAGGAAAGAAGCGTTAGGTTAGAAAGAAGAAGTGCCGAAAGGGACCAGAAAAGAAAATAGTGTGCAAAAAGGAACAAAAGTCTCATGAAACTTGTAAAACCTGAAATTAATGCTTCGAAAGCAGAAAATATGGCGATAAAGTGCCCAATGAAAGTAATAGGTGGCCACCGTTTTAGTAATAAGGTCATAAAAAGCGAACTCTCCTAAGATGATACAACCAGGCGTACTTGTGGTCAGGAAACCAGAATAAAACATTCGAGTTCCCAAGCTGAGGTGCATGGTATAAATGTAAACTGATTTTATACAATACAGTTTCAACAAAATATTTCTTAAGAGAAATCATGAAAATGAACAAACGATAATGGTTCAAAAAGACAAAAATCTTAAGGGTATACCTATTTCAGAAGGCTTCCTCTCTCGCTGACAGCTATTTATTTATTCCGTACTCACATTGTGTACATCATTCGTGGTGTTAGTTCTAACGAGACACAAGCCAATTACATCTTAGCTATATCCAAGCAATATAATTACAAGTGGCTATGAAACTTTCTAAATAATGGTTAATCTTCATTGTCCTAATAACCTAGTACGCATAGCGACATCTGGACAGCCACACACGTTACTTCATGAACGGGAAAACCGTTGCTCCCCTAGCGGAAAACAATGAAACTAACACGTCACACGAGTACCTGGGTTTGGTGACATTTCAACTTATTTCTTTGCCGCTTATATTGCAAGCATTGCTATAAAGCATTCAAATACTGAATAAGGAACATGGACATGCCATTTGAGGTAAAATGAAATATTCTCCCTGCCATAAACAATTAGCAAATATAAAATGTGTACTTGCTGTTAGGTTTTCGTAGTATATTGCTACTGGCAAATTTTAATTAGAGGGAGCTATTAAGTTTTGATTTATACAGATATCTGAAATTGGTTTTTTAAGTGGTTAACTTAGTTTGTGAGGTAATTTCTCCCGGCAGTTATTAAGAAGCATATTGGCCCAAACATTCTGACTGTTGGGGATAGTTCTTGACATGGAGTAGTGAAACGTCAAGCACAATTTAGCTGCAGCACACAGCAAGTACAATAAGTGAAGTACACATTAAATGGCTGTGAAGAAAATCAATTTACTTAACAATTGTATAATATCAGAGGAAATTATTATTTGTATTATATGTCTTCTATTAGGATGTAAATATCTGGATTGCCTTGGTTGGAGGACTACATTATCATATTTGCTCTAGTTTAAAAGTTATGGGCACTTTTTTTATTGTTCATGCCATACTTAGAACATTGCTGCCCTTTTGTATTCCAAGGTCATCTCAAATAGAACTCCTCCCTCTTTGTTCGGAATTCCGAGAACTCAGTTTTCACTTATGTCATATTTTCTGCTTTTTCAGCTAAGAATATTCCTCAGTCATATATATTCTCCATATTGTGAGTTCTACTGAGTTATTATGAAGTTTTCCGTGTGAACTAGCAGTTAAATATTTACCTAATGGGAGAGAACTTGCAGACACAAGGAGCTTTTCTCAGGTGTGTAACGTCCAGCCTGTTGATATTATTGAGGCTTAGTTACGGCCAGATGCACTTTGTCCCATATGATATAATTGGAGCAAGTTCAAGCTCACACAACTGTAGTGCCGTATTCACTGAGAGTAAACGTAGTATTTTATGACAAGCATGATCGCCTTTGTTGCACTTACTCTGTGTTCAATGTGCTTATTGAAAGTGGGCCTAGTGATGTATAAAGTGACGCCGAGGTATTGGATATTATTCACCAATACCAGGTTTATGTTTGCACTCCGCACTTTATCATATTTGGAGATAACGTCTCTTCCGGTGTTGTATGCGATTGTGGTAAATTCTTAAATAGATCTTGATATTGTGCTTCATAAGTATTTCATATACAACTACTTTATTATGTATGACTTATTATTTTTATTCTCTATTTATTTGCTCCAAAGCAATAACCTATGTCAATATGGTCTTTTAAACTACGCTGCTTTTCAAAGGGAAAGAGTTCTGGTCCGCGGCGAATCAGATGCTTTAGAGCGCTTAACGTCGCCAGCTCACTGCTTCTACACATTTCCTATCTCTATCTCTCTCACACGCACACACAAACACACACACACACACACAAACAATATCCTAGACCTTGAGGGTCGCGTTGTCGGTAAACGTAAGAGAACACAAACTAAATTTTCGGAACATTTAGAACAATGCAGTTGTTGAAATCACAATTGGAACATGGATTTTCGTATATGATGTATAAGATTTAAATGCTATAATTATAATTATAGTTTTTGAATTGCCCATTTTTGTAATCCAGTGGAGCTGCCAATGGTTCAATCATATTTTTGAATGTAAATTACTACAAGTGAATATTACTCATTGTCAGTAATTGGAGTACAAAAATCGCTATGATATGCTCAATTCAACGACTTCTTTTCTCCCAGACAACTATTTATTCCTTGCGTATCTCTAAGTGTACAACATTCATGGTGTTAGCTCTAACGCAATAAAGCCAATTGGATCTAAGATATAACCAAAGAATATAAACAATTTGTTTATTAAACTTTGTAAATAATAAAGAAACTGCATTGAGGTTCTAAGAAGTTACCTACAGAGATATCTGGGCATATAGAGATCTTAGTTCATGAGTCAGCAGACAGTCCCGCTCCTAGCGGAAATAAGTGTAAGTAGCATATTGTCATACGACGATCGGCTTTGGCGACATCTCATCTTATTTCTTTGCCCGTTATACTGTAAGAACTGCTATCAAGTATGCAAAGAGTGTATAAGAAACGTGGACAGCAAATTTGAGGATAAAATGAAGTATATTCCCTGACATAAGCAACACAGTGAATTTAAACTGTACATTTGCGGTTAAGTTAGTTCCAGTTCGCCTCGGTAGCCTTGTGGTATCATGTCTGCCTCACTCTCAAGATGTCGCGAGTTCGAATCTCGGTTTTTCCGGGGTTCTCCATTATCATAAAAGACGAATGTCGGGTAACTGTAAGCTCCATGGACCCTGGACTCATTTGAGCATCTTCTCACCTAAGTCACTCACCGTCCGATATGAATTAAAGTTGGAGGACGTAAATTACAAAAAAAAAGGAAAAGAAAAAAGAAAGTTATGTTACTTCCACACTTTTCATATTTCTCTCGCCCCTACGTCTCTCTCTTTCTCACACACACACACACACACACGCACGCACGATCACACGCACGCACACACACGCACGCACACACACACACACACACACAAATTATCCTGGACATTGCAGGTCTCCTTAGCGGAAAAGGTAAGAGAAAAGAAGCTGAATTTTCCGAACCGTTTTAATAATGTAGTTGTAGAAATCTCAATTGGAACATGGATTTTCACATATTATGTATAAGTTTTAAATGTTACAATTATTGTTTATGAATTACCCACTTTTGTAATCCAATGGAGTTGGTAATGGCTCGTGAATGTCACGACAAGAGACAATTCGTCACTGTCAGTATTTTCATTATCAGGATGTTGCAAATTTATGACGATATGATCTAAAATCTCGTCAGGTGCTATTTCTTTCCTAAAGTCGTCTTCCTATAGTTTATCTGCATGACTCATACAGTTTTCCCACTCTTGTGTTACCATGTCATTAGCTTCGGGAACAAGTCATTTGTTGTCGGTCAGTTTAAATATGTTATTTCTGTTTTCAGTATAATTTGAATAACAAGAAAGCATTTAGTTTCTTAGATTAAAAATAAATTTTAAATAACAATTTTCGTTTATTATAAAAGAAAGAAAAGTTAGGTTAGAAAGAAGAAGTGCGGAAAGGGACCAGAAAAGAAAATAGGGTGCAAAAAGGAACTTAAGTCTCATGAAACTTGTAAAACCTGAAATTAAAGCTTCGAAAGCAGCAAATATGGCGATAAAGTGCCCAATGAAATTAATAAGTGGACACCGTTTTAGTAACAAGGTCATAAAAAGCGAACTCTCCTAAGATGATACAACCAGGCGTACTTGTGGTCAGGAAACCAGAATAAAACATTCCACTCCCCAAGCTGAGGTGCATGGTACAAACGTAAACTGATATTATACAATACAGTTTCAACAAAATATTTTTAAGAGAAATCAATGAGATTGAACAAACGATAATGGTTCTAAAAGACAAAAATCTTAAGGGTATACCTATTTCAAAAGGCTTCCTCTCTCGCAGACAGCTATTTATTCATTCCGTACTCAGATTGTGTACATCATTCGTGGTGTTAGTTCTAACGAGACACAAGCCAATTACATCTTAGCTATATCCAAACAATATAGTTACAATTGGCTATGAAACTTTCTAAATAATGATTAATCTTCATTGTCCTAATAACCTAGTACGCATAGCGACATCTGGACAGCCACACACGTTACTTCATGAACGGGAAAACGGTTGCTCCCCTAGCGGAAAACAATGAAACTAACACGTCACACGAGTACCTGGGTTTGGTGACATTTCAACTTATGTCTTTGCAGCTTATACTGCAAGCATTGCTATAAAGCATTCAAATACTGAATAAGGAAAGTGGACATGCCATTTGAGGTAAAATGAAATATTCTCCCTGCCATAAACAATTAGCAAATATAAAATGTATAATTGCTGTTAGGTTTTCGTAATATATTGCTACTGGCAACTTTTAATTAGAGGGAGCTATTAAGATTTGATTTATACAGATATCTGAAATTGATATTTGAAGTGGTTAACTTAGTTTGTGAGGTAATTTCTCCCGGCAGTTATTAAGAAGCATATTGGCCCAAACATTCTGACTGTTGGGGATAGTTCTTGACATGGAGTAGTGAAACGTCAAGCACAATTTAGCTGTAGCACACAGAAAGTATAATAAGTGATAGTACACATTAAGTGGCTGTGAAGAAAATCAATTTACTTAACAATTGTATAATATCAGAGGAAATTATTATTTGTATTATATATCTTCTATTACGATGAAAATATCTGGATTGCCTTGGTTGGAGGACTACATTATCATATTTGCTCTAGTTTTAAACGTTATGGGCACTTTTCTTATTGTTCATGCCATACTTAGAACATTGCTGCGCTTTTGTACTCCAACGTCATCTCATATAGAACTCTCTCTTCGCTGGGAATTCCGAGAACACAGTATTCACTTGTGTCATATTTTCTGCTTTTTCAGCTAAGAATATTCCGCAGTCATATATATTCCCCATGTTGTGAGTTCTACTGAGTTATTATGAAGGTTTCCGTGTGAACTAGCAGATAAATATTTACCTTATGGGAGAGAACTTGCAGACACAAGGAGCTTTTCTCAGGTGTGTAACGTCCAGCCTGTTGATATTATTGAGGCTTAGTTACGGCCAGATGCACTTTGTCCCATATGATATAATTGGAGCAAGTTCAAGCTCACACAACTGTAGTGCCGTATTCACTGAGAGTAAACGTAGTATTTTATGACAAGCATGATCGCCTTTGTTGCACTTACTCTGTGTTCAATGTGCTTATTGAAAGTGGGCCTAGTGATGTATAAAGTGACGCCGAGGTATTGGATATTATTCACCAATACCAGGTTTATGTTTGCACTCCGCACTTTATCATATTTGGAGATAACGTCTCTTCCGGTGTTGTATGCGATTGTGGTAAATTCTTAAATAGATCTTGATATTGTGCTTCATAAGTATTTCATATACAACTACTTTATTATGTATGACTTATTATTTTTATTCTCTATTTATTTGCTCCAAAGCAATAACCTATGTCAATATGGTCTTTTAAACTACGCTGCTTTTCAAAGGGAAAGAGTTCTGGTCCGCGGCGAATCAGATGCTTTAGAGCGCTTAACGTCGCCAGCTCACTGCTTCTACACATTTCCTATCTCTATCTCTCTCACACGCACACACAAACACACACACACACACACACACAAACAATATCCTAGACCTTGAGGGTCGCGTTGTCGGTAAACGTAAGAGAACACAAACTAAATTTTCGGAACATTTAGAACAATGCAGTTGTTGAAATCACAATTGGAACATGGATTTTCGTATATTATGTATAAGATTTAAATGCTATAATTATAATTATAGTTTTTGAATTGCCCATTTTTGTAATCCAGTGGAGCTGCCAATGGTTCAATCATATTTTTGAATGTAAATTACTACAAGTGAATATTACTCATTGTCAGTAATTGGAGTACAAAAATCGCTATGATATGCTCAATTCAACGACTTCTTTTCTCCCAGACAACTATTTATTCCTTGCGTATCTCTAAGTGTACAACATTCATGGTGTTAGCTCTAACGCAATAAAGCCAATTGGATCTAAGATATAACCAAAGAATATAAACAATTTGTTTATTAAACTTTGTAAATAATAATGAAACTGCATTGAGGTTCTAAGAAGTTACCTACAGAGACATCTGGGCATATAGAGATCTTAGTTCATGAGTCAGCAGACAGTCCCGCTCCTAGCGGAAATAAGTGTAAGTAGCATATTGTCATACGACGATCGGCTTTGGCGACATCTCATCTTATTTCTTTGCCCGTTATACTGTAAGAATTGCTATAAAGTATGCAAAGAGTGTATAAGAAACGTGGACAGCAAATTTGAGGTAAAATGAAGTATATTCCCTGACATAAGCAACACAGTGAATTTAAACTGTACATTTGCGGTTAAGTTAGTTCCAGTTCGCCTCGGTAGCCTTGTGGTATCATGTCTGCCTCACTTTCAAGATGTCGCGAGTTCGAATCTCGGTTTTTCCGGGGTTTTCCATTATCATAAAAGACGAATGTCGGGTAACTGTAAGCTGCATGGACCCTGGACTCATTTGAGCATCTTCTCACCTAGGTCACTCACCGTCCGATATGAATTAAAGTTGGAGGACGTAAATTACAAAAAAAAAGGAAAAGAAAAAAGAAAGTTAGGTTACTTCCACACTTTTCATATTTCTCTCGCCCCTACGTCTCTCTCTTTCTCACACACACACACACACACGCACGCACGATCACACGCACGCACACACACACGCACGCACATACACACACTCTCACACACACACATTATCCTGGACATTGCAGGTCTCCTTAGCGGAAAAGGTAAGAGAACAGAAGCTGAATTTTCCGAACCGTTTTAATAATGTAGTTGTAGAAATCTCAATTGGAACATGGATTTTCACATATTATATATAAGTTTTAAATGTTATAATTATTGTTTATGAATTACCCACTTTTGTAATCCAATGGAGTTGGTAATGGCTCGTGAATGTCACGACAAGAGACAATTCGTCACTGTCAGTATTTTCATTATCAGGATGTTGCAAATTTATGACGATATGATCTAAAATCAGGTCAGGTGCTATTTCTTTCCTAAAGTCGTCTTCCTATAGTTTATCTGCATGACTCATACAGTTTTCCCACTCTTGTGTTACCATGTCATTAGCTTCGGGAACAAGTCATTTGTTGTCGGTCAGTTTAAATATGTTATTTCTGTTTTCAGTATAATTTGAATAACAAGAAAGCATTTAGTTTCTTAGATTAAAAATAAATTTTAAATAACAATTTTGGTTTATTATAAAAGAAAGAAAAGTTAGTTTAGAAAGAAGAAGTGCGGAAAGGGACCAGAAAAGAAAATAGGGTGCAAAAAGGAACTAAAGTCTCATGAAACTTGTAAAACCTGAAATTAAAGCTTCGAAAGCAGAAAACATGGAGATAAAGTGCCCAATGAAATTAGTAAGTGGACACCGTTTTAGTAACAAGGTCACAAAAAGCGAACTCTCCTAAGATGATACAACCAGGCGTACTTGTGGTCAGGAAACCAGAATAAAACATTCCACTCCCCAAGCTGAGGTGCATGGTACAAAAGTAAACTGATATTATACAATACAGTTTCAACAAAATATTTTTTAAGAGAAATCAATGAGATTGAACAAACGATAATGGTTCAAAAAGACAAAAATCTTAAGGGTATACCTATTTCAAAAGCCTTCCTCTCTCGCAGACAGCTATTTATTCATTCCGTACTCAAATTGTGTACATCATTCGTGGTGTTAGTTCTAACGAGACACAAGCCAATTACATCTTAGCTATATCCAAACAATATAATTACAATTGGCTATGAAACTTTCTAAATAATGATTAATCATCATTGTCCTAATAACCTAGTACGCATAGCGACATCTGGACAGCCACACACGTTACCTCATGAACGGGAAAACGGTTGCTCCCCTAGCGGAAAACAATGAAACTAACACGTCACACGAGTACCTGGGTTTGGTGACATTTCAACTTATGTCTTTGCCGCTTATACTGCAAGCATTGCTATAAAGCATTCAAATACCGAATAAGGAAAGTGGACATGCCATTTGAGGTAAAATGAAATATTCTCCCTGCCATAAACAATTAGCAAATATAAAATGTGTACTTGCTGTTAGGTTTTCGTAATATATTGCTACTGGCAAATTTTAATTAGAGGGAGCTATTAAGATTTGATTTATACAGATATCTGAAATTGATTTTTGAAGTGGTTAACTTAGTTTGTGAGGTAATTTCTCCCGGCAGTTATTAAGAAGCATATTGGCCCAAACATTCTGACTGTTGGGGATAGTTCTTGACATGGAGAAGTGAAACGTCAAGCACAATTTAGCTGTAGCACACAGAAAGTATAATAAGTGATAGTACCCATTAAGTGGCTCTGAGGACAATCAATTTACTTAACAATTGTATAATATCAGAGGAAATTATTATTTGTATTATATATCTTCTATTACGATGAAAATATCTGGATTGCCTTGGTTGGAGGACTACATTATCATATTTGCTCTAGTTTTAAACGTTATGGGCACTTTTCTTATTGTTCATGCCATACTTAGAACATTGCTGCGCTTTTGTACTCCAACGTCATCTCATATAGAACTCTCACTTCGCTGGGAATTCCGAGAACACAGTATTCACTTGTGTCATATTTTCTGCTTTTTCAGCTAAGAATATTCCGCAGTCATATATATTCCCCATGTTGTGAGTTCTACTGAGTTATTATGAAGGTTTCCGTGTGAACTAGCAGATAAATATTTACCTAATGGGAGAGAACTTGCAGACACAAGGAGCTTTTCTCAGGTGTGTAACGTCCAGCCTGTTGATATTATTGAGGCTTAGTTACGGCCAGATGCACTTTGTCCCATATGATATAATTGGAGCAAGTTCAAGCTCACACAACTGTAGTGCCGTATTCACTGAGAGTAAACGTAGTATTTTATGACAAGCATGATCGCCTTTGTTGCACTTACTCTGTGTTCAATGTGCTTATTGAAAGTGGGCCTAGTGATGTATAAAGTGACGCCGAGGTATTGGATATTATTCACCAATACCAGGTTTATGTTTGCACTCCGCACTTTATCATATTTGGAGATAACGTCTCTTCCGGTGTTGTATGCGATTGTGGTAAATTCTTAAATAGATCTTGATATTGTGCTTCATAAGTATTTCATATACAACTACTTTATTATGTATGACTTATTATTTTTATTCTCTATTTATTTGCTCCAAAGCAATAACCTATGTCAATATGGTCTTTTAAACTACGCTGCTTTTCAAAGGGAAAGAGTTCTGGTCCGCGGCGAATCAGATGCTTTAGAGCGCTTAACGTCGCCAGCTCACTGCTTCTACACATTTCCTATCTCTATCTCTCTCACACGCACACACAAACACACACACACACACAAACAATATCCTAGACCTTGAGGGTCGCGTTGTCGGTAAACGTAAGAGAACACAAACTACATTTTCGGAACATTTAGAACAATGCAGTTGTTGAAATCACAATTGGAACATGGATTTTCGTATATGATGTATAAGATTTAAATGCTATAATTATAATTATAGTTTTTGAATTGCCCATTTTTGTAATCCAGTGGAGCTGCCAATGGTTCAATCATATTTTTGAATGTAAATTACTACAAGTGAAATTTACTCATTGTCAGTAATTGGAGTACAAAAATCGCTATGATATGCTCAATTAAACGTAATTCTTTTCTCGCAGACTATTTATTTCTTGCACACACTCTTAGTATACAACATTCGTGTTGTTAGCTCTAACGCAATAAAGCCAATTGGATCTAAGATATAACCAAAGAATATAAACAATTTGTTTATTAAACTTTGTAAATAATAATGAAACTGCATTGAGGTTCTAAGAAGTTACCTACAGAGACATCTGGGCATATAGAGATCTTAGTTCATGAGTCAGCAGACAGTCCCGCTCCTAGCGGAAATAAGTGTGAGTAGCATATTGTCATACGACGATCGGCTTTGGCGACATCTCATCTTATTTCTTTGCCCGTTATACTGTAAGAATTGCTATAAAGTATGCAAAGAGTGTATAAGAAACGTGGACAGCAAATTTGAGGTAAAATGAAGTATTTTCCCTGACATAAGCAACACAGTGAATTTAAACTGTACATTTGCGGTTAAGTTAGTTCCAGTTCGCCTCGGTAGCCTTATGGTATCATGTCTGCCTCACTTTCAAGATGTCGCGAGTTCGAATCTCGGTTTTTCCGGGGTTTTCCATTATCATAAAAGACGAATGTCGGGTAACTGTAAGCTCCATGGACCCTGGACTCATTTGAGCATCTTCTCACCTAGGTCACTCACCGTCCGATATGAATTAAAGTTGGAGGACGTAAATTACAAAAAAAAAAAAAAAAAGGAAAAGAAAAAAGAAAGTTAGGTTACTTCCACACTTTTCATCTTTCTCTCGCCCCTACGTCTCTCTCTTTCTCACACACACACACACACACACTCACACACAAACACTTACGCACGCACACACACACGCACGATCACACGCACGCACATACACACACACACACTATCCTGGACATTGCAGGTCTCCTTAGCGGAAAAGGTAAGAGAACAGAAGCTGAATTTTCCGAACCGTTTTAATAATGAAGTTGTAGAAATCTCAATTGGAACATGGATTTTCACATATTATATATAAGTTTTAAATGTTAAAATTATTGTTTATGAATTACCCACTTTTGTAATCCAATGGAGTTGGTAATGGCTCGTGAATGTCACGACAAGAGACAATTCGTCACTGTCAGTATTTTCATTATCAGGATGTTGCAAATTTATGACGATATGATCTAAAATCTCGTCAGGTGCTATTTCTTTCCTAAAGTCGTCTTCTTATAGTTTATCTGCATGTCTCATACAGTTTTCCCACTCTTGTGTTACCATGTCATTAGCTTCGGGATCAAGTCATTTGTTGTCGGTCAGTTTAAATATGTTATTTCTGTTTTCAGTATAATTTGAATAACAAGAAAGCATTTAGTTTCTTAGATTAAAAGTAAATTTTAAATAACAATTTTGGTTTATTATAAAGGAAAGAAGCGTTAGGTTAGAAAGAAGAAGTGCCGAAAGGGACCAGAAAAGAAAATAGTGTGCAAAAAGGAACAAAAGTCTCATGAAACTTGTAAAACCTGAAATTAATGCTTCGAAAGCAGAAAATATGGCGATAAAGTGCCCAATGAAAGTAATAGGTGGCCACCGTTTTAGTAATAAGGTCATAAAAAGCGAACTCTCCTAAGATGATACAACCAGGCGTACTTGTGGTCAGGAAACCAGAATAAAATATTCGAGTTCCCAAGCTGAGGTGCATGGTATAAATGTAAACTGATTTTATACAATACAGTTTCAACAAAATATTTCTTAAGAGAAATCATGAAAATGAACAAACGATAATGGTTCAAAAAGACAAAAATCTTAAGGGTATACCTATTTCAGAAAGCTTCCTCTCTCGCTGACAGCTATTTATTTATTCCGTACTCACATTGTGTACATCATTCGTGGTGTTAGTTCTAACGAGACACAAGCCAATTACATCTTAGCTATATCCAAGCAATATAATTACAAGTGGCTATGAAACTTTCTAAATAATGGTTAATCTTCATTGTCCTAATAACCTAGTACGCATAGCGACATCTGGACAGCCACACACGTTACTTCATGAACGGGAAAACCGTTGCTCCCCTAGCGGAAAACAATGAAACTAACACGTCACACGAGTACCTGGGTTTGGTGACATTTCAACTTATTTCTTTGCCGCTTATATTGCAAGCATTGCTATAAAGCATTCAAATACTGAATAAGGAACATGGACATGCCATTTGAGGTAAAATGAAATATTCTCCCTGCCATAAACAATTAGCAAATATAAAATGTGTACTTGCTGTTAGGTTTTCGTAGTATATTGCTACTGGCAAATTTTAATTAGAGGGAGCTATTAAGTTTTGATTTATACAGATATCTGAAATTGGTTTTTTAAGTGGTTAACTTAGTTTGTGAGGTAATTTCTCCCGGCAGTTATTAAGAAGCATATTGGCCCAAACATTCTGACTGTTGGGGATAGTTCTTGACATGGAGTAGTGAAACGTCAAGCACAATTTAGCTGCAGCACACAGCAAGTACAATAAGTGAAGTACACATTAAATGGCTGTGAAGAAAATCAATTTACTTAACAATTGTATAATATCAGAGGAAATTATTATTTGTATTATATGTCTTCTATTAGGATGTAAATATCTGGATTGCCTTGGTTGGAGGACTACATTATCATATTTGCTCTAGTTTAAAAGTTATGGGCACTTTTTTTATTGTTCATGCCATACTTAGAACATTGCTGCCCTTTTGTATTCCAAGGTCATCTCAAATAGAACTCCTCCCTCTTTGCTCGGAATTCCGAGAACTCAGTTTTCACTTATGTCATATTTTCTGCTTTTTCAGCTAAGAATATTCCTCAGTCATATATATTCTCCATATTGTGAGTTCTACTGAGTTATTATGAAGTTTTCCGTGTGAACTAGCAGTTAAATATTTACCTAATGGGAGAGAACTTGCAGACACAAGGAGCTTTTCTCAGGTGTGTAACGTCCAGCCTGTTGATATTATTGAGGCTTAGTTACGACCAGATGCACTTTGTCCCATATGATATAATTGGAGCAAGTTCAAGCTCACACAACTGTAGTGCCTTATTCACTGAGAGTAAACGTAATATTTTATGACAAGCATGATCGCCTTTGTTGCAGTTATCACCCTGTATTCAATGTGCTTATTGAAAGTGGGCCTAGTGATCTATAGAGTGACGCCAAGGTATTGGATATTATTCACGAATTGCAGGTTTATGTTTGCACTCCGCACTTTATCATATTTGGAGATAACGTCTCTTCCGGTGTTGTATGCGATAATGGTAAATTCTTAAATAAATCTAGATATTGTGCTTCAGAAGTATTTTATGTACAACTACTTTATTATTTATGACTTATTATTTTTATTCTCTATTTATTTGCTCAAAAGCAATAACCTATTTTAATATGGTCTTTTAAACTACGCTGCTTTTCAAATGGAAAGAGTTCTGGTCCGCGTCGAATTAGATGCTTTAGAGCGCTTAACGTCGCCAGCTCGCTGCTTCTACACATTTCCTATCTCTATCTCTCTCTCTCACAGGCACACACGCACACACACACATACAAACAATATCCTAGACCTTGAGGGTCGCGTTGCCGGTAAACGTAATAGAACACAAACTAAATTTTCGGAACACTTATAACAATGCAGTTGTTGAAATCACAAATGGAACATGGATTTTCGCATATTATGTATAAGGTTTAAATGCTATAATTATAATTATAGTTTTGGAATTACCCATTTTTCTAATCCAGTGGAGCTGCCAATGATTCTATCATATTTTTTATTGTAACTTTTTACAAGTGAAAATTACTCATTGTCAGTAATTGGAGTACAAAAATCGCTATGATATGCTCAATTAAACGTAATTCTTTTCTCGCAGACTATTTATTTCTTGCACACACTCTTAGTATACAACATTCGTGGTGTTAGCTCTAACGCAATAAAAGCCAATTGGATCTAAGCTATAACCAAAGAATATAAACAAAGTTGTTTATTAAACTTTGTAAATAATAATGATACCTCATTGAGATTCTAAGAAGTTATCTACAGAGAGATCTGGACAGAAGGACACCTTAATTCATGAATCGGCAGACAGTCCCGCTCCTAGCGGAAATAAGTGTAAGTAGCATATTGTCATACGACGATCGGCTTTGGCGACATCTCATCTTATTTCTTTGCCCGTTATACTGTAAGAATTGCTATAAAGTATTCAAACAGTGTATAAGAAACGTGGACATAACATTTGAGGTAAAATGAAGTATTTTCCCTGACATAAGCAACACAATGAATATAAACTGTACAGCTGCAGTTAGGTTAGTTCCAGTTCGCCTCGGTAGCCTGGTGGTATCATGTCTGCCTCACTTTCAAGATGTCCCGAGTTCGAATCTCGGTTTTCCGGGGTTTTCCATTATCATAAAAGACGAATGTAGGGTAACTGCAAGCTCCATGGACCCTGGACTCATTTGAGCATCTTCTCACCTAAGTCACTCACCGTCCGATATGAATTAAAGTTGGAGGACGTAAATTACAAAAAAGAAAAAAAAAGAAAAAAGAAAGTTAGGTTACTTCCACACTTTCATATTTCTCTCGCTCCCTACGTCTCTCTATTTCTCACACACACACACACACACACACACACACACACACACACACACACACACACACACACACACACACACACACAGACACACACACACACACACACACACACACACACACTATCCTGGACATTGCAGGTCTCCTTAGCGGAAAAGGTAAGAGAACAGAAGCTGAATTTTCCGATCGGTTTTAATAATGCAGTTGTAGAAATCTCAATTGGAACTTGGATTTTCACATATTATCTATAAGTTTTAAATGTTCTAATTATTGTTTATGAATTACCCACTTTTGTAATCCAATGGAGTTGGTAATGGCTCGTGAATGTCACGACAAGAGACAATTCGTCGCTGTCAGTATTTTCATTATCAGGATGTTGCAAATTTATGACGATATGATCTAAAATCTCGTCAGGTGCTATTTCTTTCCTAAAGTCGTCTTCTTATAGTTTATCTGCATGTCTCATACAGTTTTCCCACTCTTGTGTTTCCATGTCATTAGCTTCGGGAACAAGTCAGTTGTTGTCGGTCAGTTTAAATATGTTATTCCTGTTTTCAGTATAATTTGAATAACAAGAAAGCATTTAGTTTCTTAGATTAAAAATAAATTTTAAATAACAATTTTGGTTTATTATAAAAGAAAGAAAAGTTAGGTTAGAAAGAAGAAGTGCGGAAAGGGACCAGAAAAGAAAATAGGGTGCAAAATGGAACAAAAGTCTCATGAAACTTGTAAAACCTGAAATTAAAGCTTCGAAAGCAGAAAATATGGCGACAAAGTGCCCAATGAAATTAATAAGTGGACACCGTTTTAGTAATAAGGTCATAAAAAGCGAACTCTCCTAAGATGATACAACCAGGCGTACTTGTGGTTAGGAAACCAGAATAAAACATTTCAGTCCCCAAGCTGAGGTGCATGGTACAATAGTAAACTGATATTATACAATACAGTTTCAACAAAATATTTCTCAAGAGAATTCAATGAAATTGAACAAACGATAATGGTTCAAAAAGACAAAAATCTTAAGGGTATACCTATTTCAAAAGGCTTCCTCTCTCGCAGACAGCTATTTATTCATTCCGTACTCACATTGTGTACATCATTCGTGGTGTTAGCTCTAACGAGACACAAGCCAATTACATCTTAGCTATATCCAAACAATATAATTACATTTGGCTATGAAACTTTCTAAATAATGGTTAATCTTCATTGCCCTAATAACCTAGTACGCATAGCGACATCTGGACAGCCACACACGTTACTTCATGAACAAGCAAACGCTCGTCTCCTAGCGGAAGTTAATGAAACTAACACGTCACACGAGGACCTGAGTTTGGTGACATTTCAACTTATTTCTTTGCCGGTTATACTGCAAGCATTGCTATAAAGCATTCAAATACAGAATAAGGAACATAGTTACGGCCAGATGAACTTTGTTCCATATGATATAATTGGAGCAAGTTCAAACTCACGCAACTGTAGTGCCTTATGCACTGAGAGAAAACGTAATATTTCATGACAAGCATGATCGCCTTTGTTGCAGTTATCACCCTGTATTCAATGTGCTTAGTGAAAGTGGGCATAGTGATGTATAAAATGACGCCGAGGTATTGGATATTATTCACGAATACCAGGTTTATGTTTGCACTCCGCACTTTATCATATTTGGAGATAACGTCTCTTCCGGTGTTGTATGCGATGATGGTAAATTCTTAAATAAATCTAGATATTGTGCTTCATAAGTATTTTATATACAACTACTTTATTATTTATGACTTATTATTTTTATTCTCTAGTAATTTGCTCAAAAGCAATAACCTATGTTAATATGGTCTTTTAAACTACGCTGCTTTTCAAATGGAAAGAGTTCTGGTCCGCGGCGAATCAGATGCTTTAGAGCGCTTAACGTCGCCAGCTCACTGCTTCTACACATTTCCTATCTCTATCTCTCTCTCACACGCACACACAAACACACACACACACACACAAACAATATCCTAGACCTTGAGGGTCGCGTTGCCGGTAAACGTAAGAGAACACAAACTAAATTTTCGGAACATTTAGAACAATGCAGTTGTTGAAATCACAATTGGAACATGTATTTTCGTATATGATGTATAAGATTTAAATGCTATAATTATAATTATAGTTTTTGAATTGCCCATTTTTGTAATCCGGTGGAGCTGCCAATGGTTCAATCATATTTTTGAATGTAACTTTCTACAAGTGAAAATTACTCATTGTCAGTAATTGGAGTACAAAATCGCAATGATATGCTCTTTTCTCCCAGACAACTATTTATTCCTTACATATTCTCTAAGTATACAACATTTGTGGTGTTAGCTCTAACGCAATGAAAGACAATCGGATACAAGATATAACCAAAGAATATAAACAACATTCTTTATTAACCTTTTTAGATAATAATGAAACTGCATTGAGGTTCTTAGAGGTTACCTACAGAGACATCTGGACAGATAGACACGTTACTTCATGAATCGGCAGACAGTCCCGCTCCTAGCGGAAATAAATATAAGTAGCACATCGTCATATGCCGATCAGCTTTGGCGACATCTCATCTTATTTCTTTGCCCGTTATGCTGTAGGAATTGCTATAAAGTTGCAAACAGTGTATAAGGAACGTGGACATGACATTTGAGGTAAAATGAAGTATTTTCCCTGACATAAACAACACAGTGAATATAAAATATATATTTGTAGTTAGGTTACTTCCACACTTCGTTAATTCCACATTTTTCATATTTCTCTCTCACTTCCTCTCTCCTTCCCTCTCTCTCTCTCTCTCTCTCTCTCTCTCTCTCTCTCTCTCTCTCTCTCTCTCTCTCTCTATATATATATATACATATATCTACATATACATACATCTACATATACATCACTATCCATGACATTGTAGGTCTCGTTGACGGTAAATGTAGGAGAACACAAACGGAAATTTCCGAACATTTATAATAATGCAGTTAAAAATCACAATTGGAATATGGATTTTAACAAATTATCTATAAGTTTTATAGCTTTATAGTTTTTATAGTTTATGATTGACCCATTTTTGTAATCCAGTGGAGTTGGTAATGGCTCGTTCATATTTCTGTGAATGTCACTTACGAAAAGAGACAATTCCTCACTGTCTGTCTCTTCATCATGAGGATGTTGCAAATTTATAATGATGTGCCCTAAAATCTCGTCAGGTGCTATTTCTTTCCAAGAGTCGTCTTCTGCGTATCTCACACAGTTTTTCCACTCTTGTGTTACCATGTCATTTGCTTCGTGAATAAGTCATTTGTTGTCAGTCAGTATAAATATGTTATTTCTTATTTTAACATAAGTTGAGCCCACATTAACTCAATTGGGCCGGACTGGCATTGGTGTTGAGGAAAGGCGTATTACCTCGTGTCTTTTCTCAATTGCAATTTGATCTAGCTGATACACCTTTACCTGGAGTTTAAACGGAAAAACAACTGAATAATACTGACTTGATCACTCTTAGAGTAAATAGCGATTGCCAACCATTTATAAGCAAACATATAACGTGACGATTCCGGTTCTGCAGATGCAGCATCTACAGGCCAGCATGAAATGTTCTCTTCTCCCTCCCGCGTCCCTCCCACCCTCCCGCACTCTCTCTCCCACTCTCGAATTCATAGACACATTGGCTTATTCAAAGCAATTCTTTCATCATTATATCGAAAGTTAATATGCAGTTCTGGGATCTTATATATATATATATATATATACGTACACATATGTATATACCAAACAGTAACAATGTTCATTATAGTGCTTACCTCGTGATGCATTCTTCTATTACTTTATTTATTTGTTATAGGGAAAGTATTTGACTTAAGAATATGCGTTTTCATTGTTATTTTAGAAAAATTACTCCCTAGCTTCTCTGTGTATCACTTTTTGTAGAATTTGAATTTTTTCCCTAGGGCAAATAGGAGCAATTAGAGATGGATTCACTTGGCTCTCAACACTCCCTATTTACATCCCCGCCCCGGTAGCGTGGTGGTAGCATGTCTGCCTCGCGTTCAAGAGGTCCCGAGTTCGAATCTCGGTCAGGGTGAGTTACCTGCATAAGGTCTTTTCCGGGGTTTTCCCTTATTCTGAAAGACGAATGTTGCGTAACTCTAAGCTCTATGGACCTGGGGCACATTTGAGCATCATTTCACCCATTCCATTCATCGTCCGATATGACTTAACGCTGGATGACGTAAATTGCATAAAAAAACCTCCCTACTTATAGGTATTACAATACCACAACAAACAGAACTCCAATTGGTTGCTGTCCTAGTAGCATTCAAGGACAAACATCATTCCATTTAAAAGCCGCAATAGGCGATAGTGCAATTTCATGAGTAAGGTAGGGAATATGTTAGTTTATTGTGGAAACTGAAGCTATGTATTAACTTTACGGTTTCTTTCTTTCTCTTTTGGTTCAGTATCCATTCCCTACGTATTGGTATCATACTTTAATGTGCTACTTTTAAGCCAAAGAAGAGTTATACATTTTGGAAATTAAGATCTAAACAATGTAAAGAAAAGAGAAGCTGTCTTCATGTTCAGGTCTATTAAAACCAGTTGCTAAGTTCCCTGCATTCTTAAGATAAGCTTTCTCGGACATTATAAACACTTATTTTATCTCAAAATAATGTTTTATTTCCCCTTTTTATTCTATGCGCTATTCTTAAACTGGATATAAGTAAATATTGTAATTTAATTATATTGTACTGTTATTGCAATTTAATACAGTAATTTAACAAAGTTCCAACAAAATATTTTCTCTGAAGCTATCGTTATAAAGCCATGAGGTACTAAGACAAGAATCGCTATGATATACTCAATTAAACGACTTCTTTTCTCGCAGACTATTTATTTCTTGCACACACTCTTAGTATACAACATTCGTGGTGTTAGCTCTAACGCAATAAAAGCCAATTGGATCTAAGCTATAACCAAAGAATATAAACAAAATTGTTTATTAAACTTTGTAAATAATAATGAAACCTCATTGAGATTCTAAGAAGTTATCTACAGAGAGATCTGGACAGAAGGACACCTTAATTCATGAATCGTCAGACAGTCCCGCACCTAGCGGAAATAAGTGTAAGTAGCATATTGTGATATGACGATCGGCTTTGGCGACATCTCATCTTATTTCTTTGCCCGTTATACTGTAAGAATTGCTATAAAGTATGCAAAGAGTGTATAAGAAACGTGGACAGCAAATTTGAGGTAAAATGAAGTATTTTCCCTGACATAAGCAACACAGTGAATATAAACTGTACAGCTGCAGTTAGGTTAGTTCCAGTTCGCCTCGGTAGCCTGGTGGTATCATGTCTGCCTCACTTTCAAGATGTCCCGAGTTCGAATCTCGGTTTTTCCGGGGTTTTCCATTATCATAAAAGACGAATGTCGGGTAACTGTAAGCTCCATGGACCCTGGACTCATTTGAGCATCTTCTCACCTAAGTCACTCACCGTCCGATATGAATTAAAGTTGGAGGACGTAAATTACAAAAAAAAAAAGAAAAGAAAAAAGAAAGTTAGGTTACTTCCACACTTTTCATATTTCTCTCGCTCCCTACGTCTCTCTTTCTCACACACACAAACACGCACGCACGCGCGCGCGCACACACACACACACACACACACTATCCTGGACATTGCAGGTCTCCTTAGCGGAAAAGGTAAGAGAACAGAAGCTGAATTTTCCGAACCGTTTTAATAATGCAGTTGTAGAAATCTCAATTGGAACATGGATTTTCACATATTATATATAAGTTTTAAATGTTATAATTATTGTTTATGAATTACCCACTTTTGTAATCCAATGGAGTTGGTAATGGCTCGTGAATGTCACGACAAGAGACAATTCGTCGCTGTCAGTATTTTCATTATCAGGATGTTGCAAATTTATGACGATATGATCTAAAATCTCGTCAGGTGCTATTTCTTTCCTAAAGTCGTCTTCTTATAGTTTATCTGCATGTCTCATACAGTTTTCCCACTCTTGTGTTTCCATGTCATTAGCTTCGGGAACAAGTCATTTGTTGTCGGTCAGTTTAAATATGTTATTTCTGTTTTCAGTATAATTTGAATAACAAGAAAGCATTTAGTTTCTGAGATTAAAAATAAATTTTAAATAACAATTTTGGTTTATTATAAAAGAAAGAAAAGTTAGGTTAGAAAGAAGACGTGCGGAAAGGGACCAGAAAAGAAAATAGGGTGCAAAATGGAACAAAAGTCTCATGAAACTTGTAAAACCTGAAATTAAAGCTTCGAAAGCAGAAAATATGGCGATAAAGTGCCCAATGAAATTAATAAGTGGACACCGCTTTAGTAATAAGGTCATAAAAAGCGAACTCTCCTAAGATGAAACAACCAGGCGTACTTGTGGTTAGGAAACCAGAATAAAACATTCCAGTTCCCAAGCTGAGGTGCATGGTACAAAAGTTAACTGATATTATACAATACAGTTTCAACAAAATATTTCTCAAGAGAATTCAATGAAATTGAACAAACGATAATGGTTCAATTTTTTTTTTTCGCGTGGAGGAAAAATGCATTTACGCACTAGCTCCGGGATCGGAGTGTGGGACTCCTCTGACGGAGAGAGATCCGTCAGCCCTACCCACTAAAAAACCTCCACCGGTGAGAATTCGGGAGAGGAAGTGCAGCAGTACCGCTATTGCACCTGCGGATTCTGGGAGAGGATATTACGGCCGGGCAAAGCCTAGGCCGGGTGAGGATGGCGCCAGGACACAAGCATGATCAAGGTCCTACTTGCGACCTTGGAAATTCAGAAGTGGAATTGGTTTATGTAGTATTGTTGTGCCTCGGGACGGAGGCATCGTCTTACAAGATATCTGTGTGGTCCTGAAACATGAGGACGGTGTCATTAATTGTTAGTGCTTAAGAATAAGTTTAAGATATCAGGCCAGTAGCGGCGCTGAGTCTGGCGTCAATTTGTTAGGTATTGGTTTACAAGCATTCAATGTGAAAATGGATATATTTAGTGTAACTTAACTGAATAACAACCAAATATTTTGACATATGCTTAGGATTGAGTATGGTCCACGTCATGTGAGCTAATCTTGCTAGATTATTGTTTTGTATATACATCTACAATTGAGTAGTCTTCCCATGTCCATGTGGGATGCTTTGGTCATTTTCACTGGTCCCCAGAACGACCCTTAGCAGGGACTTCCAGGGCCACTGGTCTGTCAGTAGTGTTTTTGCTAAGCCATGGCTTCTGATTAAGGTGGTACTAAGTTGTTTAGGTAATCTTGAATGTTTATTTCTGGTTCCCCCAGGCCAAGAGTTCTGTCAAATAATGAGAGCGGTCTTTTGTGTATGTCGTGTTGTGTACCGTATGCGCCTAAGTCGCGAATTAGAGGGTTTTTGTTTTTTGCCTTTCTGTCATATAAGTTATAACTGAGTAGTTTAATAAATTGTTTGATCGAGTGGAGCTTCAGTTCTTCGTGCAGCCAATAAGCTGGAGCTACTATAGGAACCTTTGCAATAATTCGTATTATTCTGTTTTGCAGTGTCTGCAGTCTGTTTATATTCGTTTTCGCAGCGTATCCCCAGACAGGGGCTGCGTACGTCAATATTGGCCTGATTAGTGTCTTGTATAGCGTAAGACCCATATTGAGTTGCAGTTGGTTATTTAAATTAATCAAAGGGTAGAGTCTGTTCAATTGTCCATTTGCTTTGGCCCTGATATTTTGAATGTGTTTTTTCCATGTGAGACCTTGATCCATGGTGACCCCTAAGTAGGTAATTTGGTCTTTCCATTCGATTCTTTCGCCATGATACACGAGAGGTGGCTGTCTGTGCCTGGGATGTCTATGTTGGATTCTTTTTGTGAAAATAATTGATTGGCACTTTCTGGAGTTTACTGTTATTCTCCATTTTCGAAACCATGGTTCAAGATCATTCAGGGCATTCTGTAGCCGCAGGTGTATTATCCGCGGTTGAGTGGACTGAGTTACCAGCGCCGTGTCGTCGGCGTATATGTATTTTTCAGTGCGAGTAAGTTCTGGCATATCGTTAACGTACAAATTAAAGAGGGTCGGTCCTAGCAAACTTCCTTGTGGGACTCCTGCCTTAATAGGCTTTAGAGAGGAGGAAGCATCCTCCACAGTTACTCGGAACCGACGCTCGCTTATATAATCTTTAATGAGGGCAAGTGTCGAATCAGAGAAATTGTATGATTTGAGTTTTTAAAGCAGGCCCGCATGCCATACTTTATCAAAGGCGCGTTCAATATCTAAGAAGATGGCGCCAGTCGATTTGTTAGTATTGTAACCTTTAGATATGGCTTCCGTAAGGCGTAGAAGCTGCTGTGTTGTAGAATGCTGGGATCTGAAGCCAAATTGTTCAGAAATGAGAATATTGTGTTTTATAATATGGGAATTTATTCTCTTTAGAATTATTTTCTCCAGCACTTTACCAAAGGCGTTCAGTAGGCTAATTGGCCTATAGCTGGAGGCGTGAGATAAGTTTTTATGTGGTTTTGCAATCATTACTATGTTTGCTACCTTCCATTGTGGTGGGAACCTGCCGATGGCTAGAGTATAATTGAGATCTTTGCTAGAAGCTGCAAAGCTCTACGTGGGAGATTTTTTAGAACGATATTGGGTATTTTATCGGGCCCCGGGGCCTTTCTGTTTTTCAGGTGCCTGATAATCCAGCCGATTTCTCCCGGATTAGTCTTTCGCATTTTGTTGTGTGTGATAGTGTAGTCTGTGTCGTGTATTTCCTGCTCTATGCTTTGAATCTCCTGCAGATTCACTGGACCCTCAGCCGGGTTTGGTGTGAAGACCTTCTCAAGTGTGGCAGCAAATACCTCAGCTTTGGCCTGGGGAGTTTCTGCAACAGTGTTGTCATGTATGAGTGGTGGTATGTTTGTTTTAGCTCTGGTTAGGCACTTAGCTATACGCCAAACAGAGTTAGAGTTCGGATTTAAGCTCGCGAGAGTTTGATTCCACTGGTTTGATACAAATTCCCTAGTTCGGGCCATTACGGCCTCTCTGGCATCAAGGTAGTCTTGTTTATGTAAAGGATTTCGCGTTCGTTGCCATTTAAGTCTTAGTCTGTTCCTATTCTGATGTAAGATTTTTATGTCTAACGGATATTGGGCGTTTACTGATGGTGTAAATTTTTGTGGGACACACGTTGTGGTTGCTACCTTAATTGCCAATTCGAGTTTGGATACAGCTTCGTCGTGTTGCTGTGGTGATATAATTTCGTTTTCCGGTAAGTATCTTTCTAAAACGTTATTGAAGTCTTCCCAATTGACTAAATTATAATTCAGTTTTGGGATTTCTTTCTTAAACTTCAAGGGAAGTGTGACCTCAAGGAGTACTGGCAAGTGATCAGATGTCAGTTCTTGCAGTACTGTGCATTCGATGTTAAAGGGTATATTGTTTAATATGGCTAAGTCTAATACGTCAGGGGCGTGATTGTTAACATGAGGTATGTGGGTGGGCTCATCGGGCCCCACAATAAGAAAGTTAGTGTTGTTGATATAATTTAGTAGTTTAGTCCCTTGAGGATTGGGGTTTGTACTGTGCCACAAATAGTGCTTACAGTTGTAGTCCCCTGCCGCTATTACTCTTGGTCCTAGCTGCATAATTTTTTGGACATCTTCGGTGTCGATGTCACCTGGTGGGTTGTATATAGCTACTAATATGATCTCTGTACTGAAGGTGCTAATCTTTACTGCAGTCGCTTCTAGGCGGTTTAGTTGGGGTATATGTACTTGATAGTGACTGATGCTAGTTTGTATTGCTATTGCTGTCCCCCCTCCCCTACGATTACGATCGGTTCTGAAAATAGCATAGTTTGGTATTGAGAATTTATCTACGTCCCCTAAATGGGTTTCGTTTAATAGGGCTACTTGTATTGAGTTGGCGTGAAGAAAGTCTGTTAAATCTTTGCGTTTACGGCGTATTCCCTGGCAGTTCCAGTGTATTGTTCGTAATGTGTCTGTTTCAGCCATGGCTGTAGCTGTGTAGGTCATTGAGTAGTTCAAGTAGCCAGTGTAGTGTGAGTGTGGTGTCTGTACCCTGTTCTAAACAAGCCCCGAACATTGCTAGGTGTTCCTCAACATAATTCTTGGGAACGGAGTCTCTGGGCAGACCCAGGACGTTCAGCAGTTTTGCCAAAGCTGCTTCATTGCCTTTATGTCCCTTACCGCGGGGGGGAGCGACTTTGTGGCAGGAGGGTGAAGCCCTCTGGCCCTGTTCTGTTGGACTTTGTGTGTGTGTGTGTGCTTGGAGGATTGGGGCGTCGCTCATGACCTGCTGGGCCCTCCTCGGTGGCAGGCCGGGGAGCCACAGCTGCAGGGGGCTCGGCTAACGGGGCTGGTCGCTGTCGACCTCTAGTATCCCTAATGAGCCACCCTGCGTTTTCCGTCCTAGCGGCAGCCTTAGCATATGTTTTAGGTGGCAACGAGGGGGGTCCCTGTGGCTGCGCGCGGACTTGAGGCATGCTTTTAGTGCACTCTGCGCGATATACAGTGCAACCGCGCCAAGTTGCACCGTGGCCCTTCTGGCCGCATAACACGCAGAGCCGTTCCGCGGGCGGAACGGAGCACGTACCTGATGGGTGTGGTCCTGTGCATTTGGCGCATACCCAGGATGGGGACCTACATTCACTTTGCAGGTGCCATAGTCTCTGGCATTTTCTGCATTGTTTAGGTTCGGGGTTTGATCGGTACCTTTCTACCCTGATTCGAAAATGTCCTAGGTGTGTGAGTCCTAAAATTTTGGTTTCAGTGTCGGGGGTCCCTGCCACCTCTATGAGGAACATCGGCAGGGGGGTGCGCTGCCAATTACGTTTCCGCATTTGGACAGCTCTCAGCGCCTCTATCCCTAAGACGGCCAGGTCTTCCTTAATCTCGTCACTGGTGATTTCGGCGTACAATCCTTTGAGTACGAATCTAGCTGTCCTATCTTGGGGGTGAGGCAACAGGTAGAAATGTACGCCGGCTTGCTTGAGGTATTCTACGAAACTTCCGTAGTCACTCAAGCATTGCAATTTAACCATAAAATCAACACTGTTCCTAGCTATGGATACTGTGTATGTGTGTACTGGTTTGAGGCAGTCGAAGTCTCGTGTAATCTTTCTTATGTGTGTTGCCTGGCCTTTGTTGATCATGACCGGCGCCAGGTCAGATCTTTTAGTGTTAAGTGTATCTGTGGGTTCAATGTGTGGTGTGTCTGCGTTTGGTTTGTTGTCCTTAGAGGTGCTGGCAACTGGAGAGGATGAGGTGGTTGCCATCGGTGAGGTGGGAATGGTTGGTGCGGTTTCTTTGGTGTTTGGTGAGGTGTTTGGTGTGTCCACAGGAGCAGGTGTATTCGGTTTTTTTGTGGATTTGCCACGTAGCGTCCTGGTGGTAGTCTTTGGTGAAGTCGTGGGTGTTTTGGAGTTCCCTGCCATGTTGTTAATGAGTGAGTATGCTGTGTGTATTTGTGTGTGCGTGTGCGTGAGTATGGGGCTTAAGCCTAATAGAGTAAGAGGAAAAGAAGAGAGGAAGAGAGAAAGAGCTGTTAGCGAGCGCTAAAAAGCCCGGAAAAAGAGAGGGTCGAACCCGCAGGCGCTTAAGCGAGTCTTGCGACTGCTTGCTATGACCGTGTTATCCTACTCGTCTAATCAACTAAGCGCTATACTCAGAGAGCAAGCGAAAGGCTTTGGTTTACACCACGGCAATGCCGAGCCGCTCCAACGGTGGCTGCTTCTTTGCAGCGGACCGCTTCTTCTTGCTTCTGAGACTGCTCTGGTAACTGGTAGATGTCCACGTCGAAGTCTGCGCCGCAACTGGGTTCAAAAAGACAATAATCTTAAGGGTATACCTATTTCAGAAGGCTTCCTCTCTCGCAGACAGCTATTTATTCATTCCGTACTCACATTGTGTACATCATTCGTGGTGTTAGCTCTAACGAGACACAAGCCAATTACATCTTAGCTATATCCAAACAATATAATTACAATTGGCTATGAAACTTTCTAAATAATGATTAATCTTCATTGTCCTAATAACCTAGTACGCATAGCGACATCTGGACGGCCAGATACGTTACTTCATGAACGGGAAAACGTTTGCTCCCCTAGCGGAAAACAATGAAACTAACACGTCACACGAGGACCTCAGTTTGGTGACATTTCAACTTATTTCTTTGCCGCTTATATTGCAAACATTGCTATAAAGCATTCAAATACTGAATAAGGAACATGGACATGACATTTGAGGTAAAATGAAAATATTCTCCCTGCCATAGCAAATATAAAATGTATACTTGCTGTTAGGTTTTCGTAATATATTGCTACTGGCAAATTTTATTTAGAGGGAGCTATTAAGTTTTGATTTATACATATATCTGAAATTGGTTTTTGAAGTGGTTTACTTAGTTTGTGAGGTAATTTCTCCCGGCAGTTATTAAGAAGCATATTGGTCCAAACATTCCGACTGTTTGGGATAGTTCTTGACATGGAGTAGTGAAACGTCAAGCACAATTTAGCTGCAGCACACAGCAAGTATAATAAGTGATAGTACACATCAAGTGGTTGTGAAGAAAATCAATTTACCTAACAATTGTATAATATCAGAGGAAATTATTATTTGTATTATATGTCTTCTATTACGATGTAAGTATCTGGATTGCCTTGGTTGGAGGACTACATTATCATATTTGCTCTAGTTTTAAACGTTATGGAAACTTTTCTAAATGTTCATGCCATACTTAGAACACTGCTGCCCTTTTGTATTCCAAGGTCATCTCAAATAGAACTCCTCCCTCTTTGCTGGGAATTCCGAGAACTCAGTATTCACTTGTGTCATATTTTCTGGTTTTTCAGCTAAGAATATTCCGCAGTCATATATATTCTCCATGTTGTGAGTTCCACTGAGTTACTATGAAGGTTTCCGTGTGAACTAGCAGATAAATATTAACCGTATAGGAGAACTCTTGCAAACACAAGGAGATCTTCTCAGGTGTGTAACGTCCAGCCTGTTGATATTATTGATGATTAGTTACGGCCAGATATACTTTGTCCCATATGATATAATTGGAGCAAGTTCAAGCTCACACAACTGTATTGCCTTATTCACTGAGAGTAAACGTAGTATTTGATGAAAAGCATGATCGCCTTTGTTGCAGTTATCACCCTGTATTCAATGTGCATAGTGAAAATGGGCCTAGTAATCCATAGAGTGACCCCGAGGTATTGGAAATAATTCAAGAATTCCAGGTTTTGTTTTTTACGCCGCACTTTATCATATTTGGAGATAACGTCTCTTCCGGTGTTGTATGCGTGGATGGTAAATTGTAAAATAAATCTAGATATTGTGCCTAATAAGTATTTGATATACAACTACTTTACTATATATGCCTTATTATTTTTATTCTCTATTTATTTGCTGAAAAGCAATAACCTATGTCAAATGGTCTTTTAAACTACTCTGCTTTTCAAATGGAAAGTGTTCTGGACGGCGGCGAATCGGATGCATTAGAGCGCTTAACGTCGCCAGCTCGCTGCTTCTACACATTTCCTATCTCTGTTTCCCTCTCCCTCTCTCTCACGCGCGCGCGCCCGCGTGCGCGCGCGCGCACACACACACACACAGTATCCTAGACCTTGCAGGTCTCTTTGGCGGTAAACGTAATAGAACACAAACTAAATTTTCCGAACATTTATAACAATGCAGTTGTTGAAATCACAATTGAAACATGGCCTTTCGCATATTATGTATAAGGTTTAATGCTATAATTATAATTATAGTTTTTGAATTACCCATTTTTGTAATCCAGTGGAGCTGCCAATGGCTCAACCATATTTCTTGGATGACACTTACGACAAGGGAAAATTCGTCATTTTCGGTATATTCATCATCAAGGTTTTGCAAAATTTATGATGATATGCCCCAAAATCTCGCCAGCAGCTATTTCTGTCCAAAATCGTCTTCTGACGATTAATCCCTAATTAATTAATCATTGATCCCCATATTAATTGTGTATCACTTTTTGCAAAATCTGAGTTTTCCTCTTAGGGCAAATAGCAGTTACTAGAGATGGATTCACTTGGCCCTCATCACTCCCTATTTGTAGGTAATGCAGTACCACAACAAACAGAACTCCAATTGGTTGCTGTCCTAGTAGCATTCAAGGACAAACATCATTCCATTTAAAAGCCGCAATAGGCGATAGTGCAATTTCGTGAGCTGGGTAGGGAAATCTTACATTGTGGCAATATATTTGTTTACTGTGTAAACTGAGGTTAGGTATTAAGTTTATTGTTTCTTTCTTTCTTTTTTTCGGTTCAGTATCCTTTTGTTACATATTGCTAATAAATTTTAATGTGCTGCTTTTGAGCCAACGCACACCTATATATATATATATTGCCCATTAAGAGCTAAACATTGCAAAGAAAACAGAAGAAGCTGTGTTTATGATTTTTCTCATAAAAGGCTATCGACATATTTAGGACTGATAAAATTTTAATGCAGTGTTGGCACGTTGGCCATAGTAGCTCAATGATTTAGAGCGTCTGGACCGAGAACAGAACATCCGCGGTTCAAATCTCGGCTATGGCATTGAATTTTTCTGTCTGGCTCTCCCCTTTCATAGTGCGTCCTACACACGGCTAGTGTGAAAGAACAATTAATTACTATGAAACCATTTGTTAGGTTGGCATGCACTTGAAGATCTTCTTTCTTGAACATTATGAACACCCATTTAATATGAAAATAATGCTTTAAATCTCTTTTATCATATAATATATATATAATTTAGATATATTATAATTTAGATACAAATAATTATGTATAATTTAGATTAAGTTTAAGCGGCCGCGCCGTGGCTCAATGGTTAGACCGCTTGGCTCTCACCAAGGCGGCCCGGGTTCCATCCCAGGCGACCGCAAAGTGAGATTGGTGGTGGACATCACGGCGCTGGGGCGGGTTTTCTCCGGGACCTCTGGTTTCCCCCGCCATCTCATTCCACCCGGTGCTCCATGTTCATATAAGGTATCATCAGTGTCACCGCCTGCGGTGCCGTATGTGATAAAAGCGGCCGTTAAACACTACACTACACACACACACACACACACACACACACACACACACACACAGTAGATTAAATTTAGAAGGCCACATCCGTCATTTTGACGGATGCGCTGATTTAGAAGACTTAATTCTTATTTATGTTTTTTTCTAAGAGTTTTAATAAATACTTATGACAAATACGTCGACAAAGAATTAAGCAGTTTGGGCCTTTCTAAAAACTGGTTCAAACAAATCCTACTAGAAGGACCTCAATGCGTCATTTTGACGGGTAAGGAGATGTGAACAATAGCCTTCGGATCTGTCCACATCTTGTTGTTGTTTTCCTTCCTGATTGGTTTATGGCACTCTGCAGAGCCTTTGTCGATAGTAAGAAAGCTTTATTGCCCAAGTGGCACAATTCGTGCTACTACTCATGTATTTACAGGGTGTTGGAGCAAAACACTTTCCGTTGAATTTGTTATGGTCAAATATCTGGGGACCACCATTTTTCAGGAACACAATGAGCAGAAACAAATTCGCTGAAATTTTGTGGTTTATGCGATTTGATTACAAGGACACACGTTCTCAAAGATACTGCTGCTACTCCTGTCTGAAATCCTTTTATTGCCAATTCCTTGCAGTGTTACATTCCAAGTGAAAATATCACTGTGGATGAGTAATTGTTTCCTTGCGAGGCTAGATGCTCTTTTATTCAATATATGAGCAATAAACAGGACAAACCTGGAATAAAGTTTTGGCTTGCAGAGCATGTTGTAATGCGTCTTATACAGCCATTTGTTTTTGCAGGAAGAAATGTTACATTTTACAATTTTTCCACGACCAAATGCGTTGCGGGAAACCTTGAACAATAAAAGCACAAGTATTGTGGGCACATTGAAGAAATGTAGAAGGGAAATCCCTCAATCAGCAAAATCTGCGGCAGCACCTTTGCACATAACTGTACTTTATAAGTCAGGTGAATTAACTCTGGCATGCTATCAAGGAAACGAGAATAAAAATGCGCTTCTTTGGAGTTCAATACATGACACAGTTACTATAAATAAACAACATCCCAAAATGATGATATACCCAGATATATACATAGTTCAAGAGACTTCCTGTCTTGCAAACAACAATTTGTTCCTTGCATATTCTCTTGGTATACATCATTCGTGGTAGCTCTAACGCAATTAAAGCCAAATAGATATAAGCTATATTCAAATAGCACAAATAAAATTGTTTATTAAACTTTCTAGATAATAATGAAACTGCATTGAGATAGTAAAAAGTTACCTACAGAGACGTCTGGATAGATAGACACGTTACTTCATGAGTCGGCAGACAGTCCCGCTCCTAGCGGAAAGAAAACGTAAGTAGCATATCGTCATACGACGATAGGCTTTGGCGACATCTCATCTTATTTCTTTGCCCGTTATACTGTAAGAATTGCTATAAAGTATTCAAACAGTGTATAAGAAACGTGGACATGACATTTTAGGTAAAATGAAGTATTTTCCCTGACATAAGCAACACAGTGAGTATAATTTGTACATTTGCAGTTAGCATACTTCCATACTTTTGATGTTTCTCTCTCTCTCTCTCTCTCTCTCTCTCTCTCTCTCTCTCTCTCTCTCTCTCTCTCTCTCTCTCTCTCTCTCTCTCTCACACACACACACAGACACACACACACACACACATTATTCTGGATACATCAATTCTCCTTGGCGGATATGGTAAAAAGAACACAATTTGAATTTTCCGAACCGTTTTACCAATGCAATTGTTGAAATCTCAATTGGAACATGGATTTTCACATGTTATGTATAAGTTTTAAATGTTATAATTATAATTTATGAATTACACATTTTTAATGCATTGAGCTGCAAATGGCGCGTTCATATTTCTGTGAATGTCACTTACGACAAGAGACAATTCCTCACTGTCAGTATCTTCATTAGCAGGATGTTGCAAATTTATGATGATATGATCTAAAATCTCGTCAGGTGCTATTTCTTTCCAGAAGTAGTCTTCTTATAGTTTATCTGCATGTCTCATACAGTTTTCCCACTCTTGTGTTACCATGTCATTAGCTTCGTGAACAAGTCATTTGTTGTCAGTCAGTTTGTATATGTTATTTCTGTTTTCAGTATAATTTGAATAACAAGAAAGCATTTAGTTTGTTAGATTAAAACTAAATTTTAAATAACAATTTTGGTTTATTATAAAAGAATGGAAAGTTAGGTTAGAAAGAAGAAGTGCGAAAATGGACCAGAAAGGAAACTAGGTTGCTAAAAAAAGAACAAAAGTCTCAGGAAACTTGTAGAACCTGTAGTTAAGGTTCAAAAGCAGAAAATATGGTGATAAAGTGCCCAATGAAATTAATAACTTTATGAATAAAGTTTGGTATTTAGAATTGGAATACTGGGCAGGCTATACAAGTACCAACGTGTGTATTTGGCAAGGACGCAACACGATGCTAAGTGGACACAGTTTTACTGCCAAGGTCATCAAAAGCCAACTCTCCTGAGATGATAAATCTAGGAGTACTTGTGGTCGGCAGGGCAGAATAGACATTCAAGCTCCCATGCAGAGGAGCATGGTAATAAAAAGATGTCAGGTAAAATAATAAAGTTCCAACAAAAATTTCCAAATTAAATAGTTCAAACAGGACAAGCAACATGGGACAAAAGTAATAAATGTTAAAGGTATACACTTTTCAAAAGACTTCCTCTCTCGCGGTCAACTATTTATTCATTCCGTACTCACATTGCATACATCATTCCTGGCGCTAGCTATAAAGAAACACAAGCCAATTTGATCTAAGCTATATCCAAGGAATGTAATTACAATTGGCTATAAAACTTTCTAAATAATAATCATAATTTTCATCATCGATCTAAGCAAGTACGTATGGCGACATCTGGACGGCCAGACACGTTTCTTCATGAGTTGGCAAGCGGTCGCTCTCCTAGCGGAAGTCAATGAAATTAACACGACACGCGAGGACCTAAGTGTGGTGACATTCCAGCTTCTTTTCTTCCCCTTTATACTGCAAGGATTGCTATAAAGCTTTCTAATACTATATAAGGAACTTGGACGTACCA